>JAEOAD010000053.1:9990000-10547500 GCA_036365145.1 Orientallactaga sibirica | reverse complement strand
GTAATATTGAGAATAAACTGCAGGTACTCAAAATGTAAAATTTGAAGTTGGTCATATGTAGTCACCCATTATTCTACCACTAAAATCAGGACATGAACATATTCATCATTCCTCACATGCCTGTGCAATCTTCCCTTCTTCCCTTTTACTGATTGATGCAAGAAAGCAATAACCGTGTATAATAGCTTTTATCCAGCACATTGAATTACCATGCAAATCTACCCTAAGCAAAATGTAGAAATATTTTGTTGAATTTAATCCCCCCTTTGATTTTTTAAATGTTTTTATTTTTTATTTATTTATTTGAGAAAGAGAGAGAGATATATACAGAAATAGGCAGGTAGAGAGAGAGAGAGAGAATGGGTGCACCAGGGCCTCCAGCTACTGCAAATGAACTCCAGAGGTGTGCGCCACTTTGTGCATCTGGCTTACGTGGGTCCTGGAGAATTGAGCCTCAAACCAGGGTCCTTAGGCTTCAAAGGCAAGTGTTTAATGGCTAAACCATCTCTCCATCCGCTCGCCTTTGATTTTTAACATAAAATAAACCCACACCTAGAAAATAAAGTGGTACGTGTGCATGTCAGTTTCCCCAAATAACAAATTGTGAAGCTTCTCTCTTCCGATATCTAATAGAGTTTGGAACTTCTGTGGAATTTCTAGGAATTGAGTAATATGTGTGCAACCTAAGTAGTAATTCAGTTTATTAGCCTGGCCACTTGAGATAAGTACACCCGCCAGCAGAGCCCTGGTTGTCACTCATCCTGTCACAATATCAATATTGTCAGCACCATGACATCATGACATTCCTTCTCTCCATCTGTGCTTCTTTCAACTTTTTGTTATTTTCTTACAAGAAATGGATATATTGTTATCTGCTAATGAAAAGTAGAACCTTTCATCTTAGACACAACATGGATGGAAGAAAATATAATCTGTACATTTCAGATGGGAATTTCTTCTGTTCTTACAGAAAAATGAGTCCGGCAATGATTTTTAAAACAAGAATTTGATATAGCAATATAAACTCTTTGACCATAACTTATGTTATCTTATATTCTTAAAATGTTTTCTTTAAATATTGTTATTTATTTATGTGAGATAGAAAGATGGAGAGGGAGAGAATAGGTATACCAGGACCTCTTGCCTCTGCAAACAAACTCCAGATGTATGTGCCACTTTGTGGACCTGGCTTTAACTGGGCACTGCGGAATCAAATCCAGCTGTCAGGCTCTTAACATTTCTTTTTGTATTTTTATGAGAGAGAAAGAGCAAGAGTGTGTGGGGGGCAGGGGAGAATTGGTATACCAGGGCCTCCAGCCAGTGCAATTGAACTCCAGAAGCATGGGCCATCTTGTGCACATGTGCAACCTTGCACTCTTGTGTCACCTTGAGCATCTGGCTTATGTGGGATCTGGAAACCTGAATGTGGGTTCCCAGGCAATCACCTTTAGCCACTCAGCAATGCTCCAGCCCTAACATGTTTTAAAATGCATGCTTTACTTCTAATTCTTTTTTGCAAAATATAATAAAAGATTGCTTCCTTGGGTAGTTTTAAAGTATGGCTCCATAAACTCAGATGTTTTGTTAAAATTGTGTCTGTAGTTTCAGCTCCTCAAAGTCTGAATCCTACTACAGGGAGCATTGTCACTTGGGATGGATCTAAATTCCAGCCCAAAAGTACACAGAGAGGGTTGAGCTCTGATGGATTTCATGCTCACTACTTTTCGTGTTTATTGGCTATTTGACTGTTTGCTCTCTGCTTGGGTCTATGAAAGGGAACCATCTTCTCCTACCATCGATGAAACTTTCCTTGGATCATCTATAAGCTTGAAATAAACCCATTCCTCCCATAAACTGTGTCTAGTTGGAGACTCATCCCAGCATCCAACTGACTAAAACACTTCCTATAACCTATATTATATGAGGTCACGTTACTTCAATTGGAAAATACCGAGTTGCTACTTGCAAACCTGGAGCTCCTGCACCAATGCATCATGGATGTGACTGGTGTGACTTCCATCTTCCCTATGATTAACCCTACTTTACCAATGTTCCTGAAATCACACTGTGTAGACAAATATTTTCACATATTTCCTACTCTTCATCTTCTAGCAAGCTTATAAATGCAATTTCATAAACTTTGACATTGATGACTTTCATCTGCTTAGAAATTTGTATGATAAAGGCAGCAGAGTTCTACACCATGAGCTTGAACATGATAAAGTTGGGGAAAAACATTGATTTAAAAAATACAATCTATAGGGGATTAAAATTCATATACATAGAAACTGATTCAATTCAATAGCATAAGTCAAAAGACTTAGTAGTAGGGCTGGAGAGATGGCTTAGTGGTTAAGGCACCTGCCTCCTAAGACTAAGAATGTTCACTGGTTCCAATCTCCAGGTCCCACGTTTAGCCAGATGCAAAATGACGCAAGGGTGCAATGCCACACTTGACCACAAGGTGGAGCATGCATCTGGAGTTTGTTCACAGCAGCTGAGAGGCTGCTGGCACACTCATCTCTATCTGTCTTCCTCTCCCTCTCTCCTCTATATCTCTCTGTGTCTCTCTCCAAAAGAAAAATAAAAATTAAAAAATATATATTAAAAAAAAAGACTTAGTAGTAAATAGGCAAAGGACCTGAACAGATGTTTTCCCAAATAATAAGCATGCATGGAAAAGGTGATTTACAGTACTTCTAATCAGAGAAATGCAAACCAAAACCACACGATGGCTATTATTAAAAGTTCAGAAGATAATAAGTATTACTGAGGATCAGGAGAAAGAAAAGGGAACCATTATTGGTAAAAATGTAAATTTGGGGCTGGAGAAGATGGCTTAGCATTTAAGGTATTTACCTGCAAAGCCAAAGGACCCCAGTTTGATTCCCAGGACATACATAAGCCAAATGCATAAGGAGACACATGCATCTGGAGTTCGTTTGCAGTGGCTGGAGGCCCTAGGATTCCTATTTTTCTCTCTCTTTCTCTCTCTCTCAAATAAATAAATAAATAAATATATTAAAATGTAAATGGGTATAATCAATATGAAAAATGATATTGAGGTTTCTAAAACATTAAAAATAAAAATATCACATGATTTAGCAATGCCTTTCTGGGTATTTAATCAAGGGCAATATATTGTTAGCTTGGATAGATATTTATCTTTCATATTGCTGTGACAAAATACCCAGCAAAAGTAACCTAAGGAAGGAAGAATTCATTTTGGCTCACAGTTTGTTCATGATGTCAGGGAAAGCATGGTGCAGGAGTGTGAGACAACAGTGTGAACACATTGCATTCAGGCCAGAGAGCAGAGAAATAAATGCTAGGGTTCCGCTTGCTTTCTCCTTTTTCTTCAGTTCAGGATCCAAGCCCATGTATGGTTTTGCCCACATTTAAGGTGGATCTTCCCACTTATATTAACCCAATGTAGAAGCTCACTCAGATATACCCAGAAGTTTGTCTAGATCTTGTCAAGTTAGTAATCAGTGTTAGCCATCACACTCTATACCTACATTCTAATTCCAGTATTAAAATTACCTTGCAGTAAATAAGATATACAAACAAACTAAATAGCCATAATCAGATAAATGAAGAAAATGTGCTGGGTGTGGTGGCACACGCCTTTAATCCCAGCACTCAGGATGCAGAGGTAGGAGGATCACCGTGAGTTCAAGGCCACCCTGAGACTACAGAGTGAATTCCAGGTCAGCATGAGCTAGAGTGAGGCCCTACCTCAGGAAAAAAAAAAAAAGTGATGTTCAATACACTATTTTATTTTAGTCCTTAAAAAGATGAAATATTGCCATATGTAACATCTTAGATGAAACAAGCCAGACAAAATCATTACCACATGATCTAATTTACATGTGATATCTAAATAAAGCCAAACTCAGAAAGTGTAGCAAAGAAGCAGGAACCAAAGCAGAGGTATCTGAGACATCTGCTAATGAGCATAAGGATGGCATACAGGGTGAGTCAGTACTGGAGACCTAACACAGCACACAGTGACTATGGTTAGTAATAATTATTGGTTAATTGAAATTTGCTAAGTAGGTCTCAAATGTCCCCTGAATAAAACATAAATGTTAAGTAGCCAGGCACAGTGTATATGACTGTAATCCCACTGCTTAGGAGACTACAACAGGAGGATCACAAATTTGAGACCAACCTGGATCACAAAGTGGATTTAAACCTAGCCTGGGCCACATAGTGAGTGCAAGGCCAACTTTGAATCCATGGTGAGGTCAAGGTCAACCTGGACTGCATAGTGACTTTGAGGCTAACTTGGGATACATCCTGTTCCCAAAAAAGCAATAACAACAATAATATCTAACAGGCGATAAATATGTTAATTAGCTTGATTGTAGTGATCATTTTATACTATATCAAATATTAAACCATGACATTTATATCCCAAACGCATGCAATTTTCATCAATCATTCTTCAGTTAAGCTGGAGTAAAAGAAAACCTTGGGTTCAAATTTCAACTACAGCAGTTAATGATTTTTGAAAGTTGACTAGAATGTTTAATGTTCCTGAGCCTCAATTTTCTCTTCTGCAAAATATAGGTCCTTAGGATAGGTATTTATACTGCTTATGTGAAATAAAGTAAGTGAAGCAGTAAGCAGTCCTTGACACATAGGACGTGATCAGTAAATGTTAGTTCCATTGTTTGCCCAATCATGACTATACACATAATTGCTGGTTAGGATTTGGATGGAGAAAAGAGCAAGATTTATATATGACTTAATAATAGTCTCCTTTTCAAAGAAGAGACAAAAAATAGGCAATATTTAAATTTTTCCAAATAGAACATTTTAAACATCAGAACAAAAGAACTAGAAAATATAGAAAACTTCACTAAGTTTTTTTTTTATTATTTTTTAACGTTTTAAAGGAGGTTAGCAAGTATTTATCTCAGTGGAGTAACAGAAAAGACAACATGAGGAGTTGCTGAGCAGGGCACCACTCTTAAACATGGCATTGGAAGAAAAGTAGGTGTGATGTAGTCTGCTATTCTCTCTCTCACCTGCTGGGACTGATAATAATAAGTGGGCACAGGAAAGTATCAAATAATTATAAGTCTGCAGGATCTAACTTCTTATTCATCTCTAGAAGAAGTGTTATCTGAAAGTATAATTTCCACACCACCTACAGAGAAGCAGCCAAGTGTCTGGCTTTTTAGGTAGCAAGCACAGGGCACACACACTATACTGAGCCTGCCCCCTGGGGTTATGGAGAATTCTACTAGGCACCCCCACATCAAGAACAAAGCACTGTGCAATGAATTCTTAGCTCTCCACTTGAATAAAGGTGGACACTCTAAAGTTAAAATGGATTACCTCATATGTGAAGAAACATGCATATGCAAAAATTAAGACTTTGGGTAATATAGAAGAACAGTAAATATTACTGAAATACAATTATACTCACTGTGGATCTTTTGTACAAACAAAATTGTTTGAATTCAGCTCTCAGAAGGCTTTTCAATTATTGCCTAGGAGTGGGAGTCAAATCTTGTTTAAGGCTAGCAAAATTTGTCATCGTAGCACACATCATATTGAACCACGTCTGACCTCATAACAAATCGGCTTCAAAATTTCAAAAGCAAACCTTTAACATGTTTTCCATAAACGACACTTCTTTCAAAAAATCCATCACAGATGAAGCTGGTGTATGTAATACTATCTTACTTTGTAAAACTACAGCCTGCTTTTATAATTCAGCTCTAGAAAGACTACCAATGTTTTGTTTGCCCTGTAATCTCTTGTATGTGTGGTGTTTGTGTATACACGTGTGCTTCAGTTACTGTTCAGAGAAGTCACTCTATTTTCTAGTAGTTTTTTTTTTTTTTTTTTTTTTAAATACATGAACAGTTTAAGAAGAGAGGCAGTGAAAACCTGGAATTTCACATTAATATTCAAACTAGGGTGAAAATAACCACATATTAAATACTTACCATGAGCCAGGTAAGATATATCAGGTAGATGCATACTTGATAACATGTGGAATGTGCATAGGTAGCAGCTCACAGAACATAGCAGAGAAGATGTTACAGGAAATAGGATGGGTAGTATTGTGTTAATTTAGACTGAGCCATAAACTACCCAGGTACTCATTTACACATTATTTAGGGTATGTCCATAGAATTAGTAGACTGAGTCAAACAGATTGTCCTCCTCTCTAAGTAAGCCTTCCCCAATCTATTGAAGACTGAAAGAGGGAAATAAACAAAACACAAAACAGGGTACTTTATTCTTTCTGAGTGCTATCTTCAAGCTAGTACTTCCATTTTCTCTTGTCCTCCAATCACATTAAGGTTGGAACGATCACCACTAGTTCATCTGGTCCTCACACCTTTGAACTCAGACTGGAACTATACAATCCGGTAGATAGAGAGAAAGAAGAGAGAGAAGGGGAGAGAGTTGATAGATAGATGCATAGATACATGGTACATACATACATACATACATGCATGCATGCATGCATATCGTTTCTCTGGCAAGTCCAGGCTTCTGTAGGAAAGTAGGTATATAGGCTTAATTTAACTAATGGAGAAGACATAAGTGTCTTAGTCAGCACAGGATTAGGCTGCCATAACAAAGGACCACAGTCTCAGCTGCTTAACCAACAGACATATACTTTATTCACAGTTCTGGAATCTAACAATCTAAGATCAAAGCATCAGTGTGATGGGGTCCTGGTAACGGCTCTCTTCCTGACTTACAAACAGCCACCTTACCACTGTGTCCTCACATGGTACAGACAGAAGAAGTTCATTCTTCCTCTTGTAAGGACACAGTACCTGTAACAGGTTCACACCCTCATTTACTTCTGATTTCCCATCAAAGACCACTTCACAAAATCTTCCAGTCAGTAATGAGGGCCTAGCCATAGGAATTCTGTTAAAGCACTAACATTCAGTCCATATAAATGAGTTCTTACTGAGGATAGAATTGGCAGGTACCTTGAGATTAGAACATTCTAGAAAAAAAAATCATGAGATTGTCAAATTTTAAAGTAACAATTTGTTATGGTAGAATGGAGGAGTGAGATTGGAATGTCTGGGAGCTTGAAAGATTTGAATGACAAAAAAGAGAAGACATTGTGGAAGACTTGAACAACTGGAGTTGTAGGTTGACAAAAATAGAGAGTCTGGATGAGGGCAACATTTTGGGCAAAAATAAATAAATAAATAAATAAATAAATAAATAAATAAATAAACAAACCAAAAAAAACAAAAAACTAGAGGAGTGTAAAATTTCATTAGTAATGTTGTCCCAACGCCATTGAAGTATTCAGAATAGTAAGATGTGTGTGTCTTGCTTCTTTATATTTATAACATAACAGATCTCTAGAAGTATCTCTTATCAGTCATTTTAGCCATAACAGCTAGAATTTGTGAATATCAAGAAGGTTGCTGCCATTATGACCATTGACCTACATTCACTGTTAGTTAATATATTTTACATCTGCTGATGTAAAGCTGGTGGGAGAAGAAAACACAATCTTTTTATTTTGGCTTTCAAATAACAAAGATGGTGAAAAATGGGAAATCTTGGTCTTGGCTCCCAAATTTCCTTAAACACAGACTTTTCTTCAGTGACCAGGAAGGAGAGGACATGACTTTCTTTTCTATAAATGATCCATGGACAGTAAACCTGCCCCAACAATAGTACCCATTTCTGCTTGAATTATTGCCAGCCTAAGCCTTATTCAAACTTTATAGCATTAATTTGTGGCTTTCCAAATTTGTCTTCAGCTACCTCTGGCACCAAGCTCCTCTAGAGCATTCTGGTTTTCTTATTTTTCCATGTTATTGAAAATCACAATGGTCTTCTGGGCTGTACCTCATCTTCTGTATTTCGTCCTTTCAAATACTTTACAGATGATAGAGACACACACATAGGCTTTCCCGAAGATGTCTTCTTCTAAACTAACAAGTTCTGCCA
The DNA here is from genome assembly GCA_036365145.1 of Orientallactaga sibirica. Taxonomy (NCBI): domain Eukaryota; kingdom Metazoa; phylum Chordata; class Mammalia; order Rodentia; family Dipodidae; genus Orientallactaga; species Orientallactaga sibirica. The sequence continues at coordinate 10,539,541 of JAEOAD010000053.1, read as the reverse complement.
CTATAAGATTCAGTTATGCCATGTGAATTATGTGTTGTAACTTATAACTCTTAAAAAGGGCTTTGTATCTGACTCCCTTATCAGCCCTGTTTCTCACAGTCACCACAGATATCATATAGTCAGCAAAGGCATGTGTTCCATCAGCATCCCTTACAGTGCCTGGATTCTGCTCTTCTGGCCATCACTAATAATTATAAAAATCCAACACTATCATACTCCTATCCTCTTCTTTCTGCCTATTATAAATCTACTCAAGATCTATCTCTTCTGGAAAATTCTGACATTAGCAAAACCTAAGAACAATCATCTTACCTCTTGCCATTGTTACTTTGATTTTACTTCATACATATTTTTCCTTTGCTTAATCATTACCATGTACTTCTCTGAGCCTCCAGATTTACATGTCAGCAAATAAGATTATTAGAAGACATGTGCCACCTTGCTGTGGTCATCACAGTTGTGGTGGTGAGTGATAGCATTCAGGGTCATAGAGCAGAATTCCTGCTCAAGAGAAAAGCCAAGCTCATTCTACCATTGCTTGAAGAAATAAACCTTATTACTACATCATTTTTATATATAACACTTAAACATATACATATTTTTGTAACTTTAGAATATCCTGGGACTTTCCCAAATCTACACAGAGCTGGCTTCTTCTCATCAACTAGGTTTTACCAAATGCTCTGTCTTCTTTAATGGTTGCCTATTCTGAGTGTGACAGCTCATTCAGTTACCCTGGGACTTTTTTTAAATGAGTCTTATAATTTAGATGACCTTGTACTTATTGTTTGGATATGTATATTACAAGGCAGCCAGCCATCTGCATCCATGGGTCACACATCTACGGATTCAACTAACAATAGTTTAGAAACATTTGAAAGATTTCATCCATATGGTGTGCAAACAGACTTTCGTATTGTCCCCTAAATGACACAGTACATCATAGTATTTACACTGTATTGTGTAATGTGGCTCTTTGTTAAAGTATACAGGAGAACATGCTTCAATTACATATAAATACAATACCATTTCCTACAAGAGACCTAGATATCTGCACATTTTTGTGTGTTCAATTGGTCTTGGGACCTATCCATAGATTCTGAAAAATAATAATATAAGATTCCCACAGATCAATTTTTAATCTTTTTCCTTAGTCTCCAGAGCCTAGTGGGGTATCTAATAAACCCCAGGAACCCAATATGTATTTATGAATAATTAAATGAATAGCTTATTTGAGAATTATCTAAAGTACTATTGGGAAACAACTCTCCCTAGGTGTATATGATAGTCAACCTTGTTTGCCACCATGATTGGATTAATAAGGTACACTTCTCAGTATTTTCAGATAGTATTGACATATAGGACAGAAACTATGTTAGTCCAGGTTCTCTAGGGGAGCAGAACTGATACAAAGAATGAATATATTACATGAAGGACTTATTACATTGCCTTACACGATATAGGCTGGGAAGTTTAACAATGTCTGTGTAAAGGCTAGAGAGTCGGAAAAACCATAGCTTCTCACTCCACAATGCAAGGTGCACTGCAGGCCTGGTGGAACTCCTAAAAGCCTCTGACCTTCAGTTCACATTGGAAAGACAAAAAGCTGTGCACTGATGTCCTCAAAACAGGCAGCAACCAGGCAGATGCACATGCCAGCAAGGAGCAAGGCAGATAGGCAAAAGCAGCCTGGGTTTCCCTCACACCTCTTTTTATAAATAGCTACTTCCAGAAGGGCTGCTCACTATGGGGATTGTCTTTCCCCACCATGGTTGTTTTTTGTGCTTGGTGTATTTTACTTAAGTGCTGTCCAGCGGGATTGTCTATGTTTAAAACCAGAAAAGTACCTTTTACAAAAAAATAGAAAGAAATAACTGAATTTGAAACCAGCCCTACCTGTTCTTCCTATTTTCTTTATCTGCCCACCAATGGACACCTAAGTTTTTTTTTCCCCATATCTCAGTTATTGTAAATATGCTTCAATTAACAGGAAAGTACAAATTTCACTTTGAGATACTAACCTAATTCTTTAAAGTAAAACTCCCATATGATTCATCAAATCCATGAATCCTTGAAGGCAGAAGCAGCCTTACTTTGCAAAAAAAAAAAAAAAAAAAAAAAAAAAAAAAAAAAAAAAAAGTCTCCCGATTGCCTTACACAGTATTGTGACCTAAGTATTCCTGTTCTTCATTAACTTAGTCTAATAAGGAACATCTTTACCGAGTTATAGGCAGCAGGAAATAAAGGTAGCAATCAGAATCATCAGCCTTCTGAAGAACATCCATGAAAATGAAAATCAAAGCTGTTTGGTCAGATTCTTTCTTGACTGAAAAGCCTAAAAAAGAAGATGAGCTTTTTCAGTGCTTAAAGATGACTCATGATGATAATAATAATAATAATAATAATAATGATTAATAATAATAAAAGGATGAATCATAATAAGCTAACATGTGAATAGAGCTAGGATGTGTCCAATAGTAACCAAGCTTTTAAAATACATATACTTATTTATTTGCATGCAGACAGAGAGAGAGGGAGAGAAGGAGACAGGGAGGTGTGTGTGTGAGAGAGAGAGAGAGGGAGAGAGAGAGAAAGAGGGAGGGAGAGAGATAATGGGCATGCCAGGGCCTCCAGTCACCAGAAAAAAAAAAAAAAAAAAAAAGCTCCAGATGCATACACCATGTTGTGCATCTGGCTTTCCATGGGTACTGGGCAATCAAACCCAGTTCCTTAAGCCTTGCAGGCAAGTGCCTTAACAGCTGAGCTAGCTCACTAGCCCAGTAACCAGGCCTTTAACACAGAATTCCATGCCTCATGTTTAGGTGTGAACTGGTAGAGATATGTAGTGAGTTAACCTTGAGAAATTCTGGGTTCATAACATACTATAGGAGTTGTCAGAGCCTCCAGCATGAGAAATTCACCGTAAATTAATTATGGAAGATGCATCGGCATCTGCTGAAGTAAGGAACTTCTCACACATCTTCGCCTGTGTCTTCCCCAAAAGCAACACTTATGTTCATGGAAAATACTCTCAAACAGGAAGCAGCAGGGACCAGAAGAAGGGGAAACCAAAAACTGATGAAAAGCTTTCATTTCAGGCTTAGCACTTAAGGCATTTGCTTGCAAAGCCAAAGGACCTGGGTTTGATTCCCCAGAAACCATGTAAGCCACATGCACAAGGGTGCATGTACCTGGAGTTCATTTGCAGTGGCTGGAGGTTCTGGTGCACCCATTTTCCCTCTCTCTCTCTCTCTCTCTCTCTCTCTCTCTCTCAATCTTTCTCTCTTTCTCTCCCCTCGCTCTCAAGTAAATAAATAAATAAATAAGTTTTTAAAAAGTTTTCATTTCTTAAATGTAATTTTTCATGGATCACTAATACTAATTGCCTCTCCACCATTTGAGAGAGCTTATGAAATGAGTCTTAAATTTCCACACCTGGGAGGCAACAGCCGAGTACTATCAGCTTCTTTCCAACCCCAGGGACCTGAGACAGCTTTATAGGAGTCAACTGCTCATTGCCCAAGCAACATGTGTCAGTACAGAGTGAGTTCCACTCACCAATGTCAGAGAAACCAAAGGGCATATTGAGCTGTATGTGGAATATGGACCCCCCTGGGGAGGAGTGATAGCACCTGACTACTCCTGTTCTTAACAGCTCACAGACCAGTCATGACTGGTTGCCTTAGTAGCTCCTGAGGGGGGAAAAAGTGGGTTCAGAGGCATCTGCAATGATACAAAGACATTTTTAATAGGATATGGACTTCTTTGTTCAGCTATTATCACAGAGAGCTACTTTGTAAATTCTTAACTTAAACACTCTTCTACAAATTAATTGTAAACTCAACTGTGGTAGTTTGAATATATGTCCCCCAATATATTCAATGTTTTATTACTTCATAGTTTGCATCTGCAATCACCTTGCTAGAGGCAAGGTCACTGGGGACTGGTCTTAAGGTGTGGTGATGGTTTGAGATTCCATTGTAAAGATATGCAAATGTGCCTAGCAGGAGTTCCTGAAGTGTGCTGTGTGACCTTTTGGCAGTAGTTTTGCTCTGTGTGCTGTGGTGGCTGGTTGGTTTCTTGCTCTCTTGCCTGGCCTTGTGAGAGCAGGCCACTTCTTCTGCCATTATGGAACTTCCCCTGGATCTGTAAGCTTCAATAAATAATATCCCTTCCTCCATAACTGTGCCTGGTCTGGAAGTTCATCTCAGCGAACCTGAAGCTGTCTGCAACATCAACTATCATGTAAGTTGACAATGTAGCAAAATACATTATCCAGCTACTGATCCTTTTATATATAAAAAATATATTAAAAATTATTAAGAAGTTATATCTCATAATAAGATCTCACTATAATAAAAAACAAATAAAAAAAAAGAAGGGATACAAGAAATGTTGGGAAGTGTTTGCCATCTCTGTCAACTTGTTAATTAGGAATGTTTATGTCAAAATTCATCAAACTGTGCCATTAAATATGGACAACTATTTCTTTAGAAAATCATGCAGTGTAGCAACTTTCAGAAACTTTGAGTTTTCTCAAACTTTTCTGATTTGACCTAAAAGGTATTTAACTGTCATTTGAAGTATCATAGACCTGGATCAGTAATCATGAATCCTCTTAGAACTTGGAAGCAGGTAAAGTATGAGATCATCTGCAAAGAAGGGCCCTGGAGAGGGTCGGATGAAACCTAATCTTAAAACATTTGGCTTTGGCCTATAAATCTCAGTACCAGAAATTAGTTGCTACCCACATTGAGCTGTTGATACAAGGTCTCCAAAACAAGACAGGTTTCTGTCAAAGCACTTGATTACCCACCTGAAGGAAAAGGTAAGACCCTACTGCTAAGGACACTACATGCTGCTGACAAAGAACACTTAGAGACCTGGGTGGAATCTGGAAGGAGCCAGTCCACAAATAGCCCATTTAGTGCTGGAAAGCACTACATGAGCTACTGGGGTAAAGTGCCCAACACCAGTGTGAGCAAGAAGGGGTCAAAGACACTCAGAAGCAACCAGCCTCTCAAGCAGTACACACCAGTGCAATGGTGACACACAACCTTGGTGGGTAGTCAATGGCTTTCTGATGGGCTAAGAGATCCATTCAGTGGAAAAGAACCCATAGCTGGAACTGGGAACTAGGTCAGAATCCTTTGGAGACAAAGATTATGGTCTCCAAAGACAAGCTCCCACTAGTCTTTGGCCAAAATAGAGGCTACATCCCTCAAAATCTCCATAAGTTAACAAAGCTTATCCCATCAACCTATGCTAGCTTCACTCTCCATTGAAGAATCTGTTGTTCTTTTACAGAAGGTAGTGAGACCTGAGGAGATAAACCACCCCTCTCACTTCAGCCAAGGCCCAGGTGAAACCACAGAGGAATCAGTGAGATGAGCAAGGGTGCTGCTTCCATGATGAGCCTGACAATCAGCACCAGGGTGAAGGAGAAAGATGCTGAGGATAATCAACATATACCAAAGGAGAAATCCAGAAAATCCTGACAGCTTTTCGCTATAGTAGTCTTAAAACACACCCACCACGGCTCATGGAATTTTGCAGAAGAGGGAGCAGAAAGACTGTAAGAGCCACAGGTTGGGACAGCATACCCAAAGGCATTACCCCCTTCCCCAGTGACTGACTGCTGCTCTCACAAATCCATGGGGAATATCAGCCACCCCACTAAGGAGGATCCTCAGAAGAATGGAGGCAGGGAGGAGGGAAATGATGGTACCAACACATGTATCCATACAAAGTACAAACATAATAAAAGAAATGAATAAATTCTAATTTAAATTCTGACAACACTGCCTGTCATAAAACGTTTGTAATCATAAAATATTTAGTATGTATCTATATGCAATATTTAATTTTCTATAGAAAATTTCATATCCTCTGTTCTTGAGCCTTTATGCTATAAATGCATTCATAGAATCTAATAAGGATGTTATTACCTTCATAATCATAATGTCAGTACCTCAATTTAAAGACTACAGAAGCACTATTCACAATACAAACATGCTCATGTGGACACAGTGACAAACATCCATTAACTAGTCAATACATCAGAGGTACTACAAGGGAATAAAAAGAAAACAACAATCAAGCAATTTAAAGATGAGAGAGAACGATAAGGTAGAAAATTGACTTCTAATACTCTTCAGTAGAAGATACATTGTGGCTTATTTTCAAATGTGTATATTTTAAATCTTTATCATTGACTTTTTCTACACCTTTGATCTAAAAATTAGTTCTTTAATTGTTCTAACTGTTTTTTCCAAGGTATGGAAAATAGAACAGGAGTGCCATTAATAGTGTGGCCTTGGAAAGTTTAAGAGCACCCTGCTTCAACTGCCAGATGGCAGCAATAATCCTTGCTAGTTCTGAGGGTTCTGAAATCTCCAGATGAGGTGCTACCTGGAGCAACACATATTTCCTAAGGAGAATGCAGATCAAGTCATTCCCTGCAAAAAAAAAAAAAGGGTTTCCTTGTTCTTATTGATTTTGTTTTCTTCACTCAGGGCTTTAAATTGAGATTTTTTAAACTCTAATATCAAATATATTTTTACTTTACTCTATGAACTTATAAATATACCATGTGATTAAGGTGCATTATCCATCTCTGAGTACATAATACACATGAATAAAATCCCATCACATTTACTGATAGCAAACACAGGTTCTAAAATTTTTAGTTTCAGAAAATGTTCAACTGAATTTTCAAAGTGTTAATTTTATCACTACAGATATATTAACATTGATCATCATAGTCAGCAGATACTATCCTTTAAAAAATAATCACAACACACAATGAGCAAACAGAAATTCATTTTATTCCTAAATTATTTCTATAAGAGAGAAAGAACACAAGCAACTCAGCTAAAACAAAAAATAAATTTTTAGGAGCTAGGCAATGAGATGTTAGGCTGTCTTTGTTTGCTAATTAGTTTTTGCCAATGACAAAGTCAACTCTCTCTTATTTCAAAGCTATAGATAGTTTTACAACTTGGAATATATGCCCATAAACTTAGGCTCCTAAACTTGCAGAGAAAGGCACCATGTTTTCTAGTGCTGCTTTGCAAACCAGGGAAGCAGGTTCATGACAAAGACAACCCTAAACTATAAAACTGCCAAGAAAGCTTCTAGCTGTGTTCAAAGGAACCCAGGGTTAATTTATATTTACAGGTTTCATAAGAGAATTGCTCTAATAAAGGTGAATTTGGGAACTAGAATAAGAAAGAAAACTGTATAAGGATTAGTCAAGCTGTGAAAAAGGGAATGCTGATTCTGTCTTGGTCTCTGTTAATTTACAAATTGTAAACCAACTTTATCTTCTACTTTCTAATAGCAAATAATTGGAAACCAAAAAAGAAAGCAATAGCAAAACAGTTCATTCCAATTTGTACTTCAATATCATTTATAGTGTACTTGCAGTGAGTAGGGGAAAGAAATGGCAGGTCTAAAAGAATGAAAACAGACCATGGTCTATAAGTTCCCATGGTCTATAGATTTGGAAACCAAATAGTAGATGCAAAAAAGGGGGGCCAATAGGGACTTCCCCAGTAAGATGGAGGCATAGGAGCCACGCCAAACCTGCCTAGTGAGGGATTTAAGAAAAAAACACAGCAAAATACACTCTACTTCTGAAAAGTGAAGGTGTATATGATATAGGGTTTTTTTGTTGTTGTTGTTTTGTTTGTTTGTTTGTTTGTTTGTTTGTTTGTTTGTTTTTGCCATAGCAGAGAAGCAGAAGAGAGCAAGATCCACCAGAAAGGAGGAAAATGGCCAGAATCCCACTGAGGTGCTTGCGGTCCCTGATCCTCATGATCTGTGATCTTCGTACCCACCCAAAGCAACCTACCTGGTACCAAGCTGCAGGATCAGAGACCAAAGGAGGGGATTTTCCAACCTCATCGGCCTCCTTGCAAAGTCAAGAAACCTGAAGGAAAGACACCAGAGATCAGCTAAGGAGCCACTGAAAGAGATGGGACCAGCTAAGCAGTTCCTGTACAACTCCAAGCTTCTTGCACTCTCCCATCTCCCAACCATCAGAATCATAACCTCCATGCATTCAGCCCCTGGAGGTAGGGCATCCAGCACAGCTGACCAGAACACCAGCTCCACAGCACAACATGGAGGGATAGAGACGGGCACTCAACATTGGTGATACTGGAAGCCACATCAAAAGGTAACAAGGCAGACTGAAAGCAGGTACATAGGCCTGCACTGGAAGTGCTAATCTCTCCTGTGTCAGGGCAGGTTACATATTCTTGGTTGGCTTTACCATTCTCAATAAGCTGTATTTGGGGGTTGACTATTGTTGCCTTTGATGCTTTCAGATTTATAGCACCTTTGTCTTTTTCATCTGTCATTATTGGGGACAGGGTCTGATTCATATCCAGACAGACCTGGAACCCAATTAAGAACAGAAATCTCAACCTCCCAGATGGCAGGATGAAGGGTATACAGAAACACACACCCTTAGGGATTTGGGTTTGTTTTAATCCCAACATTTTCATACTCTGTGCAGTTTTTTATTGAATGTGTATTTTGTTCAGTTGAAGTTTAGAATTTGTCAGTAAATTTCTCCACCCAACCCACTAGAATACTTGAATAGCAGGCAAATGCAATACCTAGGATTACTTCTGAGGTTGGATTGGAGTACAAGAGCCACACTAGGCACCTTAAATTCCTACTCTGAAGGTACATAAAGTTGGATTTCCAAATCTAAAAGCACAGGAGATTATTAGAAAACCCAGGCATCAAATCAACTCAGGAAGCAAAAATTACAGCATTAAAATATAAGAAACACAAAGAATGAAGATGATACAATACAACCAAAATTCATAAACCAATCAGAAATGGCCCCCAATGAAACTGTTTTAAATGAAATGCTTGCCAAAAATTTTTAAAAAATAATTTCATCTATACTCAAAGAAATTAAAGAAGAAATCAAAGGAATCAAAGAAGAAACCAAGGATTTAAAGAAGAAAACAAACTCCTGAAAGAATTCCAAGAGATCACAGGGAACCAGCTTAATAAATAAAGAAATCATTACAAGACATTAGTAAAGAAATAGAAATGATGGCTGGAGAGATTGCTTAGTGGTTAAGGCATTTGCCTGCAAAGCCAAAGGATCCTAGTTCAACTCTCCAGGACCCACGTAAGCCAGATGCACAAGGGGGTGCATGCACCTGGATTTCATTTGTAGTGGCTAGAGGCCCTGGCATGCCTATTCTCTTTCTCATAAATAAATAAATAAATAAATAAATAAATAAATAAATAAATAAAATCTGTTTTTAAAAAAAGAAATAGAAATGCTGAAGAAAAACCAGGCAGAAATTCTAGCTCTGAAAAAGACAACCTATAGTATGGGAGAAAACCTTTGCCAGCTATACATCTGACAGAGGATTAATATACAGAAGATACAAAGAACTCAAAAAACAAAACAATAAGAAATCAAACAACCCAATTAAAAAATGGGCTATGGAACTAAATAGAGAGTTCTCATCAGAGGAAATACAGATGGCATATAAACATCTAAAAAAATGTTCTACATCCTTAGCCATCAGGGAAATGCAAATTAAAACCACTTTGAGATTCCATCTCACTCCTGTCAGAATGGTTACCATCAAGGAAACAAATGACAATAAATGTTGGCAAGGATGCAGAAAAAGGGGAACCCTTCTACACTGTTGGTGGGAATGTAATCTGGTATAGCCATTATGAAAATCAGTGTGGAGGTTCTTGAGACAGCTAAAAAATAGATTTACCATATGAGTGCTATAGCACTCCTAGGCATATATTCTAATGACTCTTCTCACTACCTTAGAGATACTTGCACAACCATGTTTCTTGTTGCTCTATTCACAATAGCTAGGAAATGGAACCAGCCTAGATGTCCCTCAACAGATGAATGGATAATAAAGATGTGGGTACATTTATGCAATGGAGTTCTATTCAGCAGTAAAGAAAAAATGAAATTATGAAATTTGCTGGGAAATGGATGGATATGGAAAGGATTATACTAAGTGAGGTAACCCAGGCCCAGAAAGCCAAATGTCACATGTTCTCTTTCATATGTGGATCCTAGCTACAATTGTTTAGACTTGTTTGTGTAGCAGAGGCCAATAAGCAGGAAAAAGGCTATGATGGAGGGAGGAGAAGGAAGGATTTTAGGGGATGGTATTGTATATATGTAGGTAGAAGAGCAGATCACAAGGAGTGGAATAGCCTAAATGAGGCCAGGGGAAGAGATTGAGTAGGAGAAGATTGAGTAAGAAAATTTAAGATATTCTGAATAAGACATATGAAAGCCTACTTCTTTGAATAATGGAACATCCAGAAGCCATAGATTGCTACTAGAAAATTTTCAGTGCCAGGGATGGGATACCTACCAGTGAGTTGTTGGCCAAGGAGGTCTCTGCTGCCTCCAAAACACTACAGGCTTTTGCCAAGGCCCTTGGTTTACCACGGGTAACAGATGGTAAGACCCTATTGCTGAAGACTTCACATGTGTGGGCATTAAGGTCACTGAAAAGTCAAGCTGGTGCTGAGCTGAAAACCTTCTCCCTGTAGACCAGCCAACTGAAAGCTGAAAAAAGCTGAACTGCATGCAGCCCTGTGGGAGGCAGAAGTCATCAGCAGTGAAAGCCTCAAATTTGGCCAGACAGGCCAAATTACTGCACAAGTGCAATAGTGGCATGTCTGCTCTGGGGGAAACCAACTGCTCTCCAATTGCACTAGAGGCCCACTCTAAGGTAAGGAATACATGCCTGGTACTGAAAACCTAATCAAAAGCCTATGACAGAGGAGGTCATGAGCCTTAGGGGTATAAAGCCTGCTCTTGTCTGGCTAAATGCATATATTATGCTCACCAAACTGCCCTGAAAGCACTACACTTAATGTTCATATTCATATATTAATGCTTCTCTCACTTTTGATTAGAGAAGCTTGTCTTTTCAGAAGGTGGTGACCACCAAGATGACCCAAAAGGCAACATAGTGCTGAGAAGAAGGGAACAGAGGAGTGCTCAGCACTGAAACATCTCTGTCACACCCTCCAAGGCTCAGGGTCCATTGCGGAAGAGGTGGCAGAAAGAATTTAAGAGCCAAAGGAATGGTACCACTCCTTACAATGCAACTGCCCAGACAGAAATAGGCCTCGATATCCATGACCTCACAAGACCCTCATAATAGGATAAAAAGAACATGACATCAAAATAAAAGAAAGACTAATGGAGAGAGGGAGGGGATATGATGGAAAGAGAAGTTGTGAAGGGGAAAGTGGGGGAGGGGAGGGAAAGATCATGGTTTATTGTCTGAAAGTATTGAAGTTGTCAATAAAAAATTAAAAAGGAAAAAAAAATGGGGGGGCATGATTGGGTGACCTTGAAGGAGAGAGATTCAAAATGTCTGATGTGGCATGATACTGGTTCTGGAGTTGGCAGAAACATGACAAGAGTGAGTATTAATGCAGGGAAATTGGTGGAGATCTGCTGAGCCTTCTGCCATTCTAAAGGTTCACAGTTATTTCACATAAAAATGAGTAATAGGACTAGATCAGATGAAATCTGAAATTATTAAAGGAAGTGATGAGGCAACAGCTCAGCAGGCTAAAATGCTTACCATGCAAGCAAGAGGACATGAGACTATCTGAGTTCAATCTCCAGCATCTACACAAAAGTTGGGTGTGTTTACACCCACCTGTATCCCTAGTCCTCTGCAGAGACAGGAGAATCACTGTGGCTCATTGGCCAGCTACTCTGACTAATACTGGCAACTCCAGATTCAATGAGAAACTGTCTCAAAAACATAAATAAGTAAGGCAGAAAGAAAAGGGATAGAGATGCTATAAAACAGAAATCACAAAAGAGGAAAAAACGGAAGGAATAACCAATCAACAACAACACACACACACACACACACACACACACACAATACAAATACTACAAATACTTTTCATGTGCTCTTGAATTTGATTTGCAAGGATTTTATTGAGAATTTTTACATTGAAGTTCATTAGGGATGTCAAAGTAGATCTCATCTCAAGGATAGAGAAATGGTTCACAGACAAAAATTGATAAATGTAATTCACCACATAAATATATTTAAACACAAGAGTCACATGATTATTTCAATAGATGTAGAAAAGGACTTTGACAAAATACAATGCCCCTTCATGATTAAAAACCTGGAGAGGCTAGGAATGGAAGGACCATATCTCAATGTCATAAAGGCTATATATAAAACACCCAAGGCCCAGATCACACTAAATGGGGAAAAAAACACTTGAAGCATTCGCATTAAGGTCAGGAACAAGATAGGGGTTACCACTATCATCATTGCTTTTCAACATAGTACTTGAAGTCTCAGCTCAAGTAATAAGACAAGAGGAAAAAATAATACAAGGGATAAAAATAGATCAGGAAGAACAAACAGATGACATGATTTTATATGTGAGTGTCCCAAAAGACTCCACCAAAAAACTCCTAAAGGTGATAAATTTTTTCAGCAAAGTGGCAGTATACAAGATAAATACACAAAAATCTGGAGCCTTACTATACACCAAAGATAAATATATGGAGAAAGAGATAGGCTATACTATCCAATTTTCAATAGCCACAAAAATTTTAAATACCTTGGATGACCACTAACCAAGGAAGTGAAAGACCTATACAAAGAAAATATTAAAACACTGAAGAAGGAAATTGAGGATGGGGTTGGATAGATGGATTAGTGGTTAAGGCACTTGCCTGAAAAGCCAAAGGACCCAGGCTCAATTCCCCTAGTACCCACATAAGCCAGATGCACAAGGTGGCACATGCATCTGGGGTTTGTTTGTAGCAGCTGGAGGTCCTAACACACACACATTATCTCTCTCTTTCTCTCTGTATCTGCTTCTCTCTCTCAAATAGATAAATAAAAATAAAATATTTTTTAAAGAAATTGAGGAGGACAGGATAAGGTGGAAATACTTCCCATGCACATGTATTGGAAGAATTAATATTGTCAAAATGGCCATCCTACCTAAAGCATTATACAAATCAAATTCAATGCAATTCCAATGAAAATACCAACAATGCTCTTCCTAGAGATAGAAAAAAATAGCCTGAAAATTCATATGGAAGAACAGAAGGCCTTGGATAGGCAAAAATATCCTCAACAGAAGAAATATGTTGTATGGTACCACCATACCTGATTTCACAATGTACTACAAAGCCATAGTAACTAAAACAGCATGGTACTGGCACAAAAACAGATACACAGATCAATGGAATAGAATAGAAGATCCATCTCTAAATCCAAGCAACTATAGTTACCTTGATCTTTCACAAAGGGGTCAAAAATACACACGGGAGAAAAGACATCATCTTCAACAAATGGTGCTGGAGAAATTTGGACAACCACATGTAAAAGAGTTAAATTATACCCACTTCTCTCACCCTGCACAAAAGTCAACCATAAATGGGTTAAGAACCTCAGTATAAGACCTGAAACTCTAAAACAATTATAAGAAAAAGCAGGGAGAACAGTCCAATACAAAGGGGTAAGGAAAGACTTCCTGAATAAGACCCCAGTAGCACAGGAAATTAGATCAATACTCAATCACTGGACCTCATGAAGCTTAAAAGCTACTTTAAAGACAAACTATTAATAGAGTCAATAGATATCTCACAGAATGGTAGAAGATTTTCACCAGCTATTCCTCCAAAAAAAGAACTAATATCTAGAATGTATAAAGAACTGAAAAAAACTCAAACAATAAAAAAATCAAACAACCCAATCAAAAAATGGGGTAGAGAATTGAACAGAGAATTCTCAAAGGAATACAAATGGCTATTACACATTTAAAGAGATGTTCAACATCTTTCATCATCAGAGAGATGCAAATGAAAACAACTCTGAGATTTCATCTCACCCCAGTCAGGATGGCATTAATCAAAAAAATGAGTGACAACAAATGCTGGTGAGGCTGTGGGGGAAGAGAAACCTTACCTACTGCTGCTGGGGTGTAAATGGGTTCAACCACTATAGAAATCAGTATGGAGACTCTGGAAAAACATTAAAATAGATCTACCGTTTGATCTAGCTATACCACTCCTGGACATATCCTAAAGTCTCCACTCTTTTCTGCAGAGATGCTTGCTCAATTATGTTTGTTGCTACTCTATTCACAAGAGCTAGTAAGTGGAATCAGCCCAGCTGCCCATCAACTAATGAATGGATAATGAAGATGTGGAACATATACACAGTGGAATTCTATGCAGAGGTAAGGAAAAATATGACATAATAAAATTTGTGGAAAATGGATGGAGTTGGAAAAATATCATTCAAAGTTGGGTCATGCAGGCACAGAAAGACAAAGACCACATGTACTTTCTGATCTGTGGTTCCTAACTGGGATCAACTGGAGATCAGTGCAAATGGTGTTAAGCATCAGGGATATGGGCATAAAACTAGAATGACACCAGGAGAGGGAAGAAATAAGGAGAAAAGAGAGGAGGAGTTACCCAACACGTTAGGAGAGGGACAAAACATCAGAGTGGAGGGCTTAGTGGGGTAAGGAGCAGGGAGTATGGGGAGCAAATTAACAAAAGTCGAGACAACGTGAATCACTTTCACAGAAACCCTCATTCTTGCTAGCATTCTACAAGATATAACCACCAATAAAGGGTGGGGGGGGGGCATTCCAGAGAAAAGGTGGAAAAAGCTTAACTTTAAAACAATGGACTCTGGTCAGTAAATCCCTAGGCCCAGAATTGGATTGCCCCTCACAGTGATCTGTTGGTTAGGGAGACCCAGTGAGGTCCCCACCACTATGTAGGCCATTGCCAAAACACTTGATTACCTGCCAGAAGTAAAAGGTAGGACACTATTGCTAAAGTCACCACTGGCTACTATCACAGGACAAAGGAAACCAGCTCCCTCATGGCTAGCTCTCATAGTACCAGAAAGCACTATGGGAACCACTGGAAGAAAACAGTCACCAACAACATGAATAAATAGGGGACCCTACAGACTACACAATCAACCAGCCAATCAAGAGGTACACACTTATGCAATAGTGGCATGCAGCCTCTGCCAGTAACCAACTGTTCTCTGAATGGACATGAGGCCCACTTAGTAGGAGAGAACTCATATGTGTTATTGGAAATCAAGTCAGAGTCCCATTGTCAGGAAACTCATAGACTTCAGAGAGAAGCCCCAAATACTCTCTGAAGAAGAGTGGACTTGCACACCAATAAATAAATAAATAAATAAATAAATAAATAAATAAATAAATAAATAAAATTTGTTGCATACTCCCATTTAATTCAAGCTGTTCTTGCTCTTGATTGAAGAATCTTCTTTATTTTACCAATGACAGTGAAAATGGAGGAGAACCAAGATCCATCAATAAGAAAGGAAGTTAAGCAACTGCTCAGCATGAGATGTGACTCTTCCAGAGCCCATTAGAAATTGAAGGGGAAGTGATGAAAGGAACTCTTGACAGCCAACCTCAGGCTGATAATGACAAACATGGTGACCTATCAAAATGGAAAGCCAGAGAACTCAACAATAAATCGGACTGCCAACAAGTCTGCCATGGCTCATGGAACATTGCAGAATAGAGGCAGAAAGATTATAAGATGCACAGATTAGGAAGGAATACCCTGGGTAACAGTCTCCAGCTACCCTACAGGGACTGACTGAGGCCTTCCTTACCCCACAGTGAATACCATAACCCCATGGAGGAGGGTAAAGGGAGCTGGACAAGGGCATAAAAGAGAATAACCTGTTATAATTAATATAAAATGCAAATTAATATAAAAAACAAATTCTAAAAAATTAAATCAAGTAAATTATTGATAAATACAAGCATTATCTTATCAATTGAGATATCAGGTCTACAACCATACCACCCTGAATGCACCTTATATCATCTGAGAAGTCAGTATAAATTCATAAGAGATTGTAAGCTTAAAAGCTCAAAATTCTCTGAAACAATGACTCAATACCAATTCTTGTCCCTAAATCATGGACTTAGAATACTATTTCCCAAAAAAGATGACAGTGCTTCTTAAGAGAAGAGAAAGATTCCAAGACTGTGAGCAATGAACACAAAACATCTTGTCACACCAAACAGCAAGGAGACTATGAAGGTGACAACTGGGTCAAGAAGATACAAGAACAATTTGAAGAGTTTTGACAAGCCAAACGTAGGGCATCACAGCATGAGCATGATTAAAGATTACGTGTTCAATGACTCAAACCACAAAAAGTATGTTTTAAAAGGCATTTGTAGAAAATGCTTAGGTGGGCTGGAGAGATGGCTTAGCAGTTAAGGCACATGCCTGTGAAGCCAAAGGACCCCGGTTCGATTCTCCAGGTCCCACCTAAGCCAGATGCACAAGGGGGTGCACGTGTCTGGAGTTCGTTTGAAGTGGCTGGAAGCCCTGGCACACCGATTCTCTCTCACCTTCTCTCTCTTTCCTTCTCTCTGTCTCTAATAAATAAATAAAATTTAAAAAAAATTTTTTAAAAATGCTTAGGATCAATGTGCTGTGTTAAAAATTGTTAAGAAGAAAGTTTCTGGCATTTACCTTGTCTTTCTCATATTAACTGTACAACTTTGAGTAACCAAAGGGCTAACAAAGTGATTTTTTTTTTCATTGTAGAAGATTCCTACTAATAAATGAAAAAGAAATCAAATAAACCAAACATCCTTGTAATCCTTATGATTTAATGGATTTTGTCATTGAATATTACTGGCTGCTAGCCTTATAAAAAGAGACAATCATTAAGCTTCTTTTGATGAAAAAAAATTGCTATCTATAAGGCAGTCTTAACAAACAGCTTATCCTGAAACACATTAAAATTCTAAATCAATATGTTATCAAATAGAAAAAGCAGAAACAGAAATATATGTAAAATAACAATAGGGAGAAAGAAAGGTGTGTGAGAAGAGTATATTATATAAGATGGAACAGATTTTAAAATGCTGAAATAAATATTTAAAACACTAAGTTATAGTTGCATTTGTGTGGGCAAGAAATGTAAGATATAAAGCAACAAATGAGCTCAGGGAGAGGTCACTTTTTGTATTAGTAGAGGTGGTAGGGTGGGGCATATAGAAAGTGTATGCAATGACGAGGAACATGTCATGTCTTGACTTGGCCATCATGGCTGTAAGAAATCAGTTCACTAAACTGCATATTTTATGTGGACTTTGGAATTTACACAAAATACTGACATGATGAAGATCTCTAGAAGTTTAGTAACTGTTTGGCTGAACACGACAGAACAGACTTCTGTTCTTTGATTACTCCCAGAGCCTTTAAACTGCTCGCGCACATTTCAGACCATTAGGATGGTGATTTTTTTGCAACATTTAACAATCTAATTTGGCCAAGGACCCCGTCTTTCCCCCAAACACCTTTCAATGATTCTCAAGACGCTAGTGTTTCCTGATGCATAGTGTAAGAAACGTTTACCTAATTTATACTTTAGAATAGAAAACTGCTATCTTGGGTGCCTTACATATATATACTTTATATGTGTGTCTGAATACACATATGTAACCCAAATGCCAATGATCTAAAAAAGAGCTAATTTACTGAGCCCAGTATAGAACATTTTAAACAGTTCACACTTGCCAGTAAGAAGTTGTATTGAAGCTGAGAATATTCCATTTCTTATTGGGCCATCATTGCCTTCAACTGGAAATAAGGTTTCTGGAACTAGTTTTTTGGCAATACCAATTGCTTTATTGTTCATTAAAATACAATAATTTTTTCCTTAGGAACAATGAGTCTGTGACTTAATGGAAATGTATGAAATTAAGATCAACAAAATTAAAATTTTACAATTGTTATAGTTGTATAAATAGCTTTGTTTTATGCTGTAAAAACAGTAGCTATGAGAAGCTTATTTAACTGTATCCTCATTAATTATGCCATATCATAATAAATCATTATGCAAGATAAAGAGGAAACATACAAGGGATGTAGGAATTTAAGCTTACCCTCTGCTATGCAGCAAACCCCCTCTGATCTATGCTGAATGTCCCATCAAGTATACTCAGCAGACAGGCAATCAAGGATGCTTTACTCTCTAATATAAGCATCTCAGCTCCTTCTTTTAAAAATCCACATTAAGGGCTAGGTAGATGGTTCAATAGGTCAGAGTGCTTGCGATGAAATCATGAGAGCCTAAGACTCCCCCAGTCAATTCCCCAGCACCCACATAAAAAGCTAGATATAGCCATCCAACCCTGTAAGCCATCCTGGGGGAGAAGTGAATACCAGATAATCTCTGGGTTGGTTGAGCAACAATAGCAGATTCTGGATAAATGAGGGATTCCATCTCAAGGAAACATACAAATGAATGATTGAGGAAGACACTCAACATTCTCCGCTGGTACCCACATGGGGCATGTGCATTTGTGCACACATATGCATATGCCATGCATACTTCACACTTCATACCACTATGCTACATAAACTCTTCACAGACACACACCCCACACCACACCAAAAATAAATTGTCCACATTAAAATATCTATTCACCTGACTATAATATTAAATCACATAATGAAAATGATAGTCATATTTAATATGATTATTTTATCTATTATAGATTACAAAATTAAGTGTAAGAAAACTTTGCTTTTACACAGGAGTGGAGGAGCTAGAGGGTCACTGTGTCAGGGTTTGCTTTTGGTAATGAAATTCTTTGGTGTATTTCAATAACAAAATCCTCACTATTAAACTACAAACATGACTCAGTCGTAAAAAGATGTCACCTCATTTTACTCAATATTGAGCACTAATCTTAAGTGGCAGAGGTTTCTGTCCCTTTGCCTTTATTCAAAGAACAGCATTAGCCAAAATCTAGATTAAAAAAAAAAAGAAAAAAAAACAAACATGAAAGTAGAAAGTAGACTATTTGGGAAGAGGAAGAGACAGAAGGGTAAAAAGATCAAAGTCCGTCATATGCATATATGAAAAAGGCACAATGGAGCTCACGATTTTGTACAATTAAAACAGCACTACAGGATAGGAATGTGAAACAGTTAAGGAGGGCTTGTCTAATATGCACAAAGACCTGAGTTGGATCCCCAGCACAGCATAAATGGGATATAGTGGTATATACGTGTAGTTACACTATTTGAGAAATGGAGACAGGAAAAGAACTCCAAAGGTCATTCTCTGCCACATAGTGAGTTTGAAGCTGTCCTAGGACACCAGAGACTTAGTAAAAGAGAAATAAAAAAAGAATAGAAAGAAGAAGGAAGGGAGGGGGGAGAAAGAGAAAAGACCCAACATGAGAGCTATTAAAGAAAATAATACAAAATGTAAGTAATGTCTGAACGCTTCATTAACAAATATAGGTAAGGTCATTATTGAGCATCTTAACATATGAAACAAATTGCTTTCCTGACTATCATTGAAACTTTTCAGGAGAGAGCACAGATAGTTATAATGTGTAGAACGCGTTTAAGCTTTTATTCACTCAAGAAGCATTGTCTGATTGCCTTCTAAATTCTGCAGAATTTGCTCAATGGTGGCATGTCCAACGCCCTGGGTTTCATCCCCTGTAAAACAAAAGGGGGACCAGATTAAGGCACTCTGTGCTTGCTACAGCAGATAAAATTTAATGAAGGAAGACATAATCCCTGCTTTCTGGTGATGTAAAATCCAAAGAGAAGTTGAGAAGCAAAGAAACAACAGACTGTCCACCTGGACTGTCGCTCAGCAGACCCATCACAAAATCCCCAGCCCTACTACCCAAGGTTTTCATGGCCAGGATTTCAGGGGTGACAAGGAACTGAGCAACATAGGATAGAAACGCTAGATAGGGAAAAGCACAAATGCAGAGGGACAAAAGAGAGGGTGGGCATCTGGGTAATTGGAAAATAGGTCAGAATCAACATTTAGCCAAAGTGCAGGTGTAGGATGGGAAAGAATGAGCAGAAGGGTAGGGTTTTAAGAAGTTTAAAGCTGGAACTGAGGATGTAACTCAGTTAAGAGAGAGCTTGAACAGCATGCAGGAAGCCCTGAGGGTGACCTCTGGTACTGCACAAACCAGGTAGGTGTGGTGGCACATGCCTGTGATCCCAGGACTGAGGACCCTCCCTTTTTTCTATCTACTTGTAACTTAAAAGCGGCATTAATGAACACATTAGTCACAAAGAAAAGGAAATGGCATTTTAACATGCAGAAACATAAACTATTAAATCTATAGACAGAAGGAAATTATTTGTACTTCCATCAATTTTTGTTAATAATCATTTAATTGTGTAAATGTTTTCCATAAACATTGCTACCACCACAATATTTCACGGGTTTAATTTTATTTCTGGCAAAATGATGTCCACTAATTAGAACACCTGTAAGGTACGGGTTTCATTATATCATAAAAGCCAGTAATCCCAGCATCAATCTAATAGCACGGTTATGTCACAGGTGCAACTTTCAAAATTTATCTGCAAATAAGGCATGCAGCTGAAATTTGCCACAGTGTCAGGAAATCTAAGGTACACACTTTAATTTGTTGATTAATAAATGGTGTAAGTAAGGCTGATGTTACAGTTTTGATCTCCATGCAAGCCAATTCGTTTCTCTGAATTACAGATTAAAAAAAGTCTGATTCAGCTCTCTAACTGCATCATGGCTTCAGGGAGAGAAAAGGAGAACTTGAGAAAACTGATGTCTAATTTCACCTCTATTTCTAATTAGGCATCGCCCTTCTTGGTGGAACAACAGGAGGTCGATTCTGTAAAGCAAGGGCACACTTGGCTTTGTATTACCTGAGACATTAATAAGTAGTGTTAAACCAAGAGCTAAGAATAGAAACCAAACAGTAACAACTCCAATAAGGCCAGAGAAATGCATCTAAGTCTTTCTTTGATATAAAAATAACTTCACCAAATAATGTATTGGACTTATGTATTAACTTACTAAGAACTCTGCAGCATTTCTAGAGTATTGACAAATCATAGACAAAAACATGGTGAAATATTTCAAAATGCTGTGTCTTCTTTGCTATGATTAATCTTCCCAGCATACAGATTTTCCTTGCATCAATATCAAAGTGGAATAAACTTTTCATTATGATGACAATACCTACCATTATCAAAACGTGAAACATTAATTACTTTAAATCCAAAAGACCACAACTGGCAAGATATGTGCCAAGCAAGGATGAGAGAGACAGAGAGAGAGAGATACCCAGCTTCTGTCCTTTAGGAACCTGAAGTATCAGGTGCATACACACAGTAATGTGACACCGTGGTGTCAATCAGAGGCACGCGTGAAGTGATGTGAGAGCAGTGAGTAAGCTCATGTATGAATCACAGTCTCTACTTATGCAAAAGCTATGTGACAGTTCATTTACCTGATATTTTTAAAAATTAAATCATCTGCTTTTTAGTAAAATAGATGCATTTCAAAATTAAAGTTCCTTCTCCATATCAAGTGGAAAGTTGTCCTCACTGCCACTGGGATAAGTGGTCACGCAGGGGTAAGTGGGTGAGTAAGAACTACACCTTTTCATTTCAGAAGTTATCAAAATTGTGTCAGTTTTTACATTTTAAAATGTGCATCATCATAGTGTAGCTTCTCCTAAGATCTTATAAATATTTCACCCTTTAAAATGTCATCAGTAATTAAACTTCCTTCTTAAATAAGACTTCAATGCAAGGTTTAAGACACAGTAAGAAGATAGAAAATTAGCCAACACTGACTGCCTTTGTATCCATGGCAATGACAATCAAATACCTTTGTCCACCTGATGCCTTTGAAGAAACTTGAGTACAAGAAAAAAGAAAGAGTTTGTATTCCTGTGTGACTGGTTTATCTCAAAAAATGATTTTGGGCTAGAAATGTGGGTCAGCAATTAAAGGAGCTTGTTTGCAGAGCCTGCTTGCTGATATTCCCCAGTACCCACTTAAAGCCAGATGTACAAAGTAGCACATGCAACTGGAACTCATTTGCAGTGGCAGGAGACTTGGGTTGTACTTCAGCCAGTCCTCACTTTAGAAATGGAAATGTAATCACTCCCATAAGAAATGCACAAAATAAACAAAAGATAGGAAAGTGTTTTTTTTTTTTTTTTTTTTATGACAAAGATCCATCAAGAAGTCTGTTGCACAAGAATTCTTTGGCCTTTCCCCCTTTTCCTTTCTCTTTAATGACATTTGATTCTTTTAAAACGTTTTTTAAGAAGTAGGGTCTCACTCTAGCCCAGGCTGACCTGAAAGTCTCTGTAGTCCCAGGCTCACCTTGAGCTCACAGCAATCTTCAACCTCTGCCTCCCAAGTGCTGAGATTAAAGGTGTGCACCACTATGCTCAGCTCTAAAAACATTTTTTTAAATTTTTTTATTATTTTTTATTTTATTTTTAGAGAGAGAGAGACAGAGAGAGACAGACAGAGAGGGAGAGGGAGACAGACATGGGCACGCCAGCATTCTCTCAGCTGCTGTGAATGAAATCCAGATGCGTGCACCCCCTTGTGGGCAAGTGCAGCATTGCGCCCTTGCATCACTTTGCATCTGGCTAAACGTGGGACCTGGAGATTGGAACCGCTGGGGACATTGGAATCAGCATTCTTAGGCTTAGCAGGCAGGCGCCTTAGCCGCTAAGCCATCTCTCCAGCCCTCTAAAAACATTTTTATTACTTAAAATTACACAAGGTAAAACACTTCTGTTTCAGTCAGCCTCAGTTTGGTGGGATGAACTCCAGATCAGACACAGTTTATGGAAGGAAGAAACGATTTATTGAAGATTAGATCCAGGGGAAGTTCCGTAATGGCAGAAGAAGCTGGCCCCCTTTCACAGGTCCACACAGAAAAATACCACCAGCAACACCATAAGTAAGCACACTACAGGAATTCCAGGCAGAGCTCAAGAACTCTGCATACCTTTGGCAGGAAATCAGATCTGCCCCCAAACACACCTTAGGGCTGAACCCTAGAATCCACTCACAGTGACACCCCCTCCAGCCAGGCAGAGGGATTTCCAAGTTACAGCTTGAATAAAACTCCTGAATCTATTGGAGGACATCCATTTAAACAACCACAACTTCCTTCAGCCCTTTAGTCTGCCTGCCAGAAAAAGTCATATTTTATTGTTACAGACATGCATGTTATTCTGTACTTATTCAGGAAGATGTATGTACATCTGTACTACCTTAGTATTTATGCCTCTATCAATACAGACAGATGAAACAAATTTAGTTAATATAGTTAATATAGATAGACATGGATAGATATAGATAGATGTTACAAATAGTTGCTAGAGATGAGGGGTTTCCAGTCCACAGCCCACAGGCCACACACATGTGGCTCAGGATATCTTATGATGGCAGCCCATCACAAAATCATAAACTTAGATAAAACGTTATGAATTGTTATCAACTTGGTTGCAGTTCTTGAAACTTTTTAGATGATAATGTCATTTCACAATATCAAAAACTGTGTAATATATAATACATGACAGATATGGATATAGATAGGGGGGAGGGATATTTGCCAAATGAGTCTCTAATGCTTATTTTCAAAACTATCTAAATATATTTACTGACAATTTTGAAACCATTTACCAATTAGAATTTAAACTTTTGGTTTGTTTTTCAATCATAAATTTAATTAAAATTTCTTTAAATACATTTTCTTATAAAAATATTCTACCTTCACCATACAAAACTTGTATTATGATTTGAATGTAAAGGGTTTACCACAGGCTTGTGTACTTGAATACTTGGTCCTCAGCTGATGGTACTGCTCAGGAGGTTGTGGAAATTGTGGATCATAAACTTCTTAAGCAGAGTCACTTTGCCTTTAGGGATTAAGGCAGGCTGTTTCCGGTGCCATGCTCTGCTTCCTGCTTGACCACTATTATGTGAACAGGTGCAATATTCTCCCATCAACAAGGTACAATCTACTCCTGCTACCAGGCCTCCCTTGCCTAGATGAACTGATATTCCCTGAATCCTTGAGCCAAAATTAGTTCTTCTTCCCTTATTTTGCTTCTGCCAGGTATCTTGTCAAAGTAGCAAGAAAACCAATACACCCCATAAATACATGGTCTTCTTTGTTAGACTTTTATGATAGAATTCTCTCATTTTTATGCACTTCAACATTTATCTGAGTATTTTATAGTTCTTGTTAATCCTATCAATGTCATTATTTTCCTTTCTATACAGAAAGATCATTATATGATATAGGCAGCCTTGCTACCCTCGTTGACTAGATTAATTTTAGTGAGGCATTCTTTAAAAAAATTAAAATTAACTGACACTTAAAATGTACATATCTTTGGTATGTGTGGTGATGGCTTGAATGTAAAATGTCCCCCACAGCCTTATGTATTTGATTACTTAATCTTCAGTTGGTGGAAATGTTTGGGGAGGTTATGGAGTCCTTGGGAGGTGAAGCCTTGCAGAAGGAAGTGTGTCACTGGGAGTGGGCTGTGAGGTATTATAGCCCCACTTGGGACACTCAGTTCCACTTATTCTTGCTGCTTCCTCTCTGCTGCTGTGGAGATGTGATGTCTGGCTGTCTGACCCTGCCATGCTCTCTTTGTAACTGTGATCCAGAAATAAACTCTAACCTGAAGCTTCCTCTGGGTGAGGGTTTTGTACCAGCAACAAGAAGGAAACTGATACCGTATGCTAGAGAGTCTTATTTTCCAGGAACATATGTCATTTAAAAATAACTATTTTTTCCTAATATTTAAATTTTCTTTGGTTTGACTTTATGAATTTGGTAGTATAGCTAATCTACTAATATCTGAATATGGATGAGAAAATGCCTACCATTATTTCAAATGTATTTTGTGTGTCCTCACTACTGCCTAACAACTCATTTCATATACAATGAAGTTTATGCTTAGTCTTCCATGGGATTATTGTCTGTGATTTCATGTTTTGTTTTCCAATTTTAATTTATTTATTTGAAAGAGAGGAAGGAAGAGGGAGGGAGAGAGAGAAGAAGAATGACATGTCAGGGCTTCTAGCTGACACTTTCAGTGATACCTGAATATTTGAGTACACTTGCTTTTCTTCCATCCTTTTTGGAATCTACTTTTGTCAGGTTTTCATCTCATCCACTGCATTGAAATGTTCTCATCAAGGACACTAAAACCTCCCTGGCTTAAATTTAAATGGTCATATATTATTTTTCTTTCTTAACCCTTAGCAGTATCCCAAAGCTAAATGCTTTCTCCTTCTTTCTCCTTGTTTCCACTTGGCATCAGGTCCATCTTTGTGTCCAGACCTTCCTCCCTGTCTGGCTTCTCCTTTGTTGGTCTTTCCTCCTCTTAAACTCCTCTAAATGTTGAAGTCTCCAAGGCTGTGAATCTAGCAATTCGACTATATGTCTGTGAAATGTTTAAAAATCAGAAGTAGTCACTGATTTTTTTGAATGTGTGATATACATGCATGTGTGCTTGTATATGTGTGGGTGTACATGAATATGCACGGGGAGAACCTTGAGTCTGTCATTGGTCTATAGTTCAATAATTAGACTAAACTAGCTGGCCAGTTAACATCAAGGATACTCCTGTTACTGCCTCCTTGGTGATGGGTTTCTATGTCAATGGGGATCAGAACTCAAGTCCTCATGCTTGCAAGGAAAGCACTTAAGCAACTGAGACATCTCCCAGCTCCCACTCCCAGGCACTCCAAGAGAGTTGTTAAATATGAAAATAATATACCATGTTTCTGAGGGCATACCACGGGACAGCTTTGAATCTTTGAATTCTTAGCCCATTTGAATGAAACAAATTTATTAAACATGTAATCTAAAAGTATTTGTACTAGTCACAAGATATTAAATATAATTTTTAAATACCTACCTTTTCGAAACAGTTAAACAATTTCAACCACTGGATGGTAACATTTCCAGATCCCTGGATTTGATTTGGAATTTTATACAACAAAATTCACTGTAATTCCATTTAGATGTGGGAGTGATTCCCCATCAGCCAGTGAACAAACTCCACTGCTTATGATATTTGTATTTGAAAAGGAGTCAGACTACATGACTCAGCCCTTACCATAGGCCATGAACTTCAGTCCAGATTAGCACATTCTGTTCAAGCATCTTCATGATTTAAAGGAGTATTTTTACATCCTGTCAAACCCCATATTCCTTCTATAAATATAGCATAAGTTGTAATTTTTAAAAGGTGCATAGAGCTAGGTGAATGCTTACAAGAGCCCTTTGAGTAAAATCTTAGTTATTAGCTGTAGTGCTATATGCCTGGAAATGAAGCCTAGCAGAATATAATAGGTACATCAGCCACAATTAGGCCCCTGATTTAAAGGCAAGAAATGAGACATTTTGACATCTCCGGAACATTGTGTTTCATGGGGCTCAGCTCACAGAGAAGCAACACAGGTGTTCCTGTAATTGAAACACAATGGGAAATTTCTCCTGTGTGATGAGATGTGAAGATCAGGTGTTGCTATTGTAGCCCTGTCATTAAGTGAAACACAACTGAAAACATTTTGGAGTTTTGACTGACTTAAACTAAATTAAAAGCCCCATTTGGGGGCTTCTTTCTCATGTAGTCATAATTTCTGTAACAATGTACCTGTCTTTTCACACACATAGAATAAAAAGTTTTAAGAGTCCTTGTTGACAAAAGGTCAAAAAATATTTTAAAAGCCTTTCTTTACATTGTCAAGAGTGTCTCTCCCATTCATATTAAAATGTAATCAAATTTGTTATTTTCCTAGCAAGTCTTGAAAAAAATTGTTTCACAATACGCGGAGATGAAAAGGACTGTGGCTACTTGTCTTGTTTCTTTACGTAGAAGGCAGAGGGGGCAGGGAAGAGAAGGAGGAAATGTGATGTTCGATAGCAAAGCAGAAGCATTATGTGTGCAAAGCGAACACTATTTTATCTTCCGTGATAGAGAACAGTTGCTGTGCTGGGATCTCTGGGAATATGAACTGAATCCCAAGAGCAGCGATCTAGAAATTATTGAGAAAGCAGCAGCTGAAAGTTAAAGCCGTGGAGAAAATGTGAATGATACTATGGAAGTCCCAGATGTACACAAACCTATCATATGCTGAAGAATATCCATGTGGAGACAAAATGGGGCACTGTGTGTGAGCACAGAGAGGCAGTGATCTAACCCTGTGGTGGTTTAATTCAGGTGTCCCCCATAAACTTAGGTGTTCTGAATGCTAGGTTCCCAGCTAATGGAGATTTGGGAATTAATGCCTCCTGTAGGCAGTGTATTGTTGGGGCCAGGCTTATGGCTATTATAACCAGTATACCCTTGCCAGTGTTTAGCACACTTTCCTGTTGCTATTGGCCCCCTGAGGTTGGCCAGGAGGTGATGTCCACCCTCTGCTCATGCCATCGTTTTCCCCTGCCATCATGGAGCTTCCCCTTGAGTCTGTAAGCCAAAATAAGTCCCCTTTTCCCCCCCACAAATTGCTCTTGGTCAAGTGATTTCTGACAGCCATGCGAACCTGACTGCAACAAACCCCATAGCTGGCTTCACTTCTAGCTACTCAGGCCTAGAGAAGCTTCACAGGGCTGTCACCTTCTGTCTGATGGAGTATCAGGCACCCTGACAATTACTGTATCGAGAATATCCCTGGCTTATATTGCACATATTATATTAAGTACAGTCTAAGTGTTGAAATATCACTTTAATCCATCAGGGAGAATACTTTTCTCAAATACACACGATATTTTAAAACCAGTGTCAGTAAGTGGATTGTCTTGATTATTTATAGAAATGTATAAGATATTTCCTCAGGTAACCTTAAATCAGCCAGTTATCCCTTCTTACAGCTTAGACTTTCAAGAAGAGGTGGCAGTGCAGGGACCACACAAGCATGAAGACCAGAGTTTGATTCCAAAGTACCCATGTAAATATCAGGTGGGCATGGCAGCTCGCCTGTCATCTATCACTCTCAGAGACAGGGGATTGCTGGAGCAGGCTAGCTAGCTAGATTTACTGAATCTGCAAGCTGTATGTGCATATAAGAAAGCCAGCCTCAGTAAATAAAGCAGAAAGCAACAGAAGAAAACACAAAAGTCCTTCACACATACCCACATGTATATATGTCCACATGTATGTGGACAAGGACACACACAAAAAAAGTAAAAAAGGAGAAAAAGAATGAATGGGAGCTGGGGCAATAGTTCGTGGTAAAATCCCTTGCCTGCAAGCCTCCCAACCTGATTCCTATAACTCTCAGGATGTAGTTTTGCCCAGAGAAGGGACAATTTTGTTCTTCTATGACATAGGGTTCTTACTTTTCATTTGGTTCACAACACAGACAGAGAGAGCAAGAAAACTATTTCAAGGTCACCTCAGAGACCTCAGAACTATATTTGTTCACAACATTATGTTCCAGCAGTTCCTTCCATCTGGAAAGCACGTCCTCATTCCTCTCACCTTTTCCAAATCTATGCATCTTTCAAGCATTTTTATTTTATTTTTTGAGTCTTAACTTCAACTACAAAATGTTCCACAGAACAGCTGTGATATTTAAATAATGTAATACGTGTGGACACATTGTGTGTTGAGTGGTCAGCACATAAAAGTGTGATATTCTCTTTCCTTTTTAGTCACTCACATTCACCATCCTCTGCTGATATGAATATCAAGTAGTGAACATTTTGAGAAATCAATATGATGGTATAACTAAATTGTCAGAAAATTAACCATGCCCTTTAAGCCTAAATGTGGCTTCTGAGAATTGACTCTGACTCCGAGCTTAAACTGATAAATATTTACACAAGATATTATGATGACTAAGACAATTGTTAAGCAATCTGAGGTATAGCCATAGATTACACTATATATAAAATAGTGGAAAATATTTAAAGATGATACCAAATATTTCTATTCTTCTCTATAATCTTACCTCAGTACCAATAATGTCTTCTCTTATATTACATTCATATATCATTTTTCAACATTAAATTTTATGAGTGTTTTAAAATATTTTCTATCATAATCATTATCATTGCCATTATGTTAAAACCTGCCATGTGTGCTGATGCTATAGGTATTAGGGTATGAGGATTTCCTTTAGAAGTTTACAACCACATGACATGGTAAGAATGCAATATATATTATTAGAAGAACAATTCAGAAACTGTCCTGAAGCAATGCACAGAACAAAGGCCTGGGTATTAAGTCCACATACACATGTTATCTAAAAAAAAAAAAAATCATTGCCTCTTTAATTATATATAAACCATCCATTTTACATTTCACTTCACTCTAGAAGACAAAATTATCTGAAACATTTCCCCCAATGTTTCTCATACGTTCCTTTCAGTTATTAATTCCTCTGTCCCCACTCAGGAAATTCTTGGCATTAACATTTATTCTGAAAGATGAACTAGGACATCATTTCAGAATGAAGCAATCAGGAAATAACCAAGTCATGAGCAGAGAAGACACATTTTCCCACTTTAGAGTCTCTATGCCTCACCATTTGTATCGATACAGTGCAAAATATTTTATGTCCTTTAATATCCTCCTGGAAACTGAAAGGTGATTGACCTCCAGAATTTTTACAAAAATATTATTCTCAAGATAAGGTATTGGACAGTTAGACAACCAACACCTTTCATTCCTTACAGTTAACAAAGAAAAATACCTCAAGTAGCCAATTCTCAGGTATATGAGACATGTCTTAAAAGAAGGAAGTGTTAAGTTTTGAACTATTGGACAGACTAATCAAATTTGCCATAAATCTGCCTGTTTGAAGTTTCAACACTGACGATTTATTTCAACTGTAATGATACAAATTGATATCCTAGAACATTTTACTTTTTTTTATATTAAGCTACACGATTGCCAACATGTATAACCAAACCATGTTGTAAAACCTTGTAGGACAACAAATTCTATTCATTTTATTGACCATGAACTCTATTAAATTCTATTTAAACCTCTACATATTATCACTGTACCTCTTCCTCACAAAAAATGTTATAATGACCACTAACCATACCTGTCAATTATGAGTGCTGCATGGTATGGTATAGATACATTTCCCATGGCAAATGTATCATGGTCTGTGGCTCTGTTTCCAGCTGAGACATACTTTATCCTACAACTAATCTTCCCTTGGTATTTTTCCCATTCTCCTTTATAAAGCCCCATTATTTCTTAATGTCCAATACTCTAGAAAACCTTTTTAGGGAGGAAAAAAAAACACTTCTTGAAAGACAGAGCATTAGACTGAACTACTATTTTCTATATGTTTAGGGGTTTGTGCTGCCTTAAATACCGATATATCACCTTCACATTTGCTGGTGAACTACACCAAAATTCAGCATATGTGAAAGGTGGTTTTCAAATTTTAATCTAATGAATTAATCTCCTAAAACATTGTTAAATTCTGAAGCTCATTCAAAATCTAAAAATATGGGCTGGAGAGATGGCTTAGCAGTTAAGATGATTGCCTATGAACCCTAAGGACCAAATTCCCCAGTACCAGCATAAGCCAGATGCACAAGGTAGCATATGCATCTGGAGTTAACTTGCAGTGGCTAGAGGCCCTGGTGTACCCATTCTCTCTCTCTCTCTCTCTCTCTCTCTCTCTCTGTCTCTTTCTCAATCTCTCTCACATAAAAATTAAAAATAAGAAAGCTAAAATTGTTGAGTTTTATATGTATAGCTAATTTTAACAAAGATATTAACATTTTACAGATTTAAACAGATTTTCCATGGCTGCATCATTCATGGTAAAAAAGAAAAAAAAAATGAGACAAAATTGACCAATGCTTATTGGTCATTCAACTTGTTCTATATGGTACTCTACCCTTCAGTGATTTCTGTTTCAAAAAAAACTATGCTGAGACAAGACAATGTCACCTTTGGAAGAGAGTGACAGTTACTAAATTCACAGAAGAATAAATGAACCACATGCCAATTTGCTAATTTACATTGAAAACTTCAACTATTAAAGAAAGGGAATGCTCGGATCCACTTTGCAAATTATGGTCTAGCTGTGGATGGAGAATATAATATATAGTGAGAGACAATTTGTAAGAGAAGATTCATTGGGAAGTATCAGCACAGAAAAGGGAGAATAAGTTATAGAACCTTTATGTTGGCTACATAAGCAATGTCCATTCTGTCCAACCTTTTATAGACAGATCCCTTGGTTTTTGAGACAGTCTTCTTCATGATTTAAATACTAGAGATTCACTGAAAACTTATGATTGTATTTTACTTTCAACGTCCACTTATCAGTATTATTCATATAGCACAATATTGTAATTCATCATATTACTTTTAAAAATCTGTTGCCTTTGTTTTGTTTTTATAGACACTTTCCAATCAAGTGCATTCATAATATAGCCTGAAACTCTGTATGTTTTCCCTGGTAACAATGTTGAATTCCTTCTCTAGATGGCTGATCTATTTCATTATATCATTGATTCTTAATTTATGAGCAGATGGCCTTAAGGATATAATAACATTACAGATTATTTTACCTAGAAAACGAATATAGCGCATGCACTCAGCTTTTAAAGTGTCTGACAGGAATCCTAGTTTATCCCTCTACTCAGATCTCTCAAACTTGGATAGTCTTGTCTGTCCAAGCCAGACCATATTTATACTTTTTTTCAAACTGAGACAAAATTTAAATTCATAATTCAACTTTTAGGTATCCTATTAATTGCAACTTTGATGTAAGCTACTAACTGCAGCCCATGCATAGAGATCATCTGAAACCTGATCCAGTCAGGCAGCTGATGGCCTATCCAGCAGAGCTGATTTTGCTCCCCTTGAGGGAGGAAGCCAGCAGGAGACTGAAGCTTTTACCTACAGCTCTCAGAGAGACTCTCCATGTCTTAATCAGGCAGAACGTTGGCATTCTGACTCATCTCCTGTAGGAATTTAAAGATGGAGAGTGGCAGATTTCATCCTATTCTATGTATAAATACATAAGGAGGCAGGCTAACATGATCTCCAAACCAAAATACCTTAAACAGGCAACGCATATTCTCCCCCCTTGAAGGATTACAGGGATGAAGCCAGTATTCAGAAACAAAAAGACCGTGATGCATGCTTTTAAGGCAGCTAGACAATAGCTACCATCCCATTTACCTCCCAGGCAACAATGGTTTCAGACCTCCATGTTCAGTTAGGAGACTGCTCAGGGTCACCCACAACAGATAAGTAAGTAAGTAAGTAGATTTTGATTTCACACATCGTAAGTACTAGTAAGTAAGTAGTAGTAAGCAGTGAGTAAGTAGTAAGTAGTATTAGCAGAAAGTAGCTGTAGTAAGTAGGCAGTTTTGAATTTCACACATCGCTAATAAACATAATTTAAAATGTGAAGAACACTGTGTCATCATCTTTGTACATTCCTTCATTTTTACTGTTTTGAAAAATATTGGTGATGTGAATATATCACATACTAATTTTTCAATGTCCATTTTAAATGGTTTAAATAATAACTTTCAGACACTTATATCATCCTGAGAGTAATACACTACATAGGTCTCTACCCTAAAATAAAATCAATTTAAAAATAAAATGCATAGTACAAAAACAACAAAGTCAGACTTTGATGATGAAAATGCTGTGTAGGGTAATGATGCATTTTGGTAAGTTATCCATAAATGGTCTTTATAGGGCTTCAGGTACACTTCTCCTCCTGTGCACTTCTTCCCAAGTAATTTTATTTATAGAATATCAAATTAAATTGAAAGAATTTTATAACTTGTGGATTTTTCTCCCTATCTGTTTACATGTAAATTCTGTTGCTACTCCTCTTCCAAGAAAGGCAGAAACCTGTACTCTTCCCACTCTGTTGTTTTCCTGGGTCTGGTCTGTTATCCTTTGAAGATTGGGTTGGCTTCTGTTACTTTTAACTAGCATCTTTAAGAAAGAATCATATTTTTATCTAGGTGTCCAATTGTTTTTTGTTTGGGAATCTTAGAAGATTTTTGAACTCTACATTTGTTGATATTTTTTTGGTAAAATATGGTCAAATGACAATTTTAGATGTAGATTTAGTAAAAATTATGAGGCACATAATGCTTGTCCCCTGGTAGACATATCATCTTTGTCCTCGTCATTATTATTTAACATAATTTAATGCATCTGTAAGCTTCTGAAGTAGTAGTTCAGATATTCTCTCCAGCATGTGGCAGTGTCTGGGTAACTACTTGGAATATAATGTCACCTTTTATAGTCATTCTAATCTTATTTTGAAATTTCCCAAATTAGATATTTATCATCTCCAGTCTACTTTTGATATTAAAGTTGTTTTTAGTCATATTCACCTACCGGTGTAATACTCTTTACAGTAACAACCCTGGGAGCATATCAGTTCTCAGTAAAATAAGTGAGTAGTGAATGTGAAAATCTAGACCTTCTATGCACTCAAATATTTTACTGAAAACATATCATGTATTCTAGCTTATTATTATTTATATTCAAAAGATATAAATCAAATCATCTTTTAATACTTTTGAATTGCCTCCACATTCTTAACCCACATCAATATCATTGTCACTTTTTACAAAATCAATTTCAAAACAGAGAGGCGGAGTCACTAGCTTTCTCACTGGGCTTTCGATCATCTCCCATTTTCACCGGTTTCGGGTTTTAGGTTGGTGATCAGTATTCATGTTAATCAGAATCAATTTAAGCAATATTTCATTAAAAGATAAAACAACTTACAAACTTAAAATTAAAGGGTTTTAGACATAGATTGTGTTTGCATCCTTGTGTTTGAAACTCTCATTTCTGCTTCTGTTAATGCAGCATTGTCAACAAGGACGGTGGCTTTCATAGCACTCTTGTCATTGCTGTAATTAATTCTCCCTTGGAACAAACCCAACATCCATCACATGTTTGCTGGAGCTCCAGCACACTGTGTCAGAACAGAAGGAAGGCGGTGATTGACAAAATGTTTATGTGACAGATACACTCACCATATAAATAAGCATTTGATGAACTCGAAAATGAGCTTACTGTTTGGAACAGTGGTGCATATTAAAAAAAAAAAAAAACTAACTTCACAGAAATGCTATTTTCCACTGCTCATTTCAGCTAAAAGAGAGCAGTAACATAAAGTTCATACACCAAAACAAAATGATTTGCTTTATTCAGCCATTTCAAACAACTTATGGCAGGAAATAGCAGGAAGCTTAAGGCTGGACCACTTAAATTCCAATAACATGCAAGGAGTGGATTTGACTTCCATCAACAGGGATAGTCAAGCATTTTGGTCTGGTGCAAATATCCTTTGGTACTTTTATTGAATCATATATAGATAGATAGATAGATAGATAGATAGATAGATAGATAGATAGATGATAGATATATCTTGAACTATTTTAGTCTTCAGAATTAACAGTGCACACACGCTAAGTAATTGAATTATTTCTCCAGTTCACCTGCTCCTTCATTTCTAGTCCTAAATTCTATGCCTGTTCTCCCTGCTTCCTGAGGAGTTACTGTACCTTGCTGCTACCTCACACAATGTTCATTTGTTCTGCTCCTTGAACCTCATTATCACCTAATTGTTGTATCACAATATCAATAATAAGTGTCCATGTTTATTTGATCTCAGCTGAACTTCTTGATGTGTTTAGATCAGCTGGGGCCTTGCGGTTCCAAGGTAACCTTACCTGTCTTGGTATAGCTGGTATTTGAGGGAGAACCAGGCCATCTGTCTCCCAGTATCCAACAGCACAACCTGAGCTCTCTTGCTCTCCCAGCAGCTGGGCATGTAGAGAGCACAGCGTGCAAGTTTTCCTGAAGCCAACACTAAGAACAAGCCCAGAACAATTCTATCGTGTTCTTTGGTCAATGCAAGTTACTCTCCATTGAAGAGTGCAGGAGAAATAACAAGGCCCCACTGCAAGTGTAACAACAAAGAAGGAATGAAGAATTTGAGACCCATAACACACTCACCAAGTCTCAAGGAATATTGACAAAGAGGAGGCTGAAAGATTGTAAAAGCCATAGGGAGAGAAAGGAATATTCCTAAAGCATTGTGGCCCAC
Organism: Orientallactaga sibirica; assembly: GCA_036365145.1. NCBI lineage: Eukaryota > Metazoa > Chordata > Mammalia > Rodentia > Dipodidae > Orientallactaga > Orientallactaga sibirica. The sequence goes on along the minus strand of JAEOAD010000053.1, from coordinate 10,504,542 downwards.
TCTACAAAGACTGACTAATGCATCCATGACCTCGTCACTAATACCAATAACACCACTAAGGAGAGCCCTCAGTGGAACTGGGGCGGGGAGAGGGGATATAAGAGAATAACCAGATGGAGATATAACCAACACATGATATGTTCATACAGTAAAGTTTATATTACAAAATAAAAAAATCAATTAGGAGAATGTTGCAGTCAATCATACACATTCACTATTATTTCAAAAATGTTTCCTCAATTTCTTTTCACTGACCATACTCCTAAAAAGCACATAGCTTTTTTAACTAACTTATATAGATAAAGAAATGCAGAAAAGAAAGTCAAGGAACAAAGCCAAAAGGTAGGATAGAGGTGGTGACATTTTCTTTTTATGTGGCTCATTAGCTCTTTTTGATGTCAACAAGGCCATAATAAAGCCCTCTCCCAAAAGCTACATGACTCCATATCATACTGTTGAGTCTTTAGCCCTGGGTCTTGAGAATTTTTATAATCACATCAAGACATTTATAAATGAATGCAACCATTATTTTGTAAAATAATTTTGAATTCTAAAATGGTTTATCCCTAATCGATGCAATTTATCATGAGTATAATGTGGACAGGAATATGGAACATGGATTTTAACATCAGACAAAGCTAAATTCAAATATCACTTCAGTTTACTGCTATATGACTTTGATCAAATTGGTCATTCTGGCTTCATTTCTAACACAAATTATAGAGTCATGGTAAGAATTTTATGTGGTATTGTATATGAAGTGAACACATATGCCAAGCGTCCATCAAACTTTCCTTTTCTGATGTAGTAGCTTATACTTTGACAAAAAACGAGATGAAGAGAAAAGGGAGGAAGCCAGGGAAATCTGGCACAGGGCTTTCCAATCTAACAGAGATTCTCAGACCTATGTTTTAAACTCCTTCAGAAAGACCATTCATTAAAAGCAGAATTTAAAAATTTTAGCATTTTCTAGTGATATTTTCAAACTGATTTTTAATAAGTTGTGCCTTATGCATACATTCTTAAAGCATTTTCTTGGACCAAACTACCTTCTTTAATCTTCCAATAAAGATGATTGTCAATGCATATACTGAATTTCAATCAAATCTGTCTGGGTAATAAGAAGTTTGCACATTTATTTTTATTAAGATTTATACCTTTTAGCTTGAATCATCTTAATCCCTTGATAAGCTGTGGCAAAAATATGCTGACAACTCAACATGTAAAAAGAATAAATAAGCAATGTTTTAATGTTTTGAAAAGATTTTTTTTTTTTTTTTTTTGGTATAAGGGAGAAGAAAACTGATCACTAGGCCATTCAAAACACAGATTTTTTTTTGCATCTTCTATACTGTAAAATGAAAAAATCAAATCATTGTTTTATTAAATTGGCAGGCATCATTTTCCATTGCATGGAAATCTCAGTCACATCCCTGGAATCAAAGTTAATGTCCGGTAGCTCATTGATAGTTTGAACCTGCTATACATTCAATGCTGTAAGGGTTTTTTAATTTATCTCAGTATGTTAGTTTTCACATTATTTACCAGCTTTGTCAAGTTCAGTGACACACAATGATGCTTTTTTTCCTTTTAGGCAGAGAAAAATGCATCCCTGGAGACACAGTGTTTTGGAACTGCCATTTTCAGAGTGGTAGTCCCTAAGAGGAAAATTGTTGAGGAAGGATCAACAATCTTTAATTCTATCAGAAATTTAATCTTGTAATGAAGCCTGAAAATTCCATTTTTGTTAATAGAAAGAGAATCAGCATGAAATGTGGTGAACAAACCATTTCCACTGGCTGCTAACACAGTCACACTGAGTCATCACAGAGTCAGCATAATAAAATTGATTTAATTATATTAGAAAAGGGTGGGGATGGACTGCATTGGCACAGTCAGCCAAATGCTAAGAGGCACAAACTCAAGCTTGCTTTGAAGGAAGGGACGTGATTTCAATGCAGAGCTAAACTGTTCCTCTGACTATTCTACCATCCGGTGTCCTGACAGGCAGCTATGCCAGTGTTACTGAAAAGCAACTTACGCTTATTAAAATCTTCTACATTCTTCCTATGATTCCTCTGAGAAAGAACCTCAATTGAACCATCAGAGAAATCACTTAACTATTGTATTCATTCCTTTGAGCCCCTTAATTGAAGGTGATAACTCTGGAAATGATTATATAATGAAACACGGTACTCAGGAATGGGGTCAGGACCCTTATTGATGTGGGAATTTTGGGGTTACTCACCATACCAGTGCAATATACCAATGCACCAATAATTTGGGGTTTCTCCAAATTCTTGTCATATGAAATCAATGAATAAAATACACAGGCCAGAGAATACAGTTCAGAGAGATTTTATTATAGCTTAGAGCCTCCAGGTGGCGCGCTTTAAGAGAAGTGGAGCTTAAGGGAAGAAAGGATGACATTGAGAAGCCCAGAAATTAAGAGAAGGTAGGAAGACAGAGCTTGTACCCAGCAAAGCAAGAGAGGGTTTGAGAAGCCCAACTCCAAACTCAAGTTGGAAATTATTTTTAATTTTATTTTTATTTATTTATTTATTTGACAAAGAAAGAGGGGGAGAGAATGGGCACACCAGGGCCTCCAGCCACTGCAAACGAACTCCAGATGCATGCACCCCTTTGTGCATCTGGCTAACATGGGTCCTGGGGAATTGAACCTAGGTCCTTTAGCTTTGCAGGCAAACGCCTTAACTGCTAAGCCATCCCTCCAGCCCCCTCAAGTTGGAAATTTTTATGTGAGCCCTGTGGATGGACGGCTAGTTTAGCCAATTAGTCTTGATGTCAGGTGTCTGGGGTCAAGATTTGTGAAAAGTGTAATCTTGGGGCTGGAGAGATTCATCAGTGGTTAGGGTGCTTGTTTGCAAATCCTAAGACCCAAGTTCAATTCGCCAGTACCCACATAAGGCCAGATGTACAGAGTGGTGCACACATCTAGAGTTTGTTTGCAGTGGCTAGAGGCCCTGATGTACACCTTCTCTTCCCCCACCCTTTCTGTCTGTTTTCCTCTGCTTGCAAAATAAATAAATAAATGGTATAAAAACACAAAGGGCGGGCTGGAGAGATGGCTTAGCGGTTAAGCGCTTGCCTGTGAAGCCTAAGGACAATCTTTCTCAGGATATCTTGGACAAGGGGGCGACGCATCTGGAGTTAGGATGGTGGAGGCCCTGGACAGCTTCTCTCTTCACTGAGATGAACTTCCAGACCAAATAAATAAAATATTTAAAAAAAAAAAAAAAGGGCAATCTTCCAATATTTAATTCTCTAGGATGGTGTAGCAGACAGATTCCTGAGATGAACTTCAGAATGGCAGAGTTATGAAGGAAGGTATGCCTATTGAAGCTTAGGACCAAAAGTTCACAATGGCAGAAGAAGCTTGCCTGCTTTCATAGGACCAAACACAGAGAGCGAAGACACAAGCCAAAAGCCATTCAGCATAGCACACCTCAGGAACTCCAGCTAGGCACACTTTGCATATCTTTAGATTGAAATCCTAAACCTACCACCACACCTTAAGATCCGCCCAGAGACACTGTGTCCAGCCAGGTGGCTGCAGATGCAAAGTGTAAACTAATAAAACACTGAATATATTGGGGGCCCTCTATTCAAACTATCACAGATGGGAAGGACTCCTTAAAGGGTCAGAGATAAGAATAGGCCAGACATTTCTGAACTGTATTAAAATGTAAGGACCTCGATTTTCCCCTACAGAGCCAAGGACAATCTCCCATTTAGTCAAAGATAAATCTTTTCACTTGGGGGTCTTGTCACCTATAAAGTGTTCATTATCAAGGTGGATCAAAGAGGCTTGTTTGCCTCTTCTATTATGAGAGGACACAGTGACAGGTCAGCATCCATGACTAAGGACACATGCTATCTCAAGATGTCGAATCTGTCACTGCCTCACTGCCAGACTGCAGCTTCTAGAACTGTGGAAACAAATGTCTGCTGTGTATAAGTTAACTAGTTTATAGTATTTTACTATAGCTTACTGGCTAGGCATCATTCTTGTGAATTAAACTAAAAATATGTTTATTTACTTATTTCAAAGAGAAAGAAAGACAGAGCTAGAGAAAAAGACAGAGAGAAAATGGGCACGCCAAGGCCTCTGGCCACTGCAAATGAACTCCAGATGTGTGTCTCACCTTGCAAATCTGGCTTCATATGGGTATTGGGAAACCAAACCTGAATCTTTTGGCTTTCCCAGCAAGTGCCTTAGCCACTAACCCATCTCCCCAGCCAAAGACATATAGATATTTTTATGCAATCAAGGTTATAAGTTTAAAATAACTTGTTATAAAATAAGATGTTTTAGATATTCCTCTTGGTAAGTATAAAGTAAAGTCCTGTAGCAAACACACAAAAGATAAAAATAAATCACTTACACAAAGGTAGGATGATAGCAAAATATGACCAAAAGAGCAAAGGATCAATAAACAACTCGAACACAATTAACAAAATGATGGTAGTAGGTGCTTACCTATAAATCATGACTCACAATATAAGTGGGTTAAACTCTCTGATATAAAGATTTAAAGATTACTCAGTGATTAAAGGCACTTGCTTGCAAAGCCTGCCAGCCTGGGTTCAATTCACCAGTTTCCACATGAAACCAGATGCACAAAGTAGTATATGCATTTAGAGTTTGTTTGCAGCAGCAAAAGACCTATTATGCCCATACCCACTCTTTATTTCTCTCTCTCTTTCCCCTCACACACATGTACAAACAGGCAAAAAAATAAATAAAATAGCTTTTAAAAGGATTTGGGGCTGAAGAGATGGTCCAGCGGTGTTAGATTCCCTAGCACGCACGTAAAGCTATATGCACAGAGGCACATGCATCTGGAGTTCATTTGCAGAGGCTAGAGGCCCTGGCTTATCCAGTCTCTGTGTCTGTCTCTCTATCTCTGCTTGCAAATAAGTAAATAAAAATATTTTTTAAACAAAGATTTGGAGTGATTAAATGGATATTTTTTTTGAAACAGGAGCAAATATATTGTCTGAAAGGACCTCACTTCATCTTCAAGAAAACACATAGGCTGAAAGTAAAATGAAAGGAAAAGATAATTTCTCACCTGGAAATCTAGAGAGAGCAGAGGTCACTGTTCTTATGCCAGTGTCACCTTCCCCTGAGCTGTAGAGCTCAGTGGCGAGCAGCATGGCCTAACTTATATGAAGCCCTAGGATCAACGGCCAAGGCAAAACAAGAAAGTACTGATGAAGAGATTTGACTAGGATATGAAAGACCTTTATGATGAAATTAGAAATAGGAAAAATAATCCTAAACTCAATCTGGGATCAAAAAGGCTCTGAATATATCAAAGCAATATTATGTAAGAAGAACAAAGACATCATATTACCTGCCCTCAAATATACTCTAACTCTCTCTACAGTCATAGAAACAGTACCAGGTGGACAGAATACAAGGCCTAAAACTATACCCACATATTTATCAATTTATATTTAATAACCATTTTAAGTGCCAAAACACATAAGTAAAGAGTTTCTTCACATTCAGAAGAAGGAAATTGGACCTTGACCTCACATCATATTTTTATATATTAAATAACATATATTCAAACCTGAAACAACAAACGTCACTAGAAGAAAACAGCAGAGAAGCTCACACTACAAGTTATGGCAGTGATTTGGGGGATAATATCCCAGCCAAAGAAAAGTAATGAAAACTAGACAAATAGAAGTGCACCAAAATGAACATGAAAAGGAATGATTAGAATGAACAATGAAGATGTAACTTAGAGAATGAGAGAAAATATTTGTAGACCATACATCTGATAAGGGTTTATATTTAAATACGTGAGAATCTTGACCTAATTTTAAAAACGGGCAAAGTAGTCCTTGAAAGAAGACACACAAATGGCCAAAAATTATATATATATCTCACATACACATGCTTGGAATCTCTCAACAGCAGGCAGAGAAATGAAATTTAAAGGTATGATGAAATATTCCATTGCTGTTAGAATGGCTGATATCAAAAGGATGAGAGATGGAGATAGTGTGGAGGAAAAGGACAATTGCACAGTGTGGCTGGGAATATAAATTAGCATGGTCTTTAGGGAAAACTGAAGAGTGGTTCCTCAAAAAAGTAAAAATAGTCAAGTACAGAGGCTTATGCTTGTAATCCCAGCACTGGGGGAGGGGTGAGAGGTAGGGGGATTGACATAAATTTAGAGTCTTCATAACAAGTATCAGGCCATACTGGATTGTAGTGGGATGGCTTGTGTAAAAAAGACACACACAAAAACAAAGTCAGACGTACTTCTTGATGCCATCCCAGTACTTGGCAAGTGAAGGCAAGAGGACTGGGAGCTCAGGGTACTAGATGAGACCATAACTCAAAAAAAAAAAAAAAAAAAAAAAGACATATATATCCAAAGGAAAGGAATAGGATGTGAAAACTTGCTAACACAGCCATGCATATAGCACCATTACCCATCACAGCCTAACAGGGATTCCATTTGATAAATGAGTAAAGAAAGTGTATTATATATACACAGTGTAATATGATTCAGATTTTAAGAAGAAAAATATGTCATCCATGAAAACACAGATATATCTGGAAGACATTATGTACAGTGAAACAAGCCAGGCTCAGAAAGACAAACATTGCCCAATTTTACTTATGCAGAATCTATTAAAGGTAAACTCACAAAGTAGCAGAATGGTTGTTCAAAGAATACAAATTTTCACTTGGACACAGGGAATAAATTCCACACATCTACTCTACAACATGCTGACTACCGCTAACAGCAGGTTGTAATCTTGAAAATCACTGAGTGCAGGTTCCCACCATACAACACTATATGCATGGGAGCTAACCAATGTTAAGCAGCTTCATTTAGGTACCCCACAGTGTTTGCATAGTTCAAAACACCATGTACATGGTATTTTTTTTCCCTTTTCAATTAAAAAAAATAAAATAAGTAGAGAGGAGAAAAAGGATTGACAGCATGACAATGACTGTATTGGAGTCAGAAAACATGAAACTTATTGCCATTTTAGCTCCTCTGGTAGATAGTTCAGTTCAAAATCTTTTTTCATGACCTTTCTGTACTTACCATTTATTTTCTCATGTACAAGATGAGAAGATTGGCTGTGATCATTGATAAAACATAGCCTGGGACTAAAACTCTACAGTTGGACATCCACTAAGAACTTTACAGGTTATCTGAAACCACAGTTTGGAGAGCCCAAAGCAAAGCCTGAAATTTTCACATCTGAAAAATAATGTTTAAGTTCTATTTTTAAATTAGTACATAAATACAAAATAGGATACAGGCCAAAATTCAGGACCATATCCAATGTCCTTTTTAAGAACCAATAGCAATTTGTCTTATGAACAGCCACATCTTTGAAAAGCCCACTTCCAAGGTAATCCATTTCATAATTTTCAGTTCATAATTTCCTCACTTATTTGGACTGAATCAGAGCTGTATAAAAACTGATCAGTATTTTTTTTATCCTTTCCTCGTTATACTTCTTGATTTGTTTTTCCTGATTTGCCCATGTCTCATGTAAATAAGAGCTTTATTACCTTACCCTCTTGTTATTTATTTTTATTTACCCTTTATTACCCTTACCACTTATCCATGGAATTAATGAAGTGTTGAAAGAGTCAATCATAATGTGTGTTCATAGTGTATTGTCCTGTTAGACTTATAATTACTTTTAGCACAGACCTAGTAGATCCGTCAATGCCTTCCTTATTCTTGGGGCTGAGGAAGCTGGTTATGGAGAGCTTGTCATGTCCCCATGCCTTGCTACTTGGCCACTGCTTGTCGTGAACATCCTTTTTGCTCCATTTTAATAGAGCTGCCTGCAGAAGGTCATTTATTAGGTAATCACTTGTCTGTGAAAAATCCTAATTACTTCATGTTTGTCAGAGGGAAGAAAACAGCATTGCATTTGAATGCTGAAGGAGGAGCAGGGAAACTGATAAGGAGAACATATGGACAGGTTTTTATATTGGCAGATAACAAAAAAAAACTTCTTAAGTGAGCCCAGACTTTGAGGGTTAAAATGAACTGATATACTATCTGCTATAATAAAGATAAAAACACAGGGTTTATGGTGTTATCAATTTGGAGTTAAAATAAAAGAAAAAATAATTGGTGAACAGTCCAGAGATATCGTTTCCTGTGGAATCTTAGTGCCCCCTGCTGATCCTCAAAAACATTTTTTCCCCAATCTCAATGGTTCCTGTTTTTTCTTCCTTCTGAGAGGGGAGTTTCTCCATAATAGTATTTCTTTGTCAGAGAAAAGAGAATCTTTCCTACACGGTACTGTGCCTCAGGAGTACCATCCCATGACAGTATCTGCAGCTTCTCAGAGGAAAAAAATGTAAAAATCCTAGTCAAAAGTAAATATTCATAGGCTTTAAATGATGAAGGGAACATAGTGTGAAATTACTGTTTGGTATAGTTGGACAGCTTGAACTAGCTAGCTCAGAGAAAGGTAAATTCATAACGACATAGGAAGAAGACCTTGATAAGAGTAAATATACAAAACGACTTGATCAAGGACCTAACTGCAGAGCTGTTCTGTCAGGTGCTGGCTAGGACAGATTAATTGTTTATGTTCATATCAGTTTATACCCAGACACTGACACACCAGACATCAAGATTCAACACATCACCAGAGAGCACTCACCATAAATTTTAATTTTGCTCATAATGTAGTCTTCTCTCAAACATTATCTGTGAGGGAATTAGTACTATTCCCAAGTGAGGAGTGAGAAAAATGAGACTCAGAAGCTTATGCAACATCTCCAAATTACAGTTGTATAGCCAGCAATGACAGATAGTTCTACAAGTGGGAAGTACATTTCCCGCATGCTCTCTGTACTTCACCACAGATAATTTCAAAGCAAGTCACAGACATTAATAAATATGTCAGGGTTTCTCCCTACACATAATGTGCCTTTTAAAAACATCTTGTTTGGGGCTGGAGAGATGGCTCAGAGGATAAGGCACTTGTCTGTGAAGACTAAGAACTCAGGTTCAATTCCCAGTACCCACATAAGCCAGATGCACAAGGTGGCACATGCATCTGGAATTCGTTTGCAGTGGCTGGAGGCCCTGGTATGCCCATTCCCCCTCTCTCTCTCTCTATCTCTCTCTTCTCTCTCTAATGAATAAATAAAGTATGTCAAAACATCTTGTTTTGCTTTAACAGAACTGAAATATTTAACTAGGGTCTCAACATCGACAGTCTCTCCAACTGTTATTCATGTCTTTTGTTTTGTTTTGTTTTGTTTGTGTTTTTTGCGAGGTAGGGTCTCATTCTGGTCCAGGCTGACCTGGAATTAACTATGTAGTCTCAGGGTAGCTTTGAACTCATAGCAATCCTCCTACTTCTGCCTCCCGAGTGTTGGGATTAAAAGCGTGCGCTACGGCGCCTGGCTTTATTCATGTCTTTCGTTACATGTAATGTGCTACTTTGACCTCTTAAAGCCTTGTTAACCTATTCCACACTGATTGAAAAACAGCAAACCAACCAGTGCAAAGCTTACAGTCCACCCATTTCTGTCATGGCTTTCACAGACTAGGCCATAACCCATCCATCTTAATAGCTCCAAGGACAGATACCAAACAACCAAAGGAAAGTTATGCCACAAAAATGACTGGAAAAAATTTAAATTAGTCGTTCCTAAACCTGGCAACCTCGCCTTTCCCATTTCAGGCCTTAAAAAAGTATATCACATTGGTGTGGTTTTTGTTTGCTTGTTTTTTGTTTTTGTCTTTTGTTTTTCAAGATAGGGACTCACTCTAGTCCAGGCTGAACTGGAATTCACTATGTAGTCTCAGGGTGACCTCAAACTCACAGCAATCCTCCTACCTCTGCCTCCTGAGTGCTGGGATTAAAGACATGTGCCACCACACCCAGCAAAAATCCCATTTCTTTTCTCACAGTGCCTCTTCTGTCTCTATCTCCTGAGATACCCAGGTGCATCCTATGTGACCACCACATGGAGACTGAATCAAAGCAATGCTAAATTATTGGGTCAATCAAGTACTTTTTTTTTCCCACAAGTAGAATAAGCCTTCTTATGAAATAAAAACATTGAATACCCATTTGTTCCTATAATTAAATGACACTCTTGACCTTCCTAGGTATCACAAGGTCATTTCCAAAGCCATCAGTACTCACACAATTGTTGAATTATGGCAACCTCAAGCAGTGTACTCCAACAAAGCAGTCACATGTTAATAATTTCATGATGGTTTTCAACGAAGATGCCAAGATGTCAATCTGTCTGAGGTGTTGAAAGAAAAGGTATTGAGAGGGGAAATTTTTAAAAATTTTGATTTCTGTATGCCTGACTTGAATCTAACAGGTTTTGATCTATAGCTTCAATGATATACATATATTTTTTTCCATTATTACATGGCAAAAGGTGCCATAGAAATTTTCCATGCAGATCATTTCATTTATATTCACCATCACAGTAAAGTGTTAACTAACTTCACTTCATCGACGGGAAAGTCAAGGCAGGGGCAGCAAGAAGCTTGCCTGTCATTACTCCAAACCTTGTTTGCACTTGACATATCATGTTCTTTCCATCAAGCCTGATATGTCCATGACCATCTCAAGCCCTTTAGCTAAAGCTATAATTTGTGCATTTCAGGTAAGTACTATGTATTGTATGTATCCTGGGTTTTAATTATAAACAATTGTAATAAAGTTTCAAGTGGTTTCCATCACAGAGACCAAATTTAATTTTCAGCTTTTACAAAGCTCAGTGTCATTAGGTAATTATCATTGTCCAGCCTCCCTATGTAGTAGCTTTCTTCTTTCTTCCACAGACCTATAAAACACCAAGGCACTGTTTATATTTACTGTGTCATATGATTCTCCCCAGATACCAGCACCAAGGTCCACTCTAACACTATCATACCATAAACACAAAATTGATTCACCAGATACATGGTGGAAAAGGATATAGAAGTGATGCAGAATGTTTGGTCCAGGGAGGGAATATGCAGGAAATTCCAGGAGGATGAACCTAACTTTTGAGTCCTTGTCGAATTAGCAAATAATTGAAAGGATTTTATAAAAACAGACTCCAAGAAGATAAATTATGAATTGTGAGGTTTATTTTAGGGAGAATTGGGATCCATGGGGAGGCTAGCTGGAAGACTTAAACCAGAAAGGAATTCTCCTCCTTGCCTGGCTACAAAAGAAGAGAGGAGATGGAGAGAGAGAAGTCTCCAGGACAGAAGCTTTGGAAAGGACATGAACTCACACATGTGGAAGGCAAAACATGAAATCCCAAGCTAGAAGAAGTACAAACACACACACACACACACACACACACACACACGGAAAGCAAAGCATGAGAGTGCAAGCCCTTCACCTTCATATAGGGGGTCAGAAAAGGCCAAGAAATATGATAGTAAAGGTCTCAGAGTGTAGAGAGAGACATACACATAAAGCAAGAGAGCATCCAGTAGCAAAATACATGTAGGAAGCAGGCAGGAGAACACCCAGGCAAAAGGAAGTGACCCCATCCTTCTGGGAAGGAAAAGAAAGGAGAGACTTACACACTTGGTGTTCAGGCAAAACCACAGAACAAAACTTAGAGAGCCACAGTGAAGAAGAAAAAGAGAGATTATACATGTGCCAGACCCATAAATGGGTCAGACATCCAACTAGGTAGAACCTTGCCCTCAGAAGCAGGTGTATATGGGAGAGACCTGATGAGTTGGCAGACCCAAGATGCTGACTGGGGAGGAGACCGCTTACCCAGCCATGCTAGACTGATGAAGAGGCAGGAAGTTGCTGCCAGAGTGTTGCTTGCAGCCATCTAGAATGAGATGGATCACACGTGGGTTCTAGTCCTGCCGGGGCAGACAAGGTGGCATTCATGTTCACCAGGCCTCTGTCCCTGGCTGACTGCCTATAAAAAGCTTTCTTTCTCCTTCCTCCTGAAGAATATCCCATCAAATTTGAAGTTCAGGTAAACAGCAAATGATGCTAAAGATAAGTACATTTCATCTAAAATTTGGGTCATATTTATATTTTTAAAGTATTTAGTATTTACTATAAATACAAATTTACCTAATCTGTCATATTTTATCTGTTAACTCTTGCCCTGTATCTGAATTCCTCTTGTGGATTCACGAGTGGGAGGCACTAGGCTGCTGGAGAAGGCTGATGTCTCACTCCCACACGTTTTGTAAAATATAGAATTGATATGAGGTTCCTCTCAACCACACATGGACATTTCTGCTTCCACAGCCCATCCTGGTATAGAAAAACAAAATTACTGAGATAACCTGCAACCAGATAAGCTTCTGAGGTCGAAAAAGGCAAGATGGCATGATTATTTAATCTTAGCTCATTCCTTCTCTCAACAAGCCTCACTGAGTGTTAGGTTTGGCATGTGATGCCTTTATAATGGCTGGATATGAAGATAAGAGGAAAATATCATAGAATAAAGAAGGCAAGGATGATTACCCAACAGAAATTCAGAAACCAGTAAGCTGCATGCAATGTCATATTTAATGTATCAGAATAGATTTCATTATATATGTTGCTGTAATTTTAAATCATTTTTCTAATAATAAAGTTATTTTGAAAAGACACTGTTGAACAGGCTTAAACTTCACTCACTATATTTCAAAATGCCCCTTCCATGACTTGAGTAGCCAATTTCAGTGCTACCTACTCAGTATATTATAGTTTCCTGGGCCCAGAAGATATGGAGATATTCTTTTTGTTGATGGTTTCCCCATGTGAATAGTTCATTTTTAAAGAAAAATATAATTTATTTATCAAAACTCTGATTGCTATTGCTGCATGTTACCTGCAAATATTTTATGAGGATTTTTTTTTAACTTTGAAACTCATAACTAGGTTCAGTGAGGGTGAAAGCCTTGACGGGAAGATGAAAATGACAAGGACAGTCTCACTCAGAGTGTTAAAAAGGGCTCTGACTTGAGGGAATATTGGTGGTTTGGTGACATCCATCTCAGTATATATTTCTAGAACAGTGAATATCACATTGTTCCACTTGCCAAAATGTCATAAATTTAAAGCTGGCTTCAGAAAATACCATCACTGCTGGCTGTAAAATTTCCTTTGACTTAAGTGGAAGAACAATATTATATGCTCTCTTTTGTGCAAGAACTGTTATTATTAGAGCAATTTAAATCAATGTCAGTTTTCTGGGCCAGTCATATACTCAGAATGCCTGATTACAGACTCTGAGCTAGTTGAGTCAATAAAGAGACTTAAAAAGAGTTCAGAATGTCCTATAACTGACTTTTTGCAATCTAATTTCAGCATCTTCATCCAAGGTAAATAAATAAATAAGTAAAATATATTTTAAATAAATAAATAAACGTCAGGTTTAGTGACACATGCTTATTGCAGTGCATAAGAATTGGAAGCAGGAGGATCTCTGGTGCAAGAGGTCTGGCTAAACTAACAGAACCAGTGTGTTCCTAGGTCAGGAAGAGACCCCATCTCTATAAATAAGATAAAGAGCAATTGAGGAAGACACTCAACATGTACCTCTGGCTTTCACATGCCTGCTCACACATATAAACATGTGTAAACACACACATGCATATTATGCATTCATACACATGCAAAAAATGAATACATAAAATAAAATAATACTAGCAATACACTATTGTCTTTTAGGATTTTTGATGTATTAAAATACAGTAATATAAAGCTGGAGAGATTGGGTCAGTTGTTAAGGTGCTTAGCCATAAAGCCTAAGTACCTAGGTTTGATTCCCCAGTACCCACATAAGCCAGATGCACAAGGTGGTACATACATCTGGAGTTCATTTGCAGTAGCTAGAGGTCCTGGTGTGTCCATTCTCTCCCTCCACCCCCCCTTTCTGTTTCTTTCTCTCTCTCTTACTTAAAAAAATAAAATATTTTAAGTAACTTTTTTATTTTATTAGATATGGACATATTTAGTATGTAAACAACACATATTGGACCCATCCTTTCCCTCCTCCCTGCTCATTTTCTGAAGAGGCCTTCCTTGTTAGGGATGAAGGTTAATCCCATAGGGGTTGTGGGTCATGCATTATGGGGGCAGCAGTCAGTTATGGGGGAGAGGCAATGTCTCTGTGCAAAATGTCCCAACTTGTGGCTCTAACAATCTTTCCACCCCCTTTTCCGTAAAATTCCCTGAGCCATGCTAGGAGCATTTTAAGTCTGCTTCAGTGATGGGCACTCAGGAGCCTCTGGAACTCTGGTTTTGTAGGTGTTGAGTGTCCTTAGTGTCTATCTCCTTCACCCTTGTGCTGTTTCAGATTCACTAAGAAAGCAGCACTCTTGCTCATTTCCCCAATTCCTCTGTGGTTTCAGCTGAGGCCGGGGTGGAGTGCACTGGGTCATTTATCTCCTCAGGTCCAGCTCTAGTCTGAAAAAGAGAAGTGGATTCTCCAATGGAGAGTGAAGTCAGCACCAGGTAAATGGGATAACCCAAGATTAGCAGGAGTTTGACAATGGAAAGCAGAATCATTATCTGGATGTGATTCTGACTTTTTTCCTAGTTACAGATATGGTTTCCTTTACACTGAGTGGATCTGTTAGCCAATCCAAGAGCAGTTGGTTACCCACCATGGCTGTGTGCCACTATTGCACTTGTGTGAACATCACATAAGGTTGTTTGCTTCTGATTCTGTTTGCTTGGACAGATGTTGGCCACTTTCTCCCAGTAGCTCATGTAACACCTTTCAGCATTAGATGGGCTAATTGTCTGGGGACTGGCTCTCTTCTGGATTCCAACCAGGTCTCTCCATGGTCTGTGCTGACAGCGTATGGTGTCTTCAGCAGTAGGGTCTTACCATTAACCTCTGGTGGGTAATTAACTGCTCTGACAGAAGTCTGTCTTGTTTGTTAACCTGAGCCAGGATGATGGAGACAGACTGAGGACATTCAAAATGCACTAAAGCAAAATCCAGAAGCTGCTGAGAGCTTAACACTAAAGACTTAAAGCATACTCACCAAGGCTCAGGGAATTTTGTGGAAGAGGGGATGGAAAGAATGTAAGAGCCACAGGATGGGGGGGGAATAACCAGAGCCATTGCCTCCCCCCAGCCACACACACACAATGACTGACTGCTGCTCTCACAATTCATAACCTACAATTCCATGAATACCCACAATCACACTAAGGTGGACCCTGAGAGCAGTGGGGGCATGGAGGAGGGGAATGATGGTAGCAATACTTGATGTATCCATACAAAGTTTCAAGTTCATATAAAAAAAAAGAAAGCCAGGTATGAAAATCTTAAAGACAAATTTGTGCAAGCTAAAGTTGAACCTTTTAATATGTAATAAACTCTCCTCTATTTTGGAAAAATACAGCAATATATATGTAATATACAACTGTGTATAAAAGCTGGTATTTTAAAAGCATGTAAGGCATATTCAAGAAGTAGAAATTGTCCAATATGGTAAAATATAGATAATTTCATAACTCAGCATCATTCTATGTATAAAAGAGAGGATTAAAGATTATGGGGGCTGGAGGGATGGCTTAGTGGTTAAGGCATTTGCCTGCAAAGCCAAAGGACCCAGGTTTGACTCCCCAGGACCCATGTTAGTCAGATGCACAAGGGAGCACACACATCTGAAGTTCATCTGCAGTGGCTGGAGGCCCTGGTGCACCCATTCTCTCTCTCTGTCAAATAAATAAATAAATAAATAAATAAATTTAAATAAAATTTTTTTTTAAAAAAGAACATGGAGGGCTGGAGAGATGGTTTAGTGGTTAAGGTGTTTGCCTGCAAAGCCAAAGAATCCCGATTCAATTCTCCAGGACCCATGTAAGCCAGATGGACAAGGGGGCACATGCATCTGGAGTTTGCAGTGGCTGGAAGCCTTGGCATGCCCATTCTCTCCTCTGTCTCTCTTTCTCTCCCCCCCTCTCTCTCTCCCTCCCTCTCTGTCAAATAAATAAATGAATAAAATATATATTTTTTTAAAAAGAACATAGACTGTGAAATCAGATGACTTAAGTAAAATCCCAGCTCTGATCCTCTCCAATTACATCACCTGGGGTGCACTACTTAATCTCCCACAATCCTTCCCCTTCTCTTCTGAAAAACACAGATAATGGAAATACATGTCTCATTGGGTTAAGCAAGATATTAACATCACAGTGTTATCCCTGTCACTGTATCTTTATCAAGAGTGGTAACTGAATTTGCTCTACATCCTGTAAATAAACACATTTGGATTTGGAAAGTGCAGATCAGTCAAACTTCTGATGACCACAAGAAGCCTTTGAACACAGTTGAAGTCACTTGCAAAGCTATTGAGATCAGACTGAAAGGTTCAAATTGTTAAACTGAAGCAGAGCCCCCTATGGTTCAGGAACCTTTGCCTGGGGATACATATGCCTGAGTAAAGTTTTAAATTTGTTCCTTTTCAAATTTGTAGTTTCCCCTCCATTGCACCTAAATATTTCTTATTTCCTTCTCTGGTTTGACAAGGAATATTGATTTTGATGGTGAGAGAGCTCTCTCCAGAGAGGTCTCGAGATTATCATTATTTTTACCTTCTTGATACTGTCTGCTTTAAAATGACATTTAAGCTGTTCTTTTTCTGGGCACTAAATATATATTGATAGCTAGCAAGAAAACCTAAAATAATCAATAGAAGTTGAGACCCCTGCTCTCAATTTGATTGAAGCTTGAACTGCCCCTCACTCCCTTAGGTAGACCTTTCAATCAGGACAGGGCCAGGTTTTAAAAAATTCATCCAGAAATCTAAGAGTATGTGATGGTTAAGTTTGTGTCAACTTGATTTGTTTAGGAATCCACAGACATTCCTCATAAGTGTGTCTCTGAGGTTGCCTCTAGGAAGGATCCTTCCCCCACAGTGAGCCCTTCCCCAGAGTGGGTGACCCCTCTTGGAGGAGGGGACTGGTTGATAAAAAGAAGCTCTGGGGGTGCTACATGAGCAACTGCAGGAAAACGGCTGACATTGGTCCAAACAACTTTCAACTAAGCTACCCAGCAAGAACCAACCTGACATAATGCTCAAACAAGTGCAGTAGTGGTACACAGCCATGGTGGGCAACCAACAGCTCTTGATTTGGCTAATTGATCTAATTGATCCACTCAGTGGAATGGAACTCATTGCTGGAACTGGGAAATAAGTCAAAACCATGTACAAAAAATGAGCACAGTCTCCAATTAAGATACCACCAAATGTGGGCTAGAAGAGGGCCTACCCATATAAAATTCCCTCCAAGATAGCTATGGCCATCCCATATATCTAGTACTAACTTCTCTCTCCGTTGGAGAATTTGCTTATCTCTTTCAGATGGACAATGAACCTGAAGGGAGGATCAGCCAATCACACCTCACCAGGGCCCCAGCTGAAACCATAGAGTAATGTGGGGGAAGGGCAAGAGTTTAGTGTTCTTGGGGATCACAACACCAGAAAAAGGATGAAGGAGATAAACACAGAAAACATCTAACTCCTACTAAGCCAGATATCCAGAGACAGAGGCTCCCAAAACCTCATCACTGAAAGAGCTAAAATGACCCCAATGTGGCTCAGGGAAATTTGCGGAAGAGGGGGCAGAAAGAATGTTAGAGCCACAAGTTGGGGCATTATGCACAGAGATTTGGCCTATCCCCCATAGCTCTTGACTACCCCCACAATGCGTGAACCACATTCTCCATTGATGAGGGTCCCTATGGAAGTGGGAGGACAGGGAGGAGGATAATGGAGTCACCACTATGAGTGTAAAATTAGAATAATATAAATAAAAATAAATTTTAAAAAAAGAAGCTCTGGGAAGAAAGGCCTCTCTCTCTCTTCCCACCTGGCTGCTGGTGCTGCTCACTGTTCTCTGCTTGGTGCTTGCTGCTTTCCAGTGTGGACTGAAGAGCAGCATCTCTCCAGGATGCCTTCAGGCCTTCAGTGCTGGATTGGGACTGCTGAGGCATCCAGCCTCGTGGACTGAGCAGCTACAGGGTTCCTTAACTCTCATGCCTGCAACCTGCTATTGATGGACTGTTGTAAACTAATCCAATAAATTCCCTTTTAATACAATTCATTCTATCCGTTCTGTTCCTCTAGCGAACCCTGACTAATACAGAGTGTTTTGATAAAATTTTCAAGACTTACAAAATTTGAGCAAAAACTTCCTATATTTTAGGTATAATTATTGCCATTGATAGCAACCAGGAAAAAAAGTTAAATGAGATAAAATTTTAGATTATATTTTCTTATGTAGAATATTGGTATAGCAAGTTCACCATTGGGGAATAAAAGGATAATTAAATATGTTTAATTTTGAGGACTTCTTAATGTTGCCTTTAAACTCTACAAAAAAGGTACTCTATACAAATATTTATCATTATAAATATATTTATTAAAAAATTTTCAAACCAGAGAATTGATTTTTTCCATTCATAAAGTATGAGTATTCATACTAAAAGAGTATTTCTTTTTAAATTTTTTAAAATTTATTTTTATTTTTATTTGACAAAGAAAGAGAGAGAGAGAATGGGGTGCCAGGGCATCCATCCACTGCAAACAAACTCCAGATGCGTACGCCCCCTTGTGCATCTGGCTAATGTGAGTCATGGGGAATCAAACCTGGGTCCTTTGACTTTGCAGGCAAACGCTTTAACCACTAAGCCATCCCTCCAGCCCAAAGAATGTTTCTTATCAATACAGTGTTGCTCCATTGTAATCCACCAACTCCAAGTTAAAGTTCTGAGACAAGTGAGACCTGAGATTACCCCTCAGCATCACACTGACCTCCATCGTCTTTGCCTTGAGGGAAATGGTCAGGTTGAAAAAAGATGCTTGGTTTCACTTACACAGGCTATTTGAAGTCTATGTGAAAAGGCTCTTGGGATTGACTTCTTTTTCATCTTCCTTTTTTTTATTTATTTGAAAGAGAGAGGAAAAGAAATAGGCAGGTAGAAAGAGAGAGAGAGAATGGGCAAGCCAGGGCCTCCAGCCACTGCAAATGAATTCCAGATGCATGTGCTTCCTTGTGCATCTGGCTAATGTGGGTCCTGGGGAATCAAACCTGGCTTCTTTGGCTTTACAGGCAAGCACCTTAACTACTTAGCTATCTCTCCAGGCCTCATCTTCCTTTTTATTATAAATAACTTCAGAACTATTCACTCCCTTCTTAACTCTCAATATCTAAGTTAAAATCAATCACTATGATCAAGGAAAATTGTACAATGGAGATGGAAGGGAACACAGCTTCAGAATGCGGTTGGTGATTAACACAGACCACACAAGTGAGGGTAACATGCTTCTGGGTGTCATTATCCATGATTTGCTGTTATACCATCCTGCAAGGATTGCCCAGATGCTAGACTGGGTGCTTGCCAAGTTAAGACTAAGCTATTTTTAATACTGTCTCACGTATGTTAATAAAAGGCCTGAGAGTCAAACCTGCACTTATATCCCGAGAAGCATTCATATTTAATTTCACTATGTAGTGCATATTAATATTAATTTATGTTAATTAGCATTACTCTATTAAAGAAAGCAGCCAAAAAGCTATAGTTTGTTAAGAATGTTGGTGAATTTCAGCTCTTATGAAATGAAAAAGAGTGTCAAATGGCCGTGCTGAACTACTTAAAACCAGTAGGCTCATCTCCCAGCAGCAGTAATGTACTTTGCTCCAACTTAGATTTCACAGGCTAAACTGATTAGCAGCTCACCAAGAACTGTGAGAATTATTCAAAAGAACTAGAAAAGGAAAAGCTGGATGTTGTAAAAAAAAAAAAAAAAAAAGTCTTATAAAGAACAGTGAATTATACTTAGATACTTTGCATCCTAGAGCTCATAAAATGGAAAAAAATCCATTGCTTTTTCTCTCAGCTCAATGAGAGGGATACTTTATCAAACATTTCTAAAAGTAAGGCATCCTGCTGGTCTTATTTTATTAAACAGGGAACAAAACACATTGCTTTATTAGACCTGTTTCAAGAATGTGTTAAAGTTGTGGCATCTGGACACAAATTAAAGACCTGAAAAAATTGCAATTGCTATGTCTGCCCCACCATCTAAACATATAACTAGATATAATTAATGTAGTGTTGAAACAGAAATAGGACCAAACTGCATGCCAATGCGATTATATGTTTAATGCTCCTATAACCATAATATCGTGATATCCTGCTCATTGAACAGTATCTTTTTCTTTCTATAGCCACATAATAATTGTTGCTAAATGACTCCTGGGACTTTTTAAAGAGCTCTCAGGATATCATGTACTCAATCTAGGTGATATTTTCCATTAGATGTACTAGATGAAATTAGTATCCAATCATTTTATTCCACTGGGTTGAAAATGTGAGTTCTGATGAGAATAAATTTAGCCCTCTTTCTTCCTGAGGAAATGAGAGGGGCTTGAGCAGGCAGCCAATCCCACATGGGGCTTCCCAGTGAACAGATGATGGTCCCAGAGAGAAAACTGACCATGACCAAAGCCCGACAGCTCCTGCTGCTAATCGGCCTTCCTTCTCTGTCCACTCTAATTAGATATCAGGGAATTCATCTCCCATTGTCTTATCTCGTCTGGGTCAGAGATGTGTGAACTGCTTATTCAGCACATAAAACTATGAAAGAGTGGGGAGAAGAGTAAGTAGTTTTCACTGCTCACATTTTTCCCTTTAACCTTGGGGCAGTGACCAAGGTATGGCTTCTTCATTAGTAGAACTGGCAAAGCACTGCTATGGTTAAGAATATAGTCTCTGAAGTCACACAAATCTTGGAATCCTTTCTTTCACTTAATAACTATGAGACTTGTGCCAAATACATTAACCTCTTTGCACTCAATTTATTGCAAAATGAGAAAAGCCCATTTTTTAAAGAGTTCTTCCTCTAGTATTTCCCAGATTCACCCTACTACTTTCCATGTGGAGGGGTTTCAAGAATATAAATAATGAGGGACAGAAACAAAGTTGAAGAGAGGAGATTTCTCATTTTTCCTAAATCTCTTTTGATTCTTTTGCTTGAGATAATCATATAGGCAACTTCTAATATCATGACTTCCTCATTTAATTCCCAATCTAATCTAGAATTTTTTTTAAAAATAACAACATAGACATCACTTAGGATTATCTCAATTCAACATAGTTAGCATTATCTAACTCCTGGTGGTGAAACTGAAACTAATTTGCTTCATGAAAGATTTCACTTTAGTACAACAGATCCATGAGCAGTTTTACATACTGTAGGGGCTTTTATTTGCCTGTATTTTGGCCTAGTACACGTTCAACAACACTGAGGAACTGACTTCAGATCACCAGCACCCACATACAATACGAAGCATCATGGTGCATGCTTATAATCCCGGTACTGGAGAGACAGAGATAGGAGAATATGCCAGGTCTCACTGGCTAGTCTATTAAGCTGAATCACTTAGTTCCAGGTTCAGTGAGAAAACCTGTCTCATTGAAATAAGGTGACATAAAAGACGAAGATAGCTGATGTTGACTTCTGACTTACACACACACACATATGCATATGGACACATTCACACACATGTATGTGTACCAAACACACATACATCTGCAATAACAAATTATATGATGTCATTATTTTGCACTGACCTACTGTGCTTGATCCCAGTAGACACAAGGAAGCCAGAATGAATTCAATCATTCTAGGTGTCATATCACCAAACTGACCTTTGGAAAAGGGACCAGCTTTAAAAACAAATAGACATTCATAGCAATCAATCAAAAAAAAAAAAAAAAAAAGGCCCAGTTTTACCTGAGCAAGAATATTAAGGAAGACTCCTCTGCTTTAACACCATCACATAGAAACTGCCAATCTACATTTAATCTAGGTCGGCTTTCCTGAGTACTTTTCTACACAGAAAGCAGAATTCTGATGTTCAGCTTATTGGAGTATTCATTTATTTCATAGACTGAGGTACTGCCCAAAGCTAGAATTGCAAGTAAAAGCCAGTAAGTCATTTAACTAAATTTATTGTTATTTTGTCTTTTGACAGCTGTGGTGTGGGCACATAATAAACATATTATTCTATGTATACTTGTGCATATGTAAACTTTGTACTAGTGCTTAATGGCACTAAGTAAAACATAGAGTGATGATAAAAGTCTTGGACCAAGGTCTTGTTTGTTCATTACAAAAATATAAGCCAATGGGTGAAAAATGTTTTTTCCTACACAAGGGTTAGAGCCCTCAATAAGGAATTGTTAGGACAGGAGTTTGGACAATTGTATATGTAAATATCTATTGGCCTGGAACCTAACTCGGAACTAAATAGTATACAAAATATAACCTTGGTAGGTAGGATAGGCTTGGAAGCTTAGGCTGCAAAAGAATAAGTAAAATGAAATAATTATAGGATAAAATGCTTTACCACTCACTCACTGCCAGCCAAAACCAAATTTATAAATTTTGAGAGAAAATGTCAAGGTGAGAAATTCTGATAATTAAGGTAGTGTTTATCTCTTGTGCTGCAAGTAGTTTTTCACACAACATGGAGCAGTGGGTGGGAGAAATGTGTGCTATCTGGGAAGAAAGGATGCCAGGCAGAAGAGTTGCTCCCAGCAGAATTATACACAGAGAGAAATTGTGGAAACAATACCACCAGGAAGGCTTAACACACATTTTCTTTCCTATTTTCCTCTTCCCATTCCTTCTGCTTCCCACTTCCACCTCTCCTGCCAATGTCTTTATCAGCCTTTGTGTTCATTTTGTATAACAAAAAGCAGGGAAGAATAGTGGAAATGATTATGTTAATACAAAAATGTCTATTTTTGACCAGAAGTGACTTACTCTCCACATTTCCAACTGGATCTGATTCAAAAGCCTAGAGAAGGGGTTGGGAGATGAGTATAATTAAAATATAAAATGAGGAAAGGATATAAATTGTACCTTTCCTTTCCAACTGGGACTAAATTTTATATTTTTAATTTTTTTTTAATCAAAGCAGCTAACATTCCAGCAAACAAGCTGTGTCTTTTTTGCCCAACCACCAAGCAAAGCAATGCAGAGCATAAGTTGCTGTCTGCTTGAAATATGGTAGATGGGGGAATGTTTCCCCTCCAAAGAAGTTATCTTGAAACTACCATTCTACATGGAGGCAGGGATTCTACATTCTGTCTCTACGCGTCTACTATACTGGACTCAGAATCTTCTCCATTGAAGTCAACCCCTGACTTATAAGGTAGCTTCATTAACTCTGACCCAAAATAAAACAACATCTTTCTTTACCACTAACCTTTTGAGAGGCAGAAAAACAGTGCCTCTGATCTGTTGTTGGACATAAGGATAAGGATGCTCAACTTTACTGCCCACCATTTACTAGCTGCATTGTCTTAACCACACCTATCCTGAAAGTCTTCATCTGCAAAATTAAGAGAATTATTGTGTTCTTTCAATTCTATGTGGACTTCGAAAATCATGGTTTGTTTAACATACTATGAACTATACTAACTACTTCAAATACAGTCATCAAAAACATATGTGGGCTAGAGAGATGGCTTAGCAGTTAAGGGGCCTGCCTCCTAAGCCTAAGAACGCTGGTTCCAATCTCCAGCAGTTCCAATCTCCAGGTCCCACGTGTAGTCAGATGCAAAGTGATGCAAGGGCGTAATGCCACACTTGACCACAAGGGGGCGCACGCATCTGGATTTCGTTCACAGCAGCTGAGAGGCTGCTGGTGCCCATCTCTATCTGTCTTCCTCTCCCTCTCTTTCTGTGTCTCTTTCTCAAAAAAAATACATATGTAAGGGCTTGGGAGATGGCTCAATGGATAAAGTGCTTGCTGCTCAAGCCTTAGTAACTGAGTTTGAGTCTCAAACCCCAGGTAAAAAGCTAGAAACTGTGGCAGGCTTCTATAATCCCAGCACTCTTACAGTGAGCTGGAAGCAAGAGTCAGAAAAATTTCCCAGTTCCCTGTGAGCACAAAAAAAAAAAAAAAAAAAAAAAACCAATAATAGCAGAGCAAGATGCACAGAAAGCCTGCCTAAAATGCAGTAGAACTAACAGGACAGATCTGAACTCCTCTGATTTCCACACGTGTACCATGTAGAAAGAGCACACACACCGCATTCATATACACAAACACACACACATAAAAATGAAATAATAATTTTTTTTCAAGATACAGTCTCAATCTAGTTCACTATGTAGTCTCAGGCTGGCCTCACACACACAGTGATCCTCCTACCTCTGCCTCCCGAGTGCTGGAATTAAGAATTAAAGACATGCACCAGCACGCCCAGCAATAAATTCTTTATATAAAAAGATAAGATCCTTACTCTGAAAGCTTAGATTCTAATAAACAAAGAAGCAAGATAATCTTCGTGATATTGCATGTGCTACTAAGAAGGTAAATAAGGGCTAGAGAAATGGCTTAGCAGTTAAGGTGCTTGCCTGCAAAGCCTAAGGACCTAGGTTTGTATGGCACAATACAAGCCTGGTCCTAGCCAGACCACATGGCAGAAGAAAACAGGAAGTGGCTTCTGTGAACATGGCGTTCTGTGCAGGCCTGGTGTGACAACAGTTACAGTCCCATGCTCACGAGAAGCCTGCTACAAGATGACCTGTCCAGAGACAGGCTGTCATTGGTCATAAAAAAGGGGGACCACCGCATACAATGATTGACCAGCCAAGCCCCTTAAAACCCACGTGCGCTTCCTCAATAAACGAGTTTGCGGCAGCTCGCTTCCCGCTTTCACCCAACTCCTGGAGTCTGTGTCGTGACTCTGCGCTGCTCACCCCAACTCGGCAGAGACCCTGCCATCCCTCCTGGGCTGGCCTTGGGGGACCGCAACATAGGTTCAACTCCCAAGAATCTACGTAAGCCAGATGCATATGGTGGCACATGTATCTGGAGTTTGTTTGCACTGGCTAGAGGTCCTGGTGCACCCATTCTCTCTTCCACTCTCTCTCTCTTTCTCTCTCTTAAATAAATAGAAAAAAACAAATAAATAAATAAATATTTTTAAAAGGGAAGTAAATAAAATGGTATGTTTTTAAAAAGTGACTAACTTGAGGGAAACTAGAGATGGCATCATCAGAGATAGGATCTTAAAACTGAGACAGTTGAGATCTGGTATAAATGGACAGGAGATTCCAGACTTTGGAGTGAAACAGACCATAGTAAAGTTAGCCTAGGAGCTGATCCAAGACCTAGGTCTGAGTGGGATAGAATGAGCTGCACGTAGATTTGCTTTGGAGAGGTTGGAAACTATGTGAGCACCTTTATTTTTATTATTATTTTTATTATTTTTTTTTTTGGTTTTTCGAGATAGGGTCTCACTCTAGCCCAGGCTGACCTGGAATTAACTATGGAGTCTCAGGGTGGCCTCGAACTCACAGCGATCCTCCTACCTCTGCCTCCCAAGTGCTGGGATTAAAGGCATGCGCCACCACGCCAGGCTATCTTTATCTTTTGCCTCTCCAAATCACTGCTTCTCCCTTCCTGCAACCAGAGTGCCAATTTAGACTTAATGAAAGAATGTTTGCCCCTTGGGCTAGCCATTGTAGATAGGGAAGTAAAAGGCTGTCTACTGCAGCGAGTCCTGGTAAGCAACCTTTTTCATGGTAACCAAGTTTCCATTCGTGCCCCTCTCTATACAGACAGAAACTGTCTCCGGATCTTTACAAACTATCCCTCCCCCTTGAATAGCCTCCCGCCTTAAGCTCCAGGGTTTCACACCTTGATTGTTGGTTTAGTCCCTTAAATAAGCAGCCTTTTCACCAATGTTTTGACATATCACTCATAATGCATTTGCCAGTCTTTTGTCTGAACCCTAACTCATGTAAAATAGTGTAATGGTTTGTGGTTCGATTCTAAATATATAATATATATAAAATAACTCACAGTGTGCATAGTAAGTACTCATTCTGAGCACCCTATTTTGGAAAAATGACTGGCTCATCAGCATATGTGAATGTTACAGCAGTGGTATCAGAACTACTGTGGAAAAATGCTATTTTTTTAGCCTTCTTGGTCACTGCTGAGTAGGATATAGGCCAAGATACAGATTTGTGACTTTAGACAAAAAAAAAAAAAAATTAAAATAAAATATTTTACTTTCTGCTTCACCCTCCTCACATGAAAATGCAGAATGACATGTCATGAATATGAGTGATATTAACCAAGACATCTGATTAGGTGAAGAGCAGGTGTAATTTCACGTAGAAAATGAAAGATCGTAAAGAATGTCATGGAGTAAAATTAGTTTTTGCCTCATTTGTATCTCCTTGATAAATTTTATAAACAGAAAAGAGGCATGAATTAATTGAAAATTTGTAAAGTAGTCACAAAATGGAAAGGAAGAATGGTTGCATTTCCTGTGCCTGAAGTGTTCTTTTCAATAGGGCATGAAATGCTTGTTTCTTCTTCTACAAAGAGGATATACTGAAATTTATAAGCCCAAGTATCAGATTTTATAAATACATGAAAAGACCATTTCTATAATAAGATGAGTTCTTAATTGTAAAATATAAATAGGGAGATAGTTAATCAAATTTAGGCTTTGTATAAACATGGAATATGCATACATATTATAGGCTAAGGTTCTGGCAATTTCTTCTTATAAAAGTGCCTCCAAGATTATATGTTTTCTTCTCTCCCTGGGCCTACTTCAGAGTGCTGTTCACTAGAAACCATCAGCAATGAATTACCCACCTCACGCCTCACTCTTCATTCCACATGAATTTTTTCATTGCATTGTTATGATGATCACAGCAAAATAATCAGCTGGTAAAATGGGAGCTTAACAATTCTTATTTGTCCTTTCCATATACAGGAAAGTGTAATCATCTCTATTAAATTGGATTATTCCATCTTGAAATTAATATGGATAAAGTTGAAAATCATAGAATTAAATATTGTATGTCTTTTACAAAGTCCCCAGATTCATGCCTTGTCATTTTTTTTTTTCCTTCTTACCTTAAAGGTAAGATATCCCTACTGTAAAGGTTTCCTTTGGCTATAAACTCAGTGAAGCCAGAAAGCAAGGCTACTTTCAGATGGTCAGTATCAGGAAAGACTTCCAGGAGAACAGGTTTAAAAGAATAACTCCTACTGTTTATCCTGAGGCCCAAGAATTATAGGGATGAAGTTTTCAACAAATCACTTTATTTCCATTCTCTAATGGATGCTCACTGAAGTTAGAGGGAGGGAAAGTACTTTCTACTCATTCTACCAGAATTTGTTAGAATAAACTCTGCATTTCCCTGCTTATAAAACATACCTGTTTGGTTTGATAAATGGTCATGCTTTCAAACTTATCATTTGCTTATTATTTATGCATTAATCAACATTTATAGAATAATTAAGGGTTAGAAATAATTCAAAGCAGATTGACATGAAAATGTATCAAATATGAGTCTACTCACAAAGACTACCTGTAAGAGAGTAACTCGGCATACCCAAGCTATGCAAAACAATCATTTCCTCATAGATATCTAAGAATCATGAAAAAGAGATGGAAAAAAATGAGTCATCACCTTTTCCACTCTTTCATTAATCTAGTCATGACAGTGAAGGGGAATCAGCAATAAAAAGAACAGAGAACGTTATGGTATTCATGTCAGATTTCAGCTATTGTAAAATTCACCTTACCTGAGATGGTACATCAATAGCAGCTGTGTGGGGAAATTCTTCACAAAAGAAATTGGACAAGGGCTTTTTTACTTTAGTTTTTTAGCAAGGGCATTTGTATGCATTCATTGTTTATACCAGGTAAACTTCTATCTCTAATAAGTGTACTGTTTCATCCTTCTCTAACTTCTAAAGCACTCACATTCTTGAACAAATCTAACTCATTTGCTCTCAAGCACTTATAACATGTAGGGTTAACTTTTCTTTCAATGACAATTCTTAATGACCCACTTTCTAAATAAAAAGTGTGTGGGGGGGAATGTCTCACAACAAATCCTCCAAGTACAAAAGCAATGACACTTCTAAAGTGAGCTCCCATTCGGCTTCAGGGTATCCTTAATACTCACAGATCTTGTCTTATGGATTTAACAACTGTGCTTTAATCTGCTTAACTTCTAGTACTCATATCTTCCTCAATTCCTTTTGATAGAACTAAATAAGCTTACAGAGACACTGCTGTCCCTGCGAGTGCTAATTTCGGAGGTTTGAATCAAAAGAAGAGATGCAGCATTGGCAATGATTTCAAATGGACATTCTGGATGGCTCAAAGTCAGAAATGAGGATCAGGGAAGAGGAATAAGAAAATTTTCAACTCTCCATTCCAGTGATAGACACTAGGAAATAAGGAGCTGGAAGAAATGAAAGAGAAGCCATCCTTCTGGCCTAGTTCTGCCCCTTGGCCAGAGTGGGATACCTTTGGACATAGCCTTCCCCATGTTCCTTCTGTCATGGTAGAAAAACAAGTGTTGTCTATGGTCACTATTTCCTTCATTGTCACAATGATTCCAATCAAATAATATCTGCCAAGTGAAAATGCTTTATAACAATGGAAAATATTTACACTGACAAAACCAAAATATCATATTATTGAGACTGCTAATAAATGGCTCCTAGTGTAAAAATCAGTATAATTTATTTTGAATTTATAATAATTTCATTTATTTTTAATTAAGATTTTATTTTAAAATTATATCCAAAGCCATACTTAATGGAATTAAATCATATCAAAATGAAAGTATCATTATGCTCTAAAACTTTGTTTTTCAAATTTTCTTATTCTTCTGTATATCATCCAAATCTGTAAAAGATAATTCACCAGAGAAACAAACCTAGCATGCTTTGAGAACTACAAGTTAAAACTGAAGGTCATAAGGCTATTTTGTAGGAATGTTGTGCTATTTTCATAGATGCCCAAATTTGTGTAAATTGGGGTTCTGAAAACTTATGGTAGTTCCTTAATGCAAATGCACTTTGGCAAGTAGCATATGCTGTTTGAATACAGCACACCCAGTGATGACAGCTGAACAGAATTTGCTGACAGCCACAGGTGTGGCAATTAGGAGCTTTTTGTATAATCCAATACACTTTTCTTGAGACATATATGTGTATCAGAGAATCTCAATGTATTTGTATTAGTTATTGAGTTCTTACTAAGTGTCTGGAACTTTGCACTCTATGGCCTTTGTTGCTATACTATGCAATAAAATAACTGACATGTGTGATCATCTCAAATAAAATTCAAATAAAGTGCTTATTAGTCACATGTGGCTGGTGGATATTGTATTTGACAGTCCAGATGTAGAGGAGACAGTTACATCACATTGGATGGGACTGTACTACAGTCTCACTAGTCTCTTAGTCTAATCTAGGTCTGTGCTTAAAATTGCAAAACAATATTTTCAGATGACGTGTATTCACATTAATGTTCCAAACATGCTGTTTTTACTTGAGAACTGTGTTTAATGAAGATGCTGATTCAGACTTCTAATGTGAGGCTCAAGAGTCTGCCTCATTAATGAGCTCCTAGCTGACACGAGTACTGCTGGGCCATGGGCTGCACTTGAAGTAGCAAGGACTTGGAGGAAAGGAAAATGTTTCTGAGCAGATAGATCTACCTGAGGCATCAGAGACAATGCATACCTGTGAAATAGCCTTTCTGAAAGAGACAGAAGAAAACTTTAATACCTCTCACTTTTATTGTCCCTGAAATTTGAAATATCTGTACATCCATAAGCCAGACTAGCCTGGACAAGGAGAAATTGCTCCCAGATGAAGCTGTGTTTGCAAATATTGATCAATGGAGGCAGAGAGAGGCAGATTGATGACAACAGAAAATGTAAATTTTATCCCAAGGGCTATTCACAGAACAGAGAATAAAAGAATACAGAGTAAGTAAATGTGATTTTAAAAACTGAAAGATGTTGAACATTTTCTTAAGTATGTGTTTGCCATTTGTATTTCTTCCTCTGAGAACTCCCTGTGCAATTCTCTGCCCCATTTTGTGAGTGGGTTGTTTGATGATTTATTGTTTAGGCTTTGGAGTTCTTTGTAAATTCTAGAAATTAGGCCTCTGTCAGTTGCATAGCTGGCAAAAATTTTCTCCCATTCTGTAGATAATCTGTTGGCTTTGGTTATTGTATATTTGTCTGTGAAAAAACTTTTCAGCTTCATGAGATCCCAATGGTTGAGTGATTGTTTAATTTCCTGAGCTGCTGGGGTTTTGTTCAGGAAGTCTTTTCCCACTCCTATATCATGGAAGTTTCCTCCTATTTTTTTCATCCAGTAGTAGCAGAGTTTCTGGTTTTATCTTGAGGTCTTTGATCCATTTTGATTTGATTTTTGTGAATGGCGAGATGTGTGGATCGAGTTTCATTTTTCTACATATGGTTGTCCAGTTTTTCCAGCATAGAAAGATGAATGATTGATCCAAAAGATCCTCCCTGTTTCATAATAAAAAAATGTCCAAAGCAACAAGTAAGTGAAGAGTAGCTCTCTGCAGAAGAAAAGTAGCAAAAAAAATTTTTGAATAAAAATTAAGATATCCTGCACATTCATGTTTTATTTAAAATGAGATGATAGAGAAAACTGAAATATATAAAAGCAGATGAATTGTTAAAGAGCATTATAATCTAAAATTATAAGAATTATTACCTCAATAATTGTTAATTTAGTCATAACCTAAAGACATATAAATTATCTAACATAGTATCCAACATTGTGTGAAAATGTAGAAAGTATTACAAAAGAGAGGGCTGGAGAGATGGCTCAGAAGTTAAAGTGCTTGTCTGCAAAGCCTATGGACTCAGGTTCGATTCCGCAGTACCCCATAAAGGCAGATGCACACGGTGGCACAAGTGTCTGGAGTTCATTTGCAGTGGTTAGAGGCCCTGGTGTGCACATGCATTCTCTCTCTCTCTCTTTCTTTCTATCTCTCATTAATAAATAAATAAAGGGCTGTAGAGATGACTTGGCAGTTAAGGCACTTGCCTCTGAAGGCTACGGACCCAGGTTCAATTCCCCAAAACACAAGTAAGCTAGATGCCCATGGTAACACACACATCTTGAGTGAGTTTGCAGGGGCTAGAGGCCCTGGCATGCCCATTCATTCTCTTTCTCTTTCTTGCTCTCATAATTAATTAATTAATTAATATTTTAAAAAGGAAAAGGAGAGAAAAGAGGAAGGAAAGAAGGTTAGCTCAGGAGAAGGTGACACCACCATCTTGCAGTCCAGCAGCAGGAATGGACCCATTTTAGCTCAAGTTAAATAACTCACTCAACTCACCAGCCACCTTTAATAGTTATTTTTTGTTTCGTGTGTACACTGTGTATATGTATATGCATGTGGACACATGTGTATGATTGTGGAGGCCAGTGGTTGACCTCAATGTCTTCCTTTATCTCTTCTGTGTTTTATAGAGGCAGGGTCTGGTAATCGAGCCCAGAGATCAACAATTCAGCTAGTCTACCTATCCAGTTTGTTGTAGAGATGCCCTGTCATCCACCTCCCACACACTGGGATTAGAGGCAGATACTACACCTACGTGGCATTATTTAGGCACTGGAAATTTGAGTTCAGGTCTCACACATGTGAGAAAAATATTTTAGCCACTGAGCAGTCTCTCCAGTACCCATATAAATGTTTCTAAATGATCAAATTCAAAATATATTTGAAGGAATGTAGCATGAAGTTATGGAATAGAAATTTTCACCACAACCTCCCTCTGCATTATATCATGCAATTTACTAAAACTATAAAATCCTGCTCAGAAATGGCACCAATAGAACCAAGAAACAGGCCAGAAAAGGCAGCCAGAGCCACTGAATGGCTGAAGTTCTGGGATTGTGATTCTACAAGACAATAAACTTGTTCAACCTTGAGCACTTTTAAATGAGTTTCCTTTGATTGTTCCTGGAGGTATCCTAATGGGTACGGACTCTCTTTGTTGCCCTTTTAAAATGTGGACCTTGAAGAATACTTTCTGGATAATTAGAAGCTCTTTGTGGGGTTCAATCAACATTGCCTTCTTCATTCTGCTACCCTGACGTGGAAAGATTTGTAGGGAGTCCAAGACAATGCTTTAAGATTTGCTTAAATTTCAAGTTTTCAGTGCCTGAGAACATCCTGGTTATATAATCTGAAAATGCCACCAAAGCTCTATGGCTTCCCAAGAGGACTAAAAAAAGTCCTACAGCAAAATATTCTCTTCATGAAAGAAAATCCCCCTCCCAAAATAATACACAGTCTCACAGCGAGATTACCACAAATGATAAAGTGTAAATAAACACAGAAAGGGAAAAGGCTTTATATGTTTTATATCAAAAGGAAGTAAATATATAAAACTTTTTGTAACCTGTTTTTCAACTGTTGTGTTCATCAAAGTTAAAATATATATTTATTTCAATCCTAATATGATTGTTTATGTTTTTCTCTGTTTCTAGAATCACATCTCTCAATATCAAGAGAATAACCAAAGGTGACTACCTACAATTATTAATAGTGTGGTGCCTTAGTTCACATTGGCAACTATGCCAAAAAATAAAAGTACACTAGGGACTGGAGGGATGGTTTAGCAGCTAAGGCATTTGCCTATAAAGCCAAAGGACCCAGGTTTGACTCCCCAGGACCCACGTTAGCCAGATGCACAAGAGGGAGCACATGTCTGGAGTTTGTTTGCAGTGGCTGGAGGCCCTGGTGTGCCCATTCACTGTCTCTCTGTCTCTCTTTCTCTCTCTCTCTGCCTACCTATTTCTGTCTCTCTCGCTCAAATAAATAAATAAAAATAAAATATATTTTTATCACAAGATAATTTATCTTTCCTGTTAATCTGTTACCTCTAGCTTCAATATAATTTGTGTAAGATGATTTTAAGTGTGTAAAGGATTCTACAAGGGATCTTGAAGAATTTACATTGACCTACATAAACAGAAGAGTCATAATCAGACACTCTCATAAGGATTTTCCCACATAATAATTCCATGATTCATCAGAGAAGTTTTGAACCTTGGAAATAAGCTTTGGACTATATTTTGGAGAGCTCAGTTGACAGAACCATAGATATCTCAGAATGAACATTTGTGTCTAGTTTCCAAACTGTTATAGTCACTCTCACAGCACCATTATAACCAGACTTGCAGGCTTAAGTGCTCAAGTGTGTATGAGTATTTCCTAGAATGGCTAACGTCCAACATCTAATTTTTGCAGGCAGAATCATCAAGCATATCACCTGTGGTACACAGTAGGGTGACTATTTATGAACACAGTCTGTTTCTGTCATTTTTGTGTTTTTAACAAGAAAGAGGCTTACAATACAGGGGTGTAGAAAACTGACAGATTTTGCACATTTTAGTCCTTTTTCACAATGTTTTCCATGTTCAGCAAAATATAAGCTTTCAGATTTAAAATATGTTTTCTAGCTTATCCCACTGTGCAAATCAGCACATTAAGCAAGCCTAGCAGAAAACCATAAGCAAGCAGACAGAAAAGCTGTGAGAGGATTTCCTATTAAATGTGATGGGAAATAAGATTTAAATATTGGTTTGCCCACCAGTATATGAACCAAAAGTCACAGCTCAGATACTGAAGAAAAAAATCATAAAAGAAGGTCAACAGAGATGCACAGTTGACTGTAAGATGTGGAAGAGCTCATTTTAGAAAATTCAAATTAAAATATTTGCATTAAACATGCTATGTTAAACTTGCTGTTATAAAACACACATTAATACTGTTCCCACAAGCTAAACTCCTATAAAAATAACCTGTTACATTTCTTGCTTGATGATAGTCTAAGCAGGTGTTCCCTGGGTAGCAGGCAGCTCTCCTTCAAGCCAAGAACCTGAAATCTAGGCTTCTTACACTGAAGATATTGCCATCACCACGGGAATTAGCTGTTTTTTTTTTTTTTTTTTTTTTTTTTTTGTTTTGTTTTTACATGTTGGATGTGCGGTATACCTAAAAAACTCGTATGTGGAAAGCTTGCTCCTCAATTTAGCAGTATTCAAAAGTGATTGGACTATGAGCACTCCACCTTCATTGATGTTCATTATCAGTGGATGTGCTAAAGCCAAACAGTGATTTGTACCATTTATTAACGCAATACTTTAGTTTTTCAAATTTAGCAAAATTTTTTCAATAGTCATGTCAGTCATGATTAATATTTCTATTTGCACTGTTCCCCAGCATTACTATTGAAAAACAAATACCCTGTAATTTGTCTTATCATACTATTTTGTAAGTCCTTTGAGGGGAAAGAAGATATTTTACTTCAGGATTTAAAGAAGAATTTCCTCTTAAAAAATATTGCAGCTTTTTAAGTAAAATTTCTACACTTGTGGGCTGGAGGATTGGCTTAGCAATTAAGGTGCTTGCCTCTGAGGCTAAAGGACCCACACTGGATTCCCCAGAACCCGTGTTGGCCAGATGCCAGCCAACTGTGGCTGCATGTGCAGAGTATGGGAGACAGGTCAGTTTGTTTGCAGTGGCTGCAATAGGTCCTGACAACTGCCCATTCTCCCTCTCTCTCTTGCCTACTATGGTAGGTAAGGTCATCTCTATCTCTCTCAAGTAAATAAAATAAACTTAAAAATAAAAAATTCGAGCTGGAGAAATGGCTTAGCAGTTAAGGCATTTGCCTGTAAAGCCAAAGGACCCTGGTTTGATTCCCCTTGGACCCACGACCCTCAACTCAGATGCACAAAAAAAAAAGAGGGCAATGGAGATGAGTTGATGGAGAGTGGAGTTCTAAAGGGGAAGGGGGAGGGAGGGAAAATACGCACCTTTGGTATGTAAGTATTTTTTTGTCAATAAAAAAAAAAATATTGCAGCTTTTTAAGCAGTGGCTGGATGCCCTTGCCTCTGGGCTAAAGAACCCATTCTTTCTCTCTCTGTGTCCGGAGTTTGTTTGCAGTCTCTCTTTCTCTCTCTCTGCCCCTTTCTCTCTCTCAAATAAATAAATAAATAAATAAAATATATTAAAAAAATAATAAAAAAATTCTACACTTGTAATGTATGCTGCTAAGTATGTACATATCTATAAATTGTATACAATTGTTACATAACTTATATAGCATGGTAATTTCTTATTGAATTGGTTTGAAATTGTGGCCTTAAATGATGCCCTTCTAATTAACTTTGAGCTACTGCCAAGTCTGTTGATCCAATGATTTCATGATAGGTTGTAAAAATTTAGTGTAAAATTACATTATGAATCTAACTACAGATAAGCCTATAGGGACCTAAGCCATCACCTGAGATCTGCTATAAAACCTAGAAGAAAAAGGAAAAGAGAGATGGCAGAGAAAGAGAGGAGAGAAAGGGAAAGAAAAATAATTTTAGAGCTGGGCATGGTGGAGCACGCCTTTAATCCCAGCATTTGGAAAGCAGAGGCAGGAGGATCCCCATGAGTTCAAGGCCACCCTGAGACTACATAGTGAATTCCAAGTCAGCTTGAGCTAGAGTGAAACCCTACCTTGAAAAACAAAACAAAACAAAAATAATAATAATTTTACCTGAGCCAATATTTTGTTGAATATAGCTCCATTACACCACTGCATGGACTTTTGGGCATGCTTTGTGCAGTGCTGTGAGCCAAGGCAAGACTCCCTATGTCTTCTAGAGTTTCTCAAGGTTGGGTTAACAGTGGTGGCAAAGGCGGTGATTTTGAGAAAGCTCTTGCTTGACCACATAGTATTTGCTTTATTTTTCACTCATCTGTGCGGTGATGATAATCCTGATCCTGGTTGAGAAGATTATAGAAGACATTGTAGCCAACAATAGCCAGTGCAGACTGTTCCCATTCATCCTCCACAGGCTATTTGATTAGAAGATATGAGGTTATGCAATTGGTTCCTTTCGTGTCTAGCTAACTGAACTCTGTCTCCGAAGCACACTAGAATATTTTAGTATAAATTTGGATGTGTCTTTGTCATAGATCAGGGAAATAGTAAGTAAATATTGTCCAAATGTTGTATGGAGTAGTAAAAAAAAATCACAATGCACCTGCTTTATATCCATCCTCCAAGTTCATGAGTACTTGCCCTAAATGTAATGTCTTTGTAGGATAAAAAATAACCAGATGTATCAAAGAGCTCCAAAGGTTTACTGAAGAATGCTATAAAAGAGAAAGCTCTCAATAATAAACAGGGAAATTTTATTTTTTTTAAAAAAGTGTGTCAACCTAAAGGAAAAATAGAATTAAACTGTGTTCTTTTTAGAGTTTTGAAACAAATAGAAAATGTCTAATCTTTTCTTACCAATTCCCCAAAATCACAACTCAGAATGTTCTGCATAAATTGCTAAAATCTAAACATTCAATCAACTACTTTTAAAATTTTTTATTGATAACTTCCATACATATAGAAAATAGACCATGATCATAATCCCCTCCCACCACCCTCCTTTTTCCATTCCCTCCACCCCTTCACTGAGTCCCTTCTTTTTTCCAATTAGTGTCTTTCCTGTTTTGGTGTCATTATTTTCCCCTTCTGTTATGAATGTCTTGTGTAGTTAGTAGGAGCCACTGTGAGGTGATCAATACCATGACCACTTTATGTGTGGAAGACAGTATTTCAAAGCACTTCTCCCTTTCCTTTGGCTCTTATATTCTTTTCACTTCCTCTTCTGCAATGGTCCTTGAGCCTTGGAGAGTGTGGTAGACATAACTTACTTAGTGCTGAACACTCCAATATCACTTCTTCTCAGCACTTTGATGAGTTTTGAGTCTCCCTAGTGGTCACCAGCACTTGTAAAGAGAAGCATTTGGGGTGACTTTCTTTCTCACCTACTTTGAATGCCAAACTTGTTCCCACTTTGGTGCACTCAGCTCAGCAGTCTCAACTATCTTTATATGACTCTGGAATCCAAAATCATTTAATGATGAAATCTTTTCATGTGATGTCTTTCATAAAATCCTAAACCAGTTATTCTTATCTTTTATTGTAGGAAAGGAAGGAAAAGAGGAAGGAAAGGAGAGAAGGAGGAAGGGAAGAAGCAAGGATATTACTTTTAAAATAACTAAATATTTGCACCACATTCAAAGGAACTTTAAAACATGCATCTCTGAGGCCCATTTAAATGCAATGGATCTTATAAAATGAAAATGCACACATATTCATGCCCTTTTAACTTGTAAAAAGTAATATACTTTAAAGAGTAAAACTATCCCCCAGATGTTTTTATTTTTTATGTTACTAGAGAAATACTTAGAACTACTTTCTGAACAAGATAATTGCAGCACTGAAGATCCACAGCTGTGGAATCATAATGAAGGATGCTAGAAACTTTGGCTGAAACAAATGTCAACCTGGGGACAAGAAGAGTGAGAGCTGGATGAACACAAAGACCTGTTCTAATATTAATTTTTTAAAAGTGTCAAGTGTTTCCTATGTCTGAAATGTCATAAAGTAAAAAGTAAACCGTCATAGTTTCTAACTGAATTGACTCCACTTGAGAAGGATGGACATCTAAGCATCTAATATGCACAGGACACCAAATATCTCAACTACACATCTCAATATCTTCAAAAAAAAATACAGCTGGAGAGATGGCTTAGCTGTTAAGGTGCTTGCCTTCGAAGCCCAAGGACCCATGTCCCACTCCCCAGATCCCATATAAGCCAGACACAGAAGGTGGCACAAACATCTGCAGTTCAGTTACAGTGGCTGGAGGCCTTGGTACTCCAATACTCAATTTCTCCCTCTCCCTCTCTCTCTCTCTCTCCCTTCCCTCCCTCCCCTCTCCCTCTCCCTCTCTCTCTCTCTCTCCCTCCTCCCTCCCTCTTCCTCTCCCTCTCTCTCTCTCTCTCTCTCTCTCTCTCTCTCATGTTCATGCTTACCCACACACTCTTGCCCTTGCTCTCTCTCCCTCATAAAAGAAAGGCAAGTCTGTTGGGCTTGCCTCAAAAAAAATTGAATATGGTCTGGAGAGACGGCATAGCAGTTAAGGCTCTTGCCTCAGAAGCCTACAGCCCCATGTTCAACTCTCCAGATCACACGGGAGCCAGGAACACAAAAGCGAGGCAAGTGTAAGGTCGCACATGCCCACTATGTGGTACAAACCTCTGGAGTTTGATTGTAGTGGCTGAGGCTGTAGCATGCCAATTCTCTCTCTCTCCCTCTTTCTCTCTCTCTAAAATAATTAAAAACAAGAATAAAGTTGGAATTGTTGCCTCTGGGGAGAGGGAAGATGAGGTTCAGAAAAAAAAAAACATCTTATTAGTGTCAAAAAGTGAGTAAGATGCAGGGGAGGGCCAAATCTCACAAACACCTCACCACAATGCCATGTCATGGGTAAAGCAAGACCTTATATTTGGTCTATGAGCAAAATGCACAGCCATGGTGGGCTACCAACTGCTCTATATTTGGCTAACGGATCCACCCAGTGGAATGGAACCCATACCTGGAAATGGGAAACAAGTCAGAACCATATCCAAAAATGAGCCCGCTCTCCAATATCAAGCTCCCACCAATAGTGGGATACAAGAGGGCCTACATCTGTTAAATTCTCTCTAAAATAATAATGGTTATCCATGTATCTTGCACTGACCTCACTCTCTGTTGGAGAATCTGCTTCTCTCTTTCAGATGGATTGAGAACCTGAGGAATCAGCCCATCACACCACAACAGGGCAGCAGATGAAGCCATTGAGTTGTAGGGGAAATGAGCAAGAGTGCTGCTTTATTGGTGAACCTGGTACCAGCACAAGGGCGAAGGAGATAAACACAAAGAGCTCTCAGCCCCTACCAAATCAGATTTCCAGAGACACAGAATTCACAAAACCTCATCACTGAAATAGACCTAAAATGAACCCAACATGGCTCAGGGAAACTCACGGAAGCCATGAGTTGGGTTATTATCCACAGAGTCATGGCCTGTCCCACATAACTGATGGCTACCCACATAAGGCAAGACCCACACTACCCATGGGGGGAGGACAGGAAGAAGGCTAACCATGGTACTATCATGGCTATATATATACTATATACATAACTAATAAAAATATATTTTAAAAAGTACTCAGTCACAAAACTCACCAAATACTAAGAATAAGTGATAGTTAACTGTTCAGTGCTACATGAGACATCGCTATCACCCCCACCCCTTAGGGCTCAGGAAACTTTGCAGAAGAAGAAGAGGAAAGAATGGAAGTGCTGAAAGATGAGAAGGAATGCTGTGGAATGCAGTATTCTGAGTGGACAAGGCCATCGTATTCATGATTTCACAGCATATGCCATTACACATACAGAACCTGCTAATCTGGGCCCATCAACATTCTGTCATGGGTTGTGGCATAGGGCATGATGATCTCATCATTCTTGAAGAGTTATTGTTAGTGCTGCTCAGAGAATAGGAGACATTTTCCGTAGCAGTATAGCCACTCGTCAGCTGAATGTGCTTTGGTAAAAAATCCTCCACCCGCTCTCATGCAGGCTACCCTAATTAAACTCAGTGGGTCATACACACACACACACACACACACACACACACACACACAAACAAGAGACATTAAAGCACAATAGGAACTTAGTGGGAAGAATAAGTGGTTCAGTGGAAAGAGGACAGAGATGGAGGATAAGAGAAGGTAATGAGTAAGGATTATATTCAATATACATTACATACATTTTTTACAGTAGATTTTTATTTATTTATTTTATTAGTTATCTATATGATGTGTATACAGCCATGATTGTACCATCATTAGCCTTCTCCCTGTCCTCCCCCCTCGGGGATTGTGGGTCTTGCATTGTGGGGATATCCATCAGTTATGGGGGTAAGGCAATGTCTCTGTGTATAATGTCCCATCTTATGGCTCTAACAATCCATCCGCCTCCCTCTTCCATGAATTTCCCTGAGCCATGTTGGGTTCCTGTTAGGTCTATTTCAGTGACGAGGTCTTGGGAGTCTCTGTATCTCTGGATATCTGATTTGGTAGGAGTTGAGTGTTCTCTGTCTCTATCTCCTTCACCCCTGTGCTGATACCAGGTTCATCAAGAAAACAGCACTATATGCATGTTTAAAAATTGTCAATAACAAGTGATTTCAAATAAACATGAAATAAAAGTACTGAGTCATTCCATGTTGCAATCCCACCACTGCAGTTTTGTGCACCAAGGAGAATAAAAGCACAGGTGTTTGGCACACTGACTGCACCTTCTATCCATTGTATAAGGAAAACACTTGCTGTTGAAAAGAATGAAAATAAAAATTTCTGAAATAAACTAAAACATAAACAATAATACATAACTCACCTACTTGCACTGTAATTTGTACAATAACAACATAAGCATTAAAGTTTCCTCATTAAAAATAAACTATAAATATTATCTAAAGGAGAGATCTATACCTTTCAATTAAATGTGGCCTGTTGATTGAAGTGTATAGGAGACATTGGATGCAGAAAAGGAAGGAAAGAGAACTACATGTGGCCCCGATGCAATGCTGCTATGTGAAACTAGAATTAACTAAATACTACTAATCAACTAAATTCTTAAAAGTAATTCTAAATTGAGTGATTTTGCATTATACCTAGAGAATTAATGCTGATAGCTAGGTTAAAATGTGTTTCTCTTTTTTAATATTTTTACATTTTATTTATTTATTTGAGAGAGAGAAAGAGGCAGAGAAATAGAGAGAGAGAATGGGCACACAAGGGCCTCTAGTCACTGCAAATGAACTCCAGACACATGCACCACCTTGTGCATCTGGCTTATATGGGTACTGGGAAAGTAACGTGGATCCTTAGGTTTTGCAGGTGAGTGCCTTAACAGCTAATCCATCTCTCCAGCCTGAAAACATGTTTCCCAAAGTAAGAGGCATACATTTGCTTGGCTATCATGTGCTGAAGTTCAAGGTTCTACACATGTATTTTGATCTCTACCAATGCTCTATGCTGTCCCAAGGCAAAATATTAAACCTGTATCAAAGGTACAGTACAGCTATAAGGGGTTCTCTGTGGATCTGTTATAAAATGTGGTAAGGTTTTGAGTGTAGAGTTAAAATAAGAGCCAAAATCTTTTCCTATGCTTGATTCTGCTCTTCAATGTAGCTGAAAAGCTGAGCAGGCTCTGGGAAGGTTCAAGAAAGCCACTGCTGTATTGAAAGTTTAGAAGATGCTGGGTCTATATATCTTACATTGCTTTCATCTATTTCACCCATTGAGTACAGATGAAATATCTTTTTAATTTTATATGTCTGTATGTCTAGTAAAAGCCCTTATGCCATAAATATTTATTAATAACTTGGCCTCTTTTGTTCATTGTTTTGTTTCCAGAGACCTAGAAAAATGCCTGGCACAAATAACTGTTGAATGGATAAAATAGATGGTTGTCTGTACTAGAACTACATTAAAGACATTCAAATAAATTAGAAAGTTATGTGGAATAAAAAGAAGATGCCCTAGTCTAGAAGAGCAAGCGTCAACTCAAAGCTCACCAGGCAACAGGGGCTCTACTAGGGCTTGGGGAAGGTATGAGGCCTTCTTGCCATAGGTGAGGTTCTCTCCTCGGAAGGCTGTCTCTGTCGTCCTTCCTCCATACCTAGGTCACGCTCCTGAGCCTCCCCATCTCCACGGCCTTTCCTGAGAGACCTCTGACTCAAACCAGATCAACGGCCAGCAGCATATGCTTGCTTTTTCAGACTTAAAATAAATGTTAGTTTTTAAATTATCTTATTCCCAGAATCCAAGAGAGTTCTAGGTACACAGTGTATACTAAGAAATTCTTTGAAATGCATAGCCCCATTCCTAACAAATGGCTGATTCCAAGATACAAACAGTTATTTATTTATTTATTTATTCATCTGTTTACTCATTCATTGTGGTGCTATGGGTCAAACTCGGGACCTTATGTATGCTAGACAAGTGTTTAACTGTCAACCATGTCCCCCCTAGTGCTTGGTACCTTGCAACAAGACCTTACTATGTTGCCTACTTAAGCTATCCTGAAATTCATTATGTAGCCCAGGCTGGCCTTGAGCTCATAATCCTCTGCTTTCTCAAGTGCTGGGATTAGAGACATGCACCACCAGGCCTGGTTTTTATTGCAACATTTTTTATTAGATTGAGTGACTGATTAGGTTTCAAGGTTAGTACCTCTAAAATGAATGTACTTTAAATTTATTAAACTTTTAATTTTGATTTTGATGACATTTAATATTAGTATGTTATTTCTACGTTATGGTACAGTTATTCTTACATCAATATCACTTGCTTGTCATTCACCATTAAATGTTACTTTTCCTTTCTGGCAGAGTATCTTTAACTCTATAATAGTCAAAGTGACCTTCTGTGTCAGGAATTTAATATTCTGTGGTGACGGAAAAGTGTCCCTCTGCATCTCTCCACCCTTAGGTCTTTATTTCAATTACTGTAATATGTTCATTAAATTAAAATATCTATTATGGTGTCAGTGGGCACATAACAGACAGAACAATGTCTCATATGGGTCAATTAGAATCATTTTGCTAAATTAACATTATAGCCTTTTATAAGGGAGCCTTGGTAGATAGTGTTAATAGCAGACAGGGCACAAATTGAAATGAGATGTATATGCTTTGCATACTCTAAGTAGATTTTTCAATTGAGTCATCTGCATACATCGCTGAGCTTTCTTGTGGATCCATGGGGGCAATTTTCCTATTTGTACAGAATTAAGGGTCATGACCATTTACCTGACTCAAAATATCTAGATAGATAGATAGATAGATAGATAGATAGATAGATAGATAGATAGATAGATAGATAGATTTAAAAAAAACACACAGGAACATGCTTATGGCAACTTGACAAACACTACTTAATATTCTCTGTGATCTGAATGTCTTAAATGTTCTTTACATGCTTAGGGTCAAAAATATTCTTGAGTGGGACAGGGGATATTGTTCAATGGTTAAAGATGCTTGCTTGCAAGCCTAACAACTCCAGTTCAATTCCTCATCACTGACATAAAAGCTGGACAAAAAATGCAAGGCATCTGTGGCCTCAATGTGCCTATGGCAATGACAAGCAGAGCCAAGAGGATCCATGGGGACTGGAGAGATGGCTTACCAGTTAAGATGCTTGCCTTTGAAGCTTAAGGACCCAGGTTTGATTCCCCAGTACCCATGTAAGCCAGATGCACAAGGTGATGCATGCATCTGGAGTTCGTTTGCAGTGGCTGGAGGCCCTGGCATGCTCTTTCTCTTTCTCTCTCTCTGTTTCTCTGATAAATAAAGAGGATCCAGACAGTCATGGAGCTAGACTGGCCTATCTGGTGGCTAAAACAACAAGAGAGACTCTGCCTTGAAAAAGAGAGAACTGGCAGCTTCCATGCACCTGTACACACACATAAATATACAACAAGATAAAGTTTCAAAAGTGTTAACTCTCCTTAAATAAAGGGTCTGTGCTGTTATCAGGATGTCCTCCCAAAACACAGCTATTGCAACCCCATCCCTATGGTAATGATATGAAGATGTAGGACCTTCAGGAGATGTTTAGGTCATGAGAACCACTATCCATGGGATCAATATAATATAAAAGGGGCCAAAGGGAGATTCTTCAACCCCTCCACATGTGAGGAAGGACACAGCTAGAATGCATTGTGAGAAACAAGCCCTCACCAGACACTAAAATCACAAGTGTTTTGTATCTCGGACTTCTCATCTAGCAGAACTATGAGCAACAAACTGAGCAAAAGATGAATCAGTCATCAACAACCTGGTCTAACAGCAGCAAACACTAAGCTAATGCCCAGTCTACCTTGCAGGAATATTCCATCCCTATATGATTACCCTGGCTCCAATACAGCATGTCCTTCTTTGTTAGCTCACTGGTCAAGGATTAACAGCAGAAGTAAAACTATTCAATAATTATGGTTAGCTACCATTTGTGCTCTCACCCCCATTCTTCTTCCTTACTAGACATATAACCTTGAAAGCCTTAGACTAGGGAGATGGCTCAGCAGTTAGAGGTGCTTGCTTGTAAAGCTTGCCTGTTTCTCTAGTACCCACATAATGTCAGATGCACACACTGAAGCATGCATATGGAGTTCGGTTGCAGTGACAAGAGGACCTGGGGAGCCCATATTCCCTCGCTCTCTCTCTCTCTCTCTCTCTCTCCTCTCTATCTCTCTATCTCACCCCCAGCATGCTTGCTAATAAATATATAAAATACTTTTTTTAAAAAAGAAGAAAATCAGGCTGGAAAGATGGGTTAGCAGTTAAGGTACTTGCATGCAAAGCCAAAAGACCCAGGTACAATTCCTCAGGACCCATGTAAAGCCAGATTCACAAGGTGGTGCATGCATCTGCAGTTTGTTTACAGTGGCTGTAGGCCCTAGTGAGACCATTCTCTATCTCTGTTTCTCTCCCTTTCAAATAAATAAAATCAAATATTTTTAAAAAAAGAAAATCACATGTGTACTGTTTTCTCCTTTTTACAATCTATCCTGGGGCTGAGGAGCTGGCAGTGAATAAAGCATTTGCTGCACAAGCCTAAGTACACGAGTTCAGATCCCCAGTCTCCATGTGTTGCAGTCAGGTTTGCATTGCTGGCAGAAATCACCCGACCAAGAGCAGCTTTTGGGGGGAAATGTGTTTTTCGGCTTAAAGGCTTGAGGGGAAGCTACATGATGGCAGGAGAAAACGATGGCATAAGCAGAGGGTGGACATCACCCCCTGGCCAACATAAGGTAGCCAATAGCAACAGGAGACTCTGGTGATCACTGACAAGAGGAAACTGGGTAGGGTGTCCATAAGCCCACCCTCAACAATGCACTGCCTCCAGGAGGAGTTAATTCCCAAATCTTCATCAGCTGGGAACCTAGGATTCAGAACACCTAAGTTTACAGGGGACACCTGAATTAAACCACCACACCATGTAAGAGCAATAAGTCGTGGCAAGCTTCAATAATCCAAGCATGCCTACAGCAAGATGGGAAGTGGAGAAAGGAGAATTTCCCAGAAGCCGGAGGACTGACCAGTC
This sequence comes from Orientallactaga sibirica, assembly GCA_036365145.1. Taxonomy (NCBI): domain Eukaryota; kingdom Metazoa; phylum Chordata; class Mammalia; order Rodentia; family Dipodidae; genus Orientallactaga; species Orientallactaga sibirica. Next base: position 10,459,646 of record JAEOAD010000053.1, on the reverse strand, counting down.
TGGTAAATGGAGCTGTGCACAGGAGAGCCTGCATCAAAAACAGGTGGAATGGGCTGGAGAGATGACTTAGCAGTTAAGGCGCCTGCCTCCTAAGCCTAAGAACACAGGTTCCAATCTCCAGCGGTTCCAATCTCCAGGTCCCACGTTTAGCCAGATGCAAAGTGACACAAGGGCGCAATGCTGCACTTGACTACAGGGCACACGCATCTGGATTTTGTTCACAGGAGCTGAGAGGCTGCTGGCGCACCCATCTCTATCTGTCTTCCTCTCCCTCTCTCTCTGTCTTTCTCTGTGTCTCTCTCCAAAAAAAAAAAGAAAGAAAGAAAAGAAAGAAAGAAAGAAAGAAAGAAAGAAAGAAAGAAAGAAAGAAACAGGTGGAAGAAGAGGACTAACCTGAAAGATGTCCTTTGACCTCCATGTGCACATCATGGCAAGTGTGCATCTGCACTCATACACACACACACACACACACACACACACCATGGAGTGAATGGAATCTTAGCTGCAAAGCACACAGGAGACTGCCGAGTTAGCCCTTACAGAGCCATCTTATCTACAAACTTGAAAGATTGTAACTCTGCATGAACTGGGAGCCACATGCATGCACAGGAAAGAATGATCCAGGACAACCACATGGTAGATACTCACCAGTAGCATCAGCATCATTTGACTTTCCTTCTTTGATCAATTGGCACAAGTTTTCCCCTCACACAACAGCAAAATCTTAGAAACTTCTAGAAATAAACGAGTCTGTCTTCATTAATCCCCTCCCCCACACAAAATGCATTGAAGACCTGCTGTTTGTCAAACACTATATTGGGTGCTGAAGGTAGAATCATAAGACAGACACATTCCTGGAAAAAAAAAGACATACAGCCCTGCTATTTACGGAAATGAAACATTTATACATTTGCTAGATTCTTTCAAAAAGGGCTTTGAATTTTCATATCAATTAACAAAATGTCACTTTATGTTTTCACACTTCATTCTTTAAGTTGTACTTCTTATAAGATGTTGGAGCTAAAAATAAATTTATCTGGGTAACATAGAAAAGTCAGCCAGAGGGAGTTTTTAAACCAAGAGGGGGTGACAGGAACTTGGGACTTTCCATGAAACTGTCAAACAAAGGTGGTCATATAGTGTATAATTCCATTCAAAATACATTCTTGAAATGACAGAACTATAGAGATGGAAAAACCAAATGCTTCTCGGGGGCTAGTGACACTGGGGGTTGTGGTGAGGGAAATGCTTATTATAAAGTGGTGGCATGAAGGGACTCTTCATGCAGTGATGGCATAGCCCTGTATCTGAATGGTGATGGTTTTACATGAATCTACATATGATAACATGACCTGTATGTATGTATGTATGTATGTATGTATGTATGTGTGTGTGTGTATGTGTGTGTGTGTGTGTATATATATATATGATGTCGAATTTCTGAATTTGATATATACTGTAGTTACATAAGACTGAGGAAATTAAGTGAGAAGTTCATGGGACCCCTTGGTAGTATCTTTGTAATATATAATCTTTGTAATATATAATTACTCTATAGTTCTTTTTAAATTAAGTTGTTTTTTAAAGGAAGCAAGCATAGGGACTCACCATAGGTAGAATATTGGTATAGAAACCAAATCTGCTTTTAATTGACAGCAGTGATGGTTTGTAGCATGCTGGACACATAAGCAATATCTTAATCCCCTCAACACTAGCCAGGGAAATAAAATTACATCCATAAAAATATTGTCTGGACCATTAGCCAACATTGTATTCTTGTGACTTGCTAATACAAGATTAGAGATGGTATCTTCAAAAGGAAGAAGCTTTGAGCCAGCTACAAAATATCTATGTTTATATTGCTTCTAAATTTGATCATATAATTTCTGGTTATTACCTTTGGTAAAATGAGAAATATCTCAATTAAAAATTCAAAAACTTTCCTCAGGAATTTTTAATAATATCATTGAGTCAAATAAGTTAAAATTAATATAAGAAGCTTAAAATATGGAGCAATTTTTCATGCTAATGGACTAAAGTACCTCTCAAGTCTGTCTTATCATCAGTGTCTATGGTTATATTATTTCTGGTGAGGTAAAATTGTCTACATAATGTCATTTCCTAGGTCCCCTGTGTATAAGAATAATGGAAAGTGCTTTCATACTTTGCATTATATTCTAAAAGAACATTAACTTTTTGTCTTATATAAGTTCCTAATGGGAACATTTCTAAAACACTAAAATAATTACTAAAAATGGATTTCTACTCATCATTGCAACAACCTCTATAAAATTACAGGTTTTGAAAGATGTGGCTAAATCTACATTGTTAAGATACTAGACATTCTGATTCAATTTTAATATTTATCAACCTTATATAGCATACATATGTTTATTATTTGGAGATCAAAAAAGCATATTTACAAACTCGATTATTGAATAAAATTGTCACTCCTTGCCTCAAAATACTACCCCTGGTCTCTCTCAACTTAAGGTAATCATATAGCTAGTTGTAGCCTGCAGATGGCTAACAGCTCTGGAATAACTAGGCAGCATGATCTATGGATACATCCCATGAGCTGATACCCTTCAAACCTAACCACTAATAGTTCCCATAAGTGAAAATTAGAAGCTCGAGAAAGAATAAAAATACAACATCATCTCTGGTATTAAAACCCACTTTGGGTATGTGGGTGTAGGAAGCCACTGGGAAAGTGTTAGAAAGCTTCTAATTTTAACTTCAGGACCAAGCCATTTTCTCCAACACATTTAGAAAACACCTTATATTTTGAGGTTTAAAAACATGTTAACACCATACTTTCTCACCACTCTATTCAGGTGAGTGGTCTCATAGGCTATAACAATAGGAAAGTGAAAGTGTTAGCCAATTTTCTAAAATTAGTACTTCCCAAACTCCAAAACTATATTTCTCCTTACGTATAACATGTACCATAATATTTGAAAATATCTTAAAATCATTTAAAAGATAACAAAATGGAAATATAGTCAGTAGGGCTGGGGAAATGTTGTAGTGCAAAACCTGCTATACTGGGTTTGACACCTCACCAGTACTCATGTAAAGCTAGAAACACAAAGTGGTGTACGTGTTTAGAACTTATTTGCAGTGGCAAGTGGCCCTGATGTATTCATCTCTCTCTCTCTCTCTTTCACTCTCAAACATATAAATAAATGAAAATATTTTTTTAAAAATACAGTCAATAAACATTTCAAGTTACATGCTACCTTAGTCAATTTTCCGCTGCTATAATAAAGTACCAGAGGCTCAGTAATGAATTAAAGGGATAACTTGCTGACAATTTAATGGCTGGAGGATTCAGCCAGCACAATGATAGCATCCTGATGATGGCATCTGGCTGTACTACTACATAATGGAAGAGCTACAAGGGAACTGTCTCTATGCCTTTTTTAGAAAATATTTTTATTTTTATTTATTTATTTGAGAGAGAAAAAGAAGTAGAGAGAGGGAGAATGGGCACACCAGGGTATCCAGCCACTGCAAATGAACTCCAGACACATGTGCTACCTTATGCATGTGGCTTACTTAGGTCGTGGGGAATTGAACCTGGGTCCTCTTGACTTTTTCTACAAGTACCTTAACTGATAAGCAATCTCTCCAGCCCCCCCCCCATGCTTTATAACAATCTGCTCTCACAAGAGCTAAGCTTCGGATACCAGCATTAATCCCTTCTAATGCAGTGTGACTTATTTGTCTTCCACTATGCCCCACTTTCTAAATGAAAAGTTCCACCACCTCCTGACCCAACCAATGTCAGGAAACAAACTTCCAGTATGCAAACTTTTTTTTCCAGAAAATCTCTTTTATTGAGAACTTTAATATATGAACATGCATCAGTTTGATTTTATGCCCACCCCTTTACTTTTGTTGTTGTTGTTGCTCCTTCTTCCATACCTAGTGGAATGGGGAAATCCTCTTCCTTCTGTTCTGTTTTCTCATTCCTTTTGACCTCTTCCATTCTCCATGTCAAAATGTTGGTGGGTTCAGATCAGTGAAAGTTTTGTGCAGGTATGGATAACCACTGAGGGGTCATGAATGCACCAGTCAGTTTATTTCAGGAGGACAGTGCCCCAAAGTGCTCCCTCCTAGCCTATGGTCCTTACATGCTTTCTTCCCTCTCTTCTACCGCGTTCTCTGAGTCTTGGAGAGCATGATAGATATCTCATTAGTGGTGAAATCTTATTTGATGAGTTTTGGGTCTTCTCAGTGTCTACAGCTATCACCATAGAGTATCTTCTCTAGCTAGTAGTGAGACTACCACCAAACCATCTACCATGTCTTACTGATTTTAAACACTCAAAAACAAAAAACCAAAAATAAAAAATAAAAAAATGATAATATGATTACCATTTCAACACACCCTATGTTCAAATAGATGGATGGATAGATAGATGATAGATACATGAGATACAGACATAGATATTGATATATAGAAATATATATATATATGGAGAAAAGAGAGAGAGATAGAGAAAGATAGTGGTGGTTTATAAATGTCTCCCATAGCCTCAAGTAAATGACCCCAATTCTGTGATCTGAATCTACCATCTCTACTTTTCTTATATGTCTTATTATTTTAGAGAAAGAAAGATTCTAGGTCACCATTGTCTAATATAACAAAAACACTTTTGAATGTTTGGCTGAATGTTTAACTAAGACTGAGATTGAAATCTATTAATTTCCTATACCTTCACCAAACAAGCCATATATGTATACAAAATGTGTATCAAAATCTACGAGGATATAAATAATCCATATGGAAACCTACTTTTTTGGGCAATGGAACACCCACAAGCCATAGATTATTACTAGAAAATTTTCAGTGCCAGGGATAGGATACCTTCCAGTGAGCAGTTGGCCAGGGAGGTCCCTGATGCCCCCAAAACATTACAGGCCATTGCCAAGGCCCTGGGTTTGCCACCAGGAATAGATGGGAAGACCCTATTGCTGAAGACTCCACATACTTGGGCTGTAAGATCACTGAGAAATCCTGCTGGAGCTGAACTGAAAACCTCCTCTGTGTAGACCAGCTGACAGAAAACTGAAAAAGCTATGCTGCATGCAGTTCAATGGGAGAGAGAGAAAACACCAGTGAAGATCCTCAACAGTGGATGCAGCAAGCCTTGAATTTGGCCAGCCATGCCAAATGAGCCAACGGGTACAATAGTGACATGTCTGTTACGGAAGAAACCAACCACACTCTAATTGGACTAGAGGTCCACTCCATGAGAGGGAATACATCCCTGATACTGAAAACCTACAACAGGGGTAGTAATGAGCCCTAGGGGTATAATGTCTTCTGGTGTCTATCTGAATATATATACTATGCTCACCAAACTGCCTGGTAAGCACTTCTCTTAATTTTCATACCCATATATTAATGCTACTCTCACTTTTGCTTACACAAGCTTCTCTTTTCAGATGGCAGTTACCTCTAGGATGACTCAAAAGGCACTACAGTGCTGAGAAGAAGTGACAGAGGAATGCTCAGCACTGAAACATCTCTATCACACCTTCCAAGGCTCAGGGTCCTTTGGGGAAGAGGTGGTGGAAACAATGTAACAGCCAAAAGAAGGGTAGGACTCCTTACAATGTGCTACTTCAGAAATAAAATGGCCTGGATATCCACAACCTCACAGTGCCTGACACTACCTACACAAGACCATCATAACAGAAGGAAAATATGATGACATCAAAATAAAAGAGGGACTGATTGAGAGGGAGAAAGGGTATAATGGAGAGTGGAGTTGCAAAAGGTAAAGTGGGGGGAGGGAGGGAATTACCATGGGTTATTGTCTACAATTATGGAAGTTGTCAATAAAAAATTAAACGTGGGCTGGAGAGATGGCTTAGGGGTTAAGGTGCCTGCCTCCTAAGTCTAAGAACACTGGTTCCAATCTCCAGCGGTCCCAATCTCCAGGTCCCACATTTAGCCAGATGCAGTGACACAAGGGTGCAATGCCGCACTTGACCACAAGGGGGCGCACACATCTGGATTTCATTCACAGCAGCTGAGACACTGCTGGCGCGCCCATTTCTGTCATCTTCCTCTCTCTCTCTCTCTCTCTCTCTCTCTCTCTCTCTGTATCTCTCTCCAAAAATAAATAAAATAATTTTTAAAAAATTAAATGTGCCGCCAGGCGTGGTGGTGCACGCCTTTAATCCCAGCACTTGGAAGGCAGAGGTAGGAGTATCACCGAGAGTTTGAGGCCACCCTGAGACTACATAGTTAATTCCAGGTCAGCCTGGACCAGAGTGAGATCCTACCTCGCAAAACCAAAAAAAAAAAAAAAAAAAAAAAACATTAAATGTGCCATATATATATATACACACATATAATTTCCTTAGGCTTCACAGGCAAGTACCATAACCACTAAGCCATCTTTCCAATCCCTGGTGTTTTGTCCCATCAATGAGAAGGTAATTATTATACTTATATCCATATTTTATGGAACAAAATTTTTATAGATGTTAGTTTCATACTTTTCTGTGCTTTACTACAAAGTGTCCCAGGAAGATAAGCAATTGAAGTAGGTTTTGATAAAGGATATGAATTGTAGGAGAAATGCCAACTCTCTAGCCTGAAAATTAAGAGTGGGCTTCAAAGAAGAATGAATATCTGTGCTGACTTGTGAAGAATAAGAATTCATCCAGCTGTGGCTGTTGAGGGCACTGAGCAACTCAATGGACAGCTGAAGAACCCAGTGTGTCAATGAGAGAACATAAAGTTCATGTCCAAGGTTCCTTTTTAAGTTGTGACCAGGTTTCAATCTCAGCTTCAAGTCCAAAGGTTCTGTTTATTCCATTTCTCCTACATTTAGAACTAAAAATTGTAGCAGACAGATCAAAGATGCCTCACCATCAACTATGTCTAGCTAGAGCTGATCCCCACATCTCTAATTTTCCAAGGAATAGATCTTTCACCCTGTGGCTCCCCTTAGGATCACAATGCTGTGCAAACAAGCTCAGAAGCATCACTGAGTTGTAAAGGTCCTTTATTGACTGTTGAAGCTCCCCTGATGGGAGCTGGCAGCAAAAATACTTCTGTGTTAGAATATCACAGATAGTGAAGCATTCTAGAAACTTTTCCCTATCTTACATGCCAATGCTCACACTTGATACTGACCTGTACCTATGAATGAAGAAATGTTTTGGTTAATAACACTTATTTCATATACTATTTTATTTATATATTTACATAAATATATATACATATACAAATATAATTTGATCATAATCACTTCCCATTGCCTTCTCCTTTTCCCATCCTTCCCACTGAACCTCTTCTTCTTAGCTAAGTCCTCATCTACTTTGATGTCTGGGGTGTGTGTGTGTGTGTGTGTGTGTGTGTGTGTGTGTGTGCCTCACTGGATAATTAGGGTTATTTGCATAAGCATTAACAGGTGATTATTTACCAGAGCACATGAAATTTACCAGAGCCTACACAAAGAGAAATTGACTGAAAGAGAGAGTGAGAGAGTGACAGGATCTCCTGCCTCTGCAAACAAACTCCAGACACATGCGTCTCTTCCTGAATCTCACTTTACATGGGGAATTAAACCCAGGACATCAGGCTTTGTAACTAAGTGACTCTAACTACTGAGCCATCCCTCCAGTCTAGCCCTTGTGCTTTTAACAATTATTGCTTTGTTTCATTTTAAAATGCTAATTTTGAGTGATTATTTAAATCTCATAGAATAAAAAATGTTTTACCTTGCAAGTATAATGGAAATAGTTTCATGATTAAGTGTTTAGCTAAGGTAAATTATCTCCTCCAGACTCACCCCAAATGTTGCAGAAAAGAATTCAAACAATTTTTATTAGGGAATGACAAGTAACTAGAATTTTAAATTAAGGAACTTATAATAAAGCAATCTTCAGTGCAATCACTTACTTCAGCAGCTGATGGATTCTGTAAGTAGACATCGTGGTGCTGGTTTCTAGGTGGGGCATGATTTATCATACCTCCTGCAAGGCACTAATTCATCATTAACCACATAAATAAATATTTCTACATCTCTTAATTTCAATGCTTAAATCAACCAGAAGAAATTATTTACTTGGGAATGAGAGATTTCTTCTAGAACTAGAAGGCTAGTGTTGAGCAGGAAACAATTCAGGTATGAGATGTGAAGCATAGCACAGAGGTGTGTATTGAGGGCAGAAAGTATAGGGGTCATAGACTGAATGAACTTCTTGTAAGAGCTCCCAGTGTCCACAGAGACTGACTGAGAACTCAGAACTGGACTTGATGAAGGAACAGTCGTCATCAAGTGTAAATGTGACTCAATCTCATGCCATGTCGTGTGAGTAGGAGGTCCTTCTGGCACAGGTGGTCCCAGATATGGAGGGTGAGTTGCTAGCTGTGGTGCTTTGAATGTTAAAAATGCCCCCCATGATCTCATATGTTTGTGATTAAACCTCACATTTAATTCCCAGCTAGTGGAGCTGTTTGGAAAGTTTGTGGAGCCTTAAGGAGGGGGAGCCTTGCTGGAGAAAGAGTGTGGCTATGAGTCCTCTTGGGATCTTGGGATGTTGTAGTTCTGCCCTGCTTGGAGCAATGAGCTGGATCTTACTGCTTCTTCCCTGCTGAATCAAAAATATGATGCCCAGCTATCTGTTCCTGCCATTCCTTCCCCACCATGATGAAATTCCCCCTTGAAATTATAAGCCCAAATAAACTAGCTCCTTCCATTAAGTGCATCAGGCCTGATGGTTTGTCCCAGCACTGGGAAGGTAACTGCTACATTGGCTGAATCCAGCATTCAAAGGGGCATCCATGCTACCACCAGCAGCATTCATTACCTAGGACAGTGGTCTCATGGTTCAGCATGGGCCTCAATGGACTGGACTGGTCAGCCAGTTAATGATGCAGCTTCCCTGGCCAACACCAGCAGTTCTGATTCAATAAGAAAGGGATTCAACCCAGAAATCACCTTTTAAAATCTCTCCAGTAACTCCTATGCAGAATTACAATGAACAAACATGGACTAGAAGGTGACTATGAAATAAGTAACATAAGTAATCTTCTACCTGGAAGTCTGGACCATAATAAATGTAACATAATCGTACAAAGAAAGACATCATTTTACCTATATACCATCTCTCACCCCGGCCAAACTCTGGTAAAGTGTAAGGACCTCATTCTGCTGCTCCAGATTTTAGTTCTTAAGACATACTAAAAACTTATAAACATAAAAATAAATGCATGTTTATTTTTAAATTGAAAAGTTTCAATTTATTTTAACATATTAATTAAGTGTATCACAGGCGGTATAGTAGAGACAGTTACTCAATAGTAAAGGAACATACACATAAAAAAAAAAAAAAACACTGGATTCAAATCCTAATTCCATTTCTGGCTAAATTTATCACATTGACATGTTGCTATCAAACTCAGTGTCTGAATCCCCTCACTGAAAATATGGGTTATTAACAGTACCTGTGGAAAGTTATTATTATGTGAATTAAATAAGGAGCATATTCAAGCCTTGACCATAGTCCAGGGTACATAGAAAAATGCCTGTAGTGTTTTTTGACTGACTAGATAAATGAACAAGCACACATTTGTATGAACATGAAACTTGTATAAAATGAAAATGAATGCTGAAAATGTTGCCAAACATAAGGTGTTAGATTTTAAATTAGTGACAACAAAAACAAAAAAATAAAACTATAATTATTTTCAGTTACCAACCTGGTTCCTACTTCCAATGTACTTTTACACACTAACATCAAGAATGTGATCATTCTTTTATCTTTATCATGCTTTACTTTGATTTCTTACATCGCCTTGGTATAAATCACCCACAATACCATTTAAAACATAACCCAGCAGAGGTGAGCAGCATTTGGATTCAGAACTATTGAACCATGCAGGAAAGCTAATTCATTCATTTGGCTTTCATTTTGTGTAGCCTTCCCATCGTCTTCAGTACTTCTATTAATTTCTAGAGCATGGTCGGTGAGTAGCTGCACAGAAGTTGGTAATTACCTGGTGCCTTCTTCCATGTTAACTCCTCAAATGGCTTCATTTATAGGCACAGCTGTCTCATCGTGACTTCACCGGGAGCGAGGCAGAACTGGCATTTCCAGTCTCACAGCCCATTTATTCTCAGGCACGTGATGCAGCATACATTGAGTTCAATTTCTCTCAAGTTGTTATTGAGGTGTGGAACCATGCACAGTTGGGTGGCATCATGCCCTCCAAATGGGACAAAGATGAATAATGCAGACAGAGGGTCGGGCAATAGCAGAGGTAAATTTTCCAATCTGTGACATCCGCCTCATGCTGTGGAGATGTCCAAGCTTACCTCAGGAAAAGAAGAAACCGCATGAATTAGAGATGGATGGCACTTTTCCATTTATAAAAAACTTCACACATGTCATTTGATATTCTCCACGATGACCCTGAATGTAACAATGGACCTTCTCTGAGAGATGGGGAAATAGAAGCACAAGGGGTTATGTAAATCAGACTCACAGTTGGCAAACTGCATAGCAGGGACTAGAAATCACGGTGTTTTCTAAGCACTAAATCATAGTTTTCTTCCAAAATGACATTTCTCCATATTCAGATGTGACTCTAGGGTCACAAGAGTCCTTAAACAATTAGTACATGCAGAAATGCATCATGGGTGATATAGGAACAGGGGTTCCTCTGCCAGTGCAAATATTGGCAACACACCCATATGATCTGAGAATGCATGGTGCGGGGGAGGGGGCTGGATTCTTGCCTTATGAATTCAAAGAGTTAAAGCCAACAGATGTGAGGGTAAAGTTTAGAGATTTTCTTAGATTATACTCTCTCCCCTTTCCTTCTCTTAAAGAATTCCTTCGCATGAGAAGTTGGGAGCTGGGTAAATCCCACCTAGAGACTGAAATAGGAGTAATTTGTAGGTTCTGAATAAGGGCTGAGTTAACCATCCACAATGCTGGTTTCAGGTTTAATCCCTCCAGGAACCTTAATTCTAGGAAAGGGAACTTCTTCCTTAGGGAAGGACTTAGGTTGAGTTTAAGGAGAAACATACCTGCAAACTCCTTTAGTTAGCAAGAGATAAGGAGAAGCAGAATCAAGGACATGCCCTGCTTTGACTTTAGGGGTGGGGACAGTTACCCTGAACTACCTCAGTGGTATTCCTGTCAACTGTCTTCATCATAATCAGGTCAAAGGAATGCTGTGGCCAGACCCTTCTTCATTTATCTCTAGTCACTACCCACTCTTTCAGGAGGTCTCTGTTGCTTCCTTTCTTCTGTTCAGTGCAGAAGACACCTGACAGAGGTGAAAGCAAACAAATCACTGGCTGGTCATGAACTTCCTCAGCTTGTCGCAATTGTTCTCCAAAGATGAGCGTTGAACACAGTTGAAGTTTTACTTAGTACATGATAGTATCCAAGTGAAATTTGAAGTTTCCAGTTCGTAGTATTCTGCAGATAAAATGTTCCACAGAAATAATATTTTCCCCACAAAAACAGCCTCAATAGATCCACGTTTTTTTATTTTGTGGTTCATGTAAACGTCACGCCTATGCCGACAAAGCAGGGAAGTAATGTGCTCTGTGCTCTTACACAGATGCTCAGAAGGTCTCGCTCACCTTGTTGTTTTGTAATCCACAAGTTTCTTCTGCATGCAGACTATACCTCAGCTAGACAGTAGCTAGCTGTTACTGAACATTTGATTAGTGTATTAGATACATTTTTCAGGTTCAGAAAATTACCACACATAGCAAATCGGGTGAATTTCATATGTAGGAAACTGCATTACATGCTAATGATGTCAAGGAAGATAGCAACCCCCTTGCCTCCACCCATCCTCCCATCCCCTGCGCCCATGCTTACAGCTCAGATCACAGTGAGATCTCCTTTTCTTCCTTATTAAGTAGAAACTTTGTATGGACACATTATATGTTGGTGCCATCATTTCCCTCCTCCCTACCCCCACTCCACTAAGGGCCCTCCTTGGTAGGATTGATGTTATTCTCCACGGAGTTGTAAACAGTGAGTCTTTGTGTCTGTCATTGTGTGGAGAGCTGTCTCTGGATATTCCCTCCCATCATGTGACTCTTACAGTCTTTCCACTCCCTTTTCCACAAATTTCCCTGAGCCATTGTGGGTGTGTTTTAAGTCTACTTTAGTGTTGAGTTCTCCGCAGATTCTGGATTTCTGCCTTGGTATTATTTGAGTATCCTCAGTGTTTATCTCCATCACCCTGGCGCAGCTGTCAGGCTCGCCATGGAAGCAGCTCTCTTGCTCATCTCCCCAGTTCCTCTGTGGTTTTACCTTGCTACTATGCAAGGGCTGGTTTATCTCCTGCCAGGGAGTCAGCTATCTATTCTTGTCTTGTTGACAGATTTATGGTTGTCCTCAGTTCTTGCTGCTTTCTGAAAAAGAAAAAGAATAGATTCTCCAATGTAGCATGAGATCAGGATAGGTTATAGGGGATAAGAAGTGTTGATTTAGAGGGATTTTGGTGGGTGTAGCCTCAATTTTAGATGAAAGCAAGTGGGAGCTTCTCATTGGAGTCTATTATCTTGGTGTCCATAAGACTCTGATGTGGTTTCTAGTTCCAGTTATGGGCTCCTTTCCACTGAGCAGATCTCTTAGCCAATCAAAGAGCCATTGGTTACCCACCTAGGCTGGGTGCCACCATTGCACAGGTGTGTACATCTTGTCAGGCTGGTTGTTTTCAGCTAGCAGTGTCACCTGCTTGTTCACAACACTGCTAGTCCTTTTCCCCCAGCAGCTCACGTAGCACTTTTCGGCACTATATGGGCTGACTCTCTGGGAACTGGCTTCTTTCCAGATTTAGCTGGGTCTCTTGTTCTGCGTCAGCAGCATGTGGTGTCTTCAGCAATAGGGTCTTACCTTTTACATTAGGCAGATAATCAAGTGCTTTGACAGAAGCCTGTTTGTTTGAGGGACCACGTAGGTCTCTCTGATCAACAGCTCAATGTGTAGTGTAACCAATTTCAAGTACTAGGAGTTGTAATCCAGAGCCAAATGCTTTAGGGTTAGGCTTCATTCCACCCTCTTCAGGGCCCTTCTTACCAGATGATCCCTCCATGCTCCTATTGAGGGTTATAACTTTTAGTCCACTGTCCAGGAGGAAGGTCTCTATGGTACCAATTCATTTTGAATTTAGGTTTTTTTTGTATATCTCCTCCTCCCTCTCCTTCCCTTTCCCCAAACCCTCCCATCCCTCTTTTCTGTCCAATGAATTGTCTGTCAGGTATGCCTGCAACTCAAGCTATCTTAGTTTAGGAACAAATGAGGGAGTACATGTGGTATTTGTCTTTCTGTGCTTGTGTGAGTTCACTTAGTATGATCTGTTCCAAGTCCATTTGCCTACAATTTCATTATATCATTTTTCCTTAGTTCTGAGTAGAATTCCACTGTGCATCTGTACCATATCTTCATTATCTGTTTGTCAAATGATGGGCATCTGGGTTGATTCCAGTTTTTAGCTACAGTTAATTGAGCAGCTATAAACATGGTTGAGCAAATATCTCTGCAGTAAAGACTGGAGCCTTTATGGTAGATGCCCAGCAGAAGAATGGCTGGATCTGTTGGTAGCTCTATTTTCATCTTTTCCAGGAGTCTTCATATTGATTTCCATAATGGTTTTCAAGTTTGCAGTCCCACCACCAGTGAATGAGAGAGATCTCCCTTTCAGTCTCTCTTCAAACCTACTTCTTCTCCTCATTTAACCTTACTCACCTGCTAGACTGACCAATGATCAGAAAGGGATATGCGTCTAAGTGCCTCAAACTTTTGTTTTAACTTTTGATACATAGTCCAACATATGTATGGGGCATTCTGTCATATATTGCTACACATGTGAAATGTGTAATGATCATACCAAGGCAATTAGCAGTTCCATCACCCCAAACATTTAGCATTTCTTTTGTTGGGAATGTTCAAATTCTAGATACTTTTAAATAAATACTAAACTATTATTTGTTTTAAACTAACCTTATAAACATTAAAAGCTCCTGTAAGAGCATCAGTGAAAGTTTTCTGGATATGTGTAATAAGAATATTCAGGAAAGGTTCAACACTCTGTAGTTCACCTCTATCATATTTTCTCTCTCTCTCTCTCTCTCTCTCTCTCTCTCTCACTCACACACACACACACACAGTCATTCCTGCTTTCACCATTGCTCCCAGTGACTCACTTAGAGAGAGAGTTTGTTTTCATGATCTTGGATTTTTTCCAGAATAGAAAGACTGGTTATTATGGATATAAAGAGACCCATTAAGGGTTGTACCAAATAATATACTATTCCTGTTCACTCCTGGACTCAACAGGCAAAGAGAGAAGACATGTGTGTACATATATATCTTTCTACCTTTCTCTACTTTCACACATTTTTAACTTTGCATTTACAGCTTCCATAAATATAAACAATAAAACCATGATAATTACCTCTCTCCACTCCCATCCTCCTTCTCAAATTCTCCCTCCATCAAGTCCTCTCCCCCTTCCAATTAGTCTCATTTTCAAGGAAAGAAGAGTTTGTTAGGATTTGGGATAGGAGAGGATACAGTCCATCATGGTGAGGAGGGCATAGCAGCAGGGGTGCCCTTGCATGCTTTCTGATCAAGAAGTTGAATAAGGCCAGGCTTGATGATGCATGCTTTTAATCCCAGCAGAGGTAAGAGGATAACTGGGTTCAAGGCCATCCTAAGACTACATACTAAAATCCAGGTCAGCCTGGACTAGAGCAAGACCCTACTTCAAAAAGAAAACCAAAAAAAAAAAAAAAAAATAATTTGAATAGTATGATATCCAAGGAGGAAAGAGACCTTCCTATGGTTTATGTAATGAGGCTGTATTGCGAGAGATTAACAAACTGACACCTTACTCCTTTTGTGGTTCCCAATCCCTGAGTTCATTTCCTTCCTCAGATCCTCATCTGGGAGAAGTTCTAGATGGCAAAGCAAATCATTGAATCTTTAATTATCACCCTCAAAATGAAACTTCTAATGTTCAGACTACTTATTATATTGAATTCTACTCCATCAATCAGCCACTGGGACAACCTCTAATGATGAAATGCTAAAGTAAAGAAACTAAATGCATGATGGGAGTTTGCTGAGGAACAATGAAAGTCTGTTCTCCCATATCCTGAAAATACTTGATTCCCACATTGATTGATTTTCTCTAACCACCTTCACATCCACATTTTGTTTTATATTCTTTCTTCTAAAATTGATTTAGAATATCTTTCCACTGTGTCTTACCTTGTGATCTCTGATAGGTGAGCGTGGCTGATTCTTCTAGAAAGCAGGAATGACTATAAAAGAGGAAAATTCAACACAAAAATGTTTCATCACACTGGTGCTTGGTGTTGGATATCTTTGTATCATCTGAAAGCTTTTTTTAAATTTAAATTATTCTAATTTTACATTCATATTGGTGACTCCATTATCCTCCTCCCTGTGCTCCCCCTCTGAAGGACCTTCATCATTGGGGAATGTGGGTCATGCATTATGGGGCTAGTCAAGAGTTATTTTCTTTGTTTTTGTGAAAAGGAAACAAAGTATTTATCAATTAGTTCCATCCTCCCTTGGGCAAGAGTGTTCCCTGGGGTCTTATCTATTCCAACACTCAGGTTGCACACTTAGGGGAACTGAGCATGTTTCTGACGACATCTAATGCTAAAGCTAGGTATAAACTCTGTCATATGGAATCTGTGCAGCTTGTCAATTCTGCATAAAACCAACTGTCCAGTTTCCTGGTCCTGAATACCTCACCAGAGAGTGCAGCCTCCAGTCAAAATGAGTAGACCAGATCCCAGTCTTCCCCCACAGCCCCATTCCTCCCTGTTTTCTGGTCCCAGATACCTGCACCGGAGAGTGCAAGAGGTGGAAGCAGACTGAGTAGGCCAGCACCCAGTTCCCCCAGGCTCCTCCCAGTCTCCTGGTCCTGGTAGGTTCACCTGTGGCTGGCTTGGCACTGCTTGGACCCTGCCAGCTTGCTTAGGAAGCAGGCTGCTTGCTCTGCCTTCCTCATTCAAGTGCCCTGAGTCCTCAGTCCCAGGATACCCTGCCCCTGAGGGTTCACACAGTGGGAGCAGAGTGAATAGGCTAGATCCCTGTTCCCCCAGCTCCTCCCAGTTTTCTGGTCCCTGTAGGTCCCCCTGAGCCTGTCTTGGGGAAGCCTGGTCCCTGTGTGAGGGCTGCAGAAACAGGGATTTTGCTCTGATATCCTGACTGGGCCCTGGGTACCCATATCCCTACTCTGCTGAGTTGGGGGTGGGGGGTAATGGGCCACTGTAGGAGCAGGCCTCTTGCCTCTGGTTCTCCAGCTTCCTGGCACCTGGTTCCCAAACCAGACATTTCCCGGTGCTGAAGAGTCCATGCAAGTGGAGTGAGTAAGCCAGAGCTCCCGGTTCCCCAGGTACCTTTGATGTACCTCCAGTTTCCACAATCTGTGCATCTCTGGTTATAACCCCATCCCCCATCGTACACCAGTATACCAATCGGGTTCACTTTTAAAACAGAACACAAGGACAATAGAACAAAGTATCTCCCCAAGATAGACCACAATGCCAAAAAGCCAAGGAAAGTCAGAAAACTGAGAGATCTCCACCAAGGATGCATAGTCCCAGAATGGCAGCATCCAATGAAATCGTAGAGAAATCAATAGAAATCCATTCCCCAAATGAAAACACAACATTCAATGAGGCCCTGATCTAAAGAATTGCTGAGCTGGAAGCAAACCATCAAAAACCAACCATGGTATCAATGAAATTGAACAGAATTGTCCTTAGAGTTTTAACAGTAGGGTTAACTTGATTGAAGAAAATTTTAGAACCCTCAAAGAAGATATGAATGAATTAAAGGTTAGTAAACAAATGGAAGATCTCAATAACTGATTGATCAAGCTTAATAAAGACTTTATTAAATGTAAAAATTAATTCCCAGGGCCTGGAGAGATGGCATAGTGGTTAAGCACTTGCCTGTGAAGCCTGAGGACTCCGGTTCAAGGCTCAATTCCCCAGGACCCACATAAGTCAGGTGCACAAGGTGGTGCATGCATCTGGAGTTCATTTGCAGTGGCTAGAGGCCCTGTTGCACCCATTCTCTCTCTATCTGTCTCCCTCTTTCTCTCTCTCTCATCTGTCACTCTCAAATAAATAAAAAAAAAAAGCTATTTAAAAAAACAATTAATTCCCAGAAGCATCAAGAAAATCAGAACTCAAACTGAGATCATACCTCAAAAAAAGATGGATACAATGCAAAATAACACAACAGAAAACCAAATAAAATAAAATAGAGATTATAAAAACCTCTCTAGAACCCTTTACTAACAGTTACTCATGTGGAAGACAGAACCTCTGACCAGGAAGACAAGACAGAAGAAATTGATCAGGAGGCCAAAAACTGCTAAGTTCAAAAAAAAAAACAGACTATGAGGGAAATGTGGGAGACCTTAAAACAACCAAACATCCAGATCATGGGTATACCAGAGGCATAGAGAACATATTCAACAAAATTATTGAACAAAATTTTCCCAGTCTCTCAAAAGACAGGCCCATCCAGATACAAGAAGCCCACAGAACACCAAACAGACAAGACCAAAAAGAAACTCTCCGAGACAGATCATAGTTAAAACTCTTAATAATTAAAATAAAGAGAGAGAGCTAAAAGCAGCAAGAGAGAAAGACAAAGGCAATCCCATCAGAATTACTTCAGATTTCTCAATGGAAACCCTGAAAGCCAGAAGGGCCTAATATGGAACACTTCAAAGTCTTAAAAACTATGGCTTCCAACCCAAGCTACTCTACCCAGCAAAAGTATGCCTCATAATAGATGGTGAAAGAAATACTTTCCATGAAAAAAGTCAACTCTATGATTATATGAACACATAAAACCAACTGTCACTAAATTAGGGAATGAAAGATAGCGCTCAGTGCCACACAGCCTCCCTAGTATGACACCCTTCCTGAAATGTCTTCCTTCCAGTCCAAAGGGCTCCAGTGAACTCCCCTTGCTGCTTACAGCCAGTATCTGCAGAAACAAAAAGCTAAGGGTTGATGGAGCAGTGTCTACTGCTACAGTCAACCTGAGACCACCACTGACATCCAACATCCATTTTCAGTTTCCCCTGACCAGCATTCTGGCAGCTCAAGGTAGATTTTCTGATCAGCCTATGCTTTTGTCCCTTAGAAACTTTAGCCTTTATTTGTCTTGTCTTCATTAAGCACCTGTTATCCCATTACTTGTTCAAAATTGTCACTGGTCATGGAAGCATCAAAAGAAAAGGTACCTGTGAATCTTCAAATTTCATAGCTGATCCTCCCTTCCCCACTACCTGGTAGTAAATCTACCTCTAGGAACAACCAGATTCCATCTCCCCACTAAAAGCATACCTCCTCTCTTTACCTGTTGGATCCAGGAGGGAGCAGGAATAGTATATTATTTGGTACAACCCTTAATGGGTCTCTTTACCCCCATGATAACCAGGCATTCTATTCTGGAAAGAGTCTAAGATCATGAAAATAAACCCTCTCTCTAAGTGAGTCCTGAGAGCAATGGTGAACGCAGCAATCCTGCCTCTACCTATTGTTTCCCAGGCCCTTGCTGTAACCATGGTCAAAAGAGCAGCATATATAGTACTGGCTGCTTTCCACTGATAGCGGAATTTAAGATATCAGCACCAGGGTGAAGGAGATAGAAACTGAGGACACTCAGCACCTACCAAAGCAGAGATCCAGAGGCTCCTAAGAGCCCATCACTGAAGTAGACTTAAAATGCACCCAACATGGCTCAGGGAATTTTGTGGAAGAGGGGGCAGAAAGATTGTTAGAGCCACAAGTTGGGACATTATGCACAGAGACATTTCCTCTCCCCCATAACTGACTTCTGCCCCCACAATGCACAACCCACAATCCCCGTGGGGTTGACCTGCATCCCCAATGATGAGGGCCTCTTCAGAAAACATGTGTTGGTTGTTTACATACTAAGTATGTCCACATGTAATTTAAAAAAAGACATATGAACTATAAACATATTTAAAACTTTTTCATCACAGGACTGATTATCCTGCTCCAAAGCCCCTGGTGACACTACTCTACTATCTCTATGTATGACTATATCACAGGGGCCACATGTGAGCAAAATCAGACAACATAGGTCCTAATTATTTGACTTCCCTTCAATATGTCTTACACATTCTAGGAAAGAAAAGAAAAGGTATCCAAATTGGAAAGGAAGAATTAGATTTTAGTCTATTCACATATGACATAATTTTGTTTTTAGAAAACCCCAAAGAGCAAGGTGTGCCAGCACTCAGGAGGCAGAGGTAGGAGGATCACCATGAGTTCAAGGTCACCCTGAGACAACATTGTGAATTCCAGGTCAGCTTGGGCTAAAGTGAGACCCTGCCTCAAAAAAACAAAAAACAAAATAAAAAAAGCAAAAACAAAAACTCCACAAAAAAAAAAAGAAAAAAATTGTACTGTACTGATGGTTGTTTTCAATTACTGAATAAGACTGAATCATATACAAAACATTGGGAAATTTTGCAACATATTCATGTTAACATATCATTTATTGTATGTTATAATTGGACATACTTTTTAAATTATATTGTTTTGATTTTGCTAGCTACATGTGTGTTTCACCCTTTTTATTTTTCATAAAATCACAATTTAAAATGAAAAGGGGATTTTGATTTTCTTTATATTTAGGAATTAAGAAAAATTCTAGATTGGCTAACGCCAATGTCAGAAGTTGTGACATTATACCTGGCCCAGCAGCTCTATTGGAGGACCTGGATAAAAGAAAAGGAGAGAGCATTTTAACCGAGAATCAGAAGCATCGTGGATAGCAACCTGGAGGGCATGAGGCAGTTCTCCATTGAAGGTTGGGGAAATTAATGCAAGCTTTCAGGCTACGGGAGCAAAGACGGCATCTCTTCAGCTTTGGAAATGTGGAAATCTTCCTTCCATCATACATGGGAACTACTCTTGGCAGCTGTTAACACCATGTCTTTTGTTGCTACAAAGAAGCAGAAGCCCAAAGTATAGGAAATCTTTGGTTTGTTAAGATGGCACCCATTGAAGCTGCTCTGGAAGCATTTCCTCTGCTTCTCAAGCTCATCCAGTGGACTTAGGAAACTAGATTGACAAAGTCCATCAAGCTATTGGAATAAGACTACCTATAAAATGTAAATCCTTGAAGACAGTTATTACAAAATATAGTTATCATTAAAATGTATGGACATTACTCATATATTACCAACTTATTTCATATAAGTAGCCCTTGCAGCAACATAAACTGGTTATATTTTCTCTAGTAGCCTTTTTTCGCTGACCTTTTTATTAAAACTTGTTTATTGTCTTTCTTGCCTAAGACCAAAAATATAAGATGAATCCAGAGCCCTCTCAAAGCTCACACCCTGTGTTGCTAAGCATCCTCACATCACCTGCCAGGAGCCTTGTCCAGAGCACGCACTTTTATGCCTTCCTCTAATAGCAACCTCATTCTTTCACAGCACAGAAATGAAAAATGTACTGTGTAACCTCATCGGATTCCTTACATGGATCCAAGTTAGAACACATAGTCTCAATGTCAAGCTCTCGGCTATCTGCAAAGAATACGGTAAGGTGCAGCCTGCACTGATTTTGTCAGCTTCTTAGTAAATTACATTCAAGGATAAGGAGGACGATGTGGCCTGTTGATAAGCCACACTCTATTCTCCTTTCTCCACAATACAGTGAGCATCACAGTAGAACATGTCATTATATATAACTTATATAAAAATCAAATAATTACAACAAAGCCAAATTGAGCTACAAGGAAAATGATGTTTTCTAACAGAAAATGGAAAATGTTCCAAACAGTGAACACATAATTTTGAGTCTGAAATCTTTCAGCATGCTGTTTTGTAACATCTGTACAAGATTTCTATTCTACTTACATGTATGTTTTAGCATTTTGTGTCACACAGAAACACAAGTAGTGATTAACACCAGAAAATAGAGGACAAAATACTTTTTTATTTGCCTTATCTTTTAAATTCTACATGTACAAAACACTATGCTTGTGACGTCACTGACCCAGCAGCAGCCTTATGGAATAGAGCTTATTATCTTCCCCATATTACAGAGAAGCTAGATGGGAGGAAACTTTCTCAAGGTCAGCTCTAAGGAGATGAAACCAGGATTCATACAAGATCTATTTGAATACAAGAGATTTTGACTCTTCAAACTCCAGCTCACAGCTCTGCATTGGCTTTTAATGTATAAAATTACCATTATCATTTTTCACTTCCTGAAACAAAAAGTTTTAATTTTTTCTTAGGAATGAATTTAGCATATGCAATATGTATTAATATGTCTATATTAATCCTATCTCTTAAATTTGTTTATTAAAATACTAGAAAAATATTTTATGGTTATCTGACCTCAAAATGTTTGGTTTTATTCAGCACATACCAAAACAAAATAGAAAGCTATCAATCTTAAAAAAGAAAAGATATTTAATGAGAATAATTCTAAACAGTTCTGTAATGTGAGACTCTAGGTACCCGCTCCTCTAAATTTTTGATATTGCAATCTTGTTAGAATGATAGCACCAGTTCTTTTGAAGGAGTTTATATATATACTCAAAGCAACAAAATGGTAAAAACTCAAGGAAAATTAGGTGGATGAATAAGGAATTGCTCAAGAGGCTTACAAGAATGGAGCTCTTCTGCCACCTTGTGGCTAGTCTGTTTAAAAGCATTCAGGAGATTTTTGTCTTGTTTTAAAATATTTATTCCCAAAAGATAGAATACTCACTCCATGCTTTCCAAATAACCATGCCCAATTCGGTTACCCTAAAAATGGTTGAAAGACTCATTCCTCCATATTTTGATCATTTTAGAGAAATCTTGGGATATTTTATCCATTAATAATGATGCATACTGCTAATTCTAGATTATCTGTGTCAAAGCTTGCAAGCTTTTTTTTTTTTTTTTTTTTTTTTTTTTTTTTTTTTTTAGCCATCAGGGCCCTCTTCCTTCTAGCCTCACAACCAAACTCCCATCACTGCCCTCTTTGTCAGAGTTTGGCCATGTGGCTGAGTCTGAGTAACGGAATATGGCCTTCGTCTATGTGGTTGTTTTAGTTTCTGTTTTCTTCTCCCATTATCTCAGCTAATCTTTAACATTGGTGACATCTTTTTCTGATGTATTCTTCTTCTGTTGGGTGGAATTAGATTTCCTTTCTTTGTTCTCTTCCAACAGAGAGAGCAAATATCATCAGAGTACAGATCTAAGACCTCTCAACGCCATGGAAGCTGGTTCCCAGCTTCTCCAACAACACAGGTATGCCCTCACAACCCTCAACAACTGGATGGCTGGCTGGATCACAGGACCCTGAGGTGCACACATGGACTCTGCCCCCACATACTCTTACAAGTCTTTGTTCAATGTTGATTTTATTTTTTTTCCACTGAAAGCCATAACTGCAAATGCTGCTTCTAACAAACCCCTGATTATTATCTTGCTTTATTTTCCCCACAGTAGTTATAACATTCTAACATGCTACATAATTTTAATACTTCTTCAGTTAATTGTCTTTTTAATATATAATATCAAATTCATGGGCCCAGGAATTTTTGTTTATTTCACTGTGGTATGCACAGAAATAAAACAATGCTTGGAACACTGTAGGTCTGTGGACGGAATGAGAAAATGAGTGCGTGAATAAATTATGACCCACAGTAAATAACCACATGGGCAATGCTTAGCCTCGCAACACACACACACACACACACACACACACACACACACACACACACACACACACACATTAACACAAAATGCTATATTGTTCTATCAACTAGACAGTTTAAATAGACTCACATTATAATTTCTAAATCTAATGAAGGTGCAGTAAATTACAGACTCTTACATTTTTTGTATAATTGATAAGTATTTTAAATCCACATACATCATTATAAAAACTTTTAAATCTTTGGTGCATTAAAGACATAAAAACATAAACATATATAGATTCCATATAGCCAACCACTACAGCATTAATTATATTGATAAAAAGAAATGAAATATTCAATAAAAAGCCAGGGCATTACGTTAGATCTATATAGTGAACAACTTCGCAACTATCAAATCTATAAAGACTGTGCTGCAACCTGGAAGATGGTTTGTAGAAAATTATAGATAACAATAATATTTAAAATCTGTCATGAAACAATTTTTATACCAATGTAGAACAAGACTCTAAGACAGTGAAAAAACCTGGGGTTGTTGTACATGGATGAAGGAACCAGTAATATTTTTGTTTTTACTGCAGAACTATTCCAGCATATCATCATAGGATCTATACATCTTTAATATCAGAAAAAAGCATTTTTTTTTAAGTATATAAGATATATTGATGTGAATTTATCCTAATGTCCAAAAGTGGTTATTACTTCCTGTTTTGTTTTGTTTTGTTTTGTTTTGTTTTGTTTTGTGTTTTGTTTTTTGTTTTGTTTTTCGAGGTAGGGTTTCACTCTGGTTCAGGCTGACCTGGAATTAACTATGTAGTCTCAGGGTGGCCTCGAACTCGGCAATTCTCCTACCTCTGCCTCCCAAGTGCTGGGATTACTTGCTTTTATTATACTCATCAAGAACAAAGTGCATGTCTATGGAATTATCTTCAGTTAGAATTGCTACATAGATAACATCTTTACATTTACTTGCATAAAATGAGCAACTTCTTCAATAAATTTTGGATAAATATAAAATTATTGAAGAATTAAATTGCTTGCTTAAATCTGTGTATCTATGCTACCTTCCTGCCTGCATCAGTGTACCTAGTTTGTATTGACATGATTATGAGCATCATTTTACCATGTTTTAATAAATGAGACTGTCTATTAATGTCCCTCTCTAACAAATATTAGCGACCAATACATCACAGTACATTCCCAGGAACTGATGGAAGGCCAGGAGCTTAGACCAGAGAAGTCATTTCTGGATTCTTTTTCCCAAGATAACCTCCCTTCTGCCTTTGGTAACTGACATGGCCTTCAGCTGTCAACACATGCAGGGTTTCCTCCCTCCTTCCCTAATCTGCTCTTCCCTGCAGCTCTCAGTTCAGCTTAGCCCTTAGCTTCCATCTCATATGACCTGGTGCACTGTTGAGATAGCTTTCTTCCCAGGTGTGTGTTTCTGCAAGGATTTGAGATATGTGGATTTTGTATTCACACATTTGGATTTTGCTATATTTGCATTTTGCTGTTTGGATTTTGCTATGGCCTAGTTCTATCCTCACTCGTCATTGTGATGAGCATAGATCCCCCATGCCAGTTTGTTGACTCTGCTCCCCTGCTCTTCCTTGTTCTATACTGACAGCCCAGGAATTAACTTGCCCAGTCGTAATTGACTCCTAAGATGAACTCTTTGCTGTGAAACAATGGTCAATCATTCATTCATTGATTCTCTTCCTTGTAAAACTAATGACTCATATGACACTGCCCCACCAAAAACTACCCTTTCTCTGGGTCCTCTGTTCCCCTCTACATCAAAGCTCCTCCCTTCAATGGCATCACATTCCTCACCCCACTAAGAGACTAGCCATGTAACTTGCTCTAGGCAAAGAAATGTATTGCTAGTTTTCATGGGATTCCTCCATGCTTTCAGTATATCTGCTTAAAAAAATGACTATGTCTTAGACGAAGTCTCTTCTCCAGACTAAGTCCAGGAATAAAGCAGAACAAATGCCCTACACTGAAGGAGAAAAAGACAATGGATGTCACTGATTGCCTCATGAAACCCAACCAACAATGTCTATTACAGTATGGTATAGTAGGCTTGGTTATTGGTAAGATCCTACTGCTGAAGACACCATATGCTGTTCAGATGGAACATGGAGAGACCTGGATGGAATCTGGAAGAGAGTCAGTCCCCAGACAGTTAACTCACTGTACCTCAACTATCTGTTGAAGTTATACCCAACCCAGAAGGTTGATGAGAGAATTAAGTGAAAACTTGAAAAACACATGTATGGCATGTAGCATACAATATATAAATGTTAGCTGTGTTGATCACTAGTATTAAGTAGCAGAAAGGGGTTTTATCCTAATACACCCCTGTAATCTCTAACAAAGAGATTTACTCACTCCATGCTCCATCCAAAGCAGTTTTGCAAATGTTGTTAGTTAACCATCTTATTTAAACCACCTTGTCAGGGACTCTTACATGCCCACTTCCAATGATTCTCTTTTATCATCATTTTCCTCTTTTCCTTTAAACCAGCTGAGATGTTACAGCATAAATTTAAGCAGGATCCAAAGACTTTCAAAGCACTGATATACCCTGAAGAGACTTTGTAGACTTCAATTTGCTCTTTGCCCTAAACCTATCTCCAAATAAATCAATTTAAGTACCGAACTTTCTGCTCAAAGGACATTGTAAGATGTAATACGTTCAATTTGTAAACAGAAGTACCTGAAACGGTCACAGGACATGATTTCAAGAGCCTAAAGGAAAATTCTTTTTAGAAACCATTCTTTTCAACTGTCATATTCTCAAGGGTAGAAATAATGTTCTTTTCACCTTTCCCTGCATGGGACAATTACACAGAAAGACAACCTTTGTTTCCTAGAAATCCCATAATTTTGTGTCCTTAGTTTTCTTAGCTTCTTCTGCTCCCCACACAATGCATCTTTAATCATTGGTGACAGTGATTTTCATTGCAATCCATTTTCCTAGATTCTATAAACAGAAGACACATGCTTTAAATTGCCAAAATCTCACTGTTCAGAACACCTCATTTTTCACTGAAAGTAAGAAAATAAAGGTTATTTTTCAAAGTAAAAACATTCCTTTTTTATTCAACTTTGTAGATACTTAAAGGCCTTTTGGTTTTGTTTTTTGTTGTTGTTGTTGTTTTTGTTTTTGTTTTTTTTTTTTTTTTTTTTTTTTTTAGATTCCCTGATTTATTAACTGAGCACTTGGACATCAACTTCTGCCTGCATCAAATCGATCCTTTATTTTGTTATTTTGTACCTGAAATTTTAGGTTGATCAACTGACTTTCTGGAATAAAATTCTCCTGGTATTCTTCAATAGAGAAAGGATAGAGACCAAATTAGGTACAGGATCCTGGTCACTGTCTTTCTTAAAACTGTCTTTTTCATGCTACCCTTAACTTCTCTGACTTTACTTCCTCACTCTGTTCACCTTGTTCCTCCTTGTGGCCTTGTAAGGGTTGATGTGCGCTGCAAGTATGTCCTCAGCCCTCTACAGTTCTCTTGCTACATCCTCACCCCAGAGGTGGTGAGTGGTCCTGAAGTTCTTCCCATAATTATCTACAGGTACTTTACAAAGCAGGGCTACCCAGATGAAATACAATGTGAGATGCAAAGACACATAGGTATGTTTATATTTTCTAATAATCTGGGCTGGGGAGATGGCTCAGTGACTAAAGGCACTTGTTTGCAAAGCCAACTGTGCTGGGTTTGATTCCTCAGGACCCATGTAAAAGGCAGACTCACAAAGTGTTACATGTGTCTGCAGTTTGTTTGCAGTGGCCAGACTCCTTGGCATGCTCATTCTCTTTCTCTCTGCACTTTCAAATAAATAAATAAAATATTTTTCTTCCTTCTTTTCCTTGTCACTGACCTGTAACTCCCAATACCAGCATGTGGTTAAAATCATCCACAATGAGCTGTTGATCAGTGAGACTACAAGGTTTCCCAAAAGAAGACAGATTTCTGTCAGAGCACTTGATGACCCACTAAAGGTTATTGGTAAGACCCTATTGCTGAAGACACCATATGCTGTTGGGATGGAACATGGAGAGACCTGGCTGGAATCTGGAAGAGAGTCAGTCCCCAGACAGTTTGCTTGTTTAGTGCCAGAAGGTGTTACATGAGTGACTGGGGAAATCAACCAACATCTGTACAAGCAACTCGTGGTCTAAGCTATTCAGCAGCAAACAACCTGACATGATGTTCACATAAGTTCAGCAGTGGCACACAGCCATAGTGGGTTACCGACTGCTCTAGATTTGGCTAATGGATCTGCTCAGTGGAATGGAACCCATATCTGTAAATGGGAAACAAGTTAGAACCATATCCAAAAACAAGCCAGCTCTCCAATATTAATCTCCCACCAATAGTGGGATACAAGAGGGCCTACACCTATTAAATTTTTGTCTCTAAAAGAATAATGGTTATCCATGTATCTTGCACTGACCTCACTCTCTGTTGGAGAATCTGCTTCTCTCTTTCAGATGGATGCAGAACCTGAGGAGAGAATCAGCCCATCACACCTCAACATGGCACCAGCTGAAGCCATAGAGTTATAGGGGAAATGAGCAAGAGTGCTGCTTTGTCCAGTGAACCTGCTACCAGCACAAGGGTGAAGGAGATAGACACAAAGAACACTCAACCCCTATTAAATCAGATATCCAGAGACACAGAGACTCACAAAACCTCATCACTGAAATAGACCTAAAATGAACCCAACATGGCTCAGGAAATTTGATTGTTAGAGCCATGAATTGGGTCATTATACACAGAGTCATTGCCTCTCCCACATAACTGATGGCTACCCCCATAAGGCAAGACCCACATTAGCCATGGGGAAAGGACAGGGAGAAGGCTAATGATGGTACCATCATGCCTGTATATATAGTATATACATAACTAATAGAAAAAATATATAAACATTTCTAGTAGTCAATTTTAAAATTAAGAAATAACATATGAAATCATTTGAATAATAATAATGATTTTTAAAACTGCATCTTAATTTTATGATTCTAATTTATAAATTGAGTTATATTTGGGGCTATATGTTTAAAATGAATATGTAGTTGACATCATACAGCTAAGTTGACATCATACAGATAAGATTAGCCACTTTCTTTGATGTTCTCTATGGCCACATGACTATCATATTAGACAGTGTAGGTATAATGCTCCAAACACTATCTCAAAACATGAACTTTTTATTTTACATTATAATAAACCCCAAGCATCACGTGTGTACAAGGTCTTTACTACTGAGCAATGTCTCTTGCACAAAAATGTACTCCTAGTGATCTAACTAATGTGTGTTTGTGAATGCTCTAATATTACTTCAGGTAACTGGAGTCTATAACAAAATGCAGTTTTCCCTGTATTCCTTAGTATCTCACATACACATCAGCCCCTCTTCCTAACATTTTTTAAAAATCTTTTGTTTGTTTATTTTTATTTATTTGACAGTGACAGACAAAGAAAGGGGTAGAGAGAAAGAGAGAGAGAGAATATGCACACTTAGGGCCTCCAGCCACTGTAAATGAACTCCAGATGCATGTGCCCCCTTGTACATCTGGCTTACATGGGTACTGGGGAATCAAGCCTTGAACCAGGGTCCTTAGGCTTCACAAGCAAGCACTTAACTGCTAAGCCATCTCTCCATCCCCTCTTCTTAACATTTTTATAGCTATCAGTAGTTCACAAATATATCTTTAGCAGTATTTTAATATTGAGAAATCAGAAAGGACCTTTCAGGTTATCCTGTTTAATTCCTAGCCTTTCTCTACAAAAGTTTTCTCAAGCTTTAGCTACAAGGTTAAATAATATTCTAAGGTAGTAGACAAATGTGTGTATGTGGATTTTTCTTGGAGTCTAACCTTATTCTAAACAAACTCTTTAAGCAAGAGATTTTCAAAGTTATTTTTATATATTTATTTTCAACTATTTTGTGTGGGGGGAGAGGTGAGAGTGTATGCCATGCATGATGTGTCAGGGTCTCTTGCTACTGCAGACAAATGCCAAATACTTGTGCCACTTTTTGCATCTGACTTTATGTGTATGCTAGGGAATCAAACCAAGGCTGGCAGACTTTGCAGCTAAGCACCTTTGGCCATTGAGTTATGTCCCCAACCCAGCAAGAGAATTCTGCCACTTCTCCCTGTAATGGTCACATTCAACCTGTTACTAAATCCTGTCCTCTCAGCCTTCCAGGGAGTTCTACTGCAAAGCTACGTCTCCCTTCCCACTTCAACTGACTAAGATCACACCCACATCTCTCTGCCTGCTTTAGCTAGGCAGGGATTGGTGGAGCTGGTCTCTCACAGGAAGACAGCTGTAACCTGATCACGCACGAATAACTAGAATAAGATAGGTGGTTTGAGATGAGTAACAAACAGAGCCAAAGCCGTGTTCTGTGGAGGAGATGAGCTATGATTAAAACTGTGGCCAGCCCTATTGAAGGCACTAGGGAAAAGTCACGTCTGAGACACCACGGGGCTTCTTGGCTCAGTAGATCTGGCGCTTACAAGAAGCTGGCTTTGCCCGTGACCCTCGGGGCTCTCCTTACAGCTGCCTGCTCTGAGCCCTGGCCTCCCTGGCTCAGATGGCACCCATGACATTAGGTTTGTTCTCATTTTCACAGGAGTGTTCCTGGCATTCTAGGGTCACATTTGTAATGCAATTTAGGGATTCGGTTTAGGGATGCACCCTACAGTCTAAGTTGAGATTACTTTCTTCCAGCGTCTAATTATTCTTCCCAGACCTGACTTTTGCAGGTCTGGTAACGAGTTCCTAGGAATGTACTTTATTTAGACTAATAACGACCACTGGCATAGCTGGCTGCCCCTTTGCTGGATGTCATTTCCCATTGCAACTTGAACATTTCTGCTTAATTGAGCATTCTCTTTCCAAAAACAATGGCCCTACCCTTCTTAATTATTTGTATCCGTGGCTCTCTTAGATAAGAAATAAAATGAAAACTCTCCAACATTGAATTAAAGGACCCCTTAGAACGTGCTCTCAAAACTGTTGTTGGCTCCTGGTGTTCATCATTCTCTACCCATAAGTGACATTCTCAAAGAGGAACATCAGAGGTTTTTTTTCACTGTTCCATGTTTCCAAAATGAATTAAGTTAATATTAGGTAATAGTCAATGAACCCTGAAACATACTCTCCTATGAGGCAGAGCAATGGGTGATAATGAAGGCTAAGAGACTGGCCATGAGTCATTTAAGCATCTTAAGTTGTCAGAACTGCTCAGGACTTAGAAGTCCCGTCTCAGATTCATAAGCTCATTTGTGACAGTCTTCATCAGAGCTTCTCCCCCCACCTCCCCACTCATGAAAACCCAAGCCAGCACATCAGTCAAGTCTCAGATGCTTAGGCCAGACCCTGAAACTGGAAAAAAAAAAAAAAAAAAAAGCTCCATATTCCTACAAAGAAGACCAAAGTGACCTCATGGGCATTGCTTTGACCCTGATTCAAATTCCTGCATTGACATTCTACCATCTTCTCATTTCCACAGAAATTTAAGCTGTCTTGAAATGCTTGATGTTCTACAAAGCACACTCAGACAGGGGGCCTGTAATGCCGCCCTCACATGAAGGCTGGAGCCTCTGAGATCAACCCCTTAAGCTGCTCTCTGTAAAATCCTGTGTTTAACACCAGTCCTATAACTGAAAGCAGTAGATTGATTTCTTCCTCACCCTGCTCACTAAACACAGAACAAATTGCTGTCACTTCATTACGGTCCTTATCTTGCCTCACTGGCAAAACCAGAAGCAACCCTGGGAGAATATTAAGGGTGTTGAGGTGTTTGTGTAATTCATCAAAATGCCTGCTGGAAATAAAAAATCAAACTCATGGCTAGGGCAAGTAATGCTTCCATGTTCATACCTACTCAGAGGGAAAGAATCCAAAGCTGCCCAGATTTACAAAGCTCTCCTTGAGCTAACTCCAGTCAGGCTTCTAAGGCTTTACACCACAACCACAGCATCAATCACTGGGAGACCTGCATCACTCAGTTGCAGCAAGAATCCTATCAAGCCAGTTTGCTCAGAATCTCCCACCACTCCTAACGTTTCCTATCAGCAACTTTCCATCCACTCTTCTCTCCCCACTGGTACCTGTTGTATTCAGAATTTAGCTCAGTTCTACACTGAGGTCTGTCTTCTCCTATTGCAATAGCTCCTGAATAAATATCTGCTTTCTTTCTTTTAACATCTGCATGGCTCTTGTTTTCTTTAACATTGTCAAACTATCTTCTATCATTTCCCATTCAATGTTAAGAATTCACAGAGCTCATAAGCAGCTCTGAGAAATAAATGGGAGATTGGTATAGAAAAAATGGATCCTATCATTTGACAAGAAGATGTTTGTTTTAAAACAAATTTATTTAAAGCAAACTCACTTATTTAAATGTAGGTTCAGCACGGTAGATGAAATGACACCTCAGAAAGTCCTGGCTGAAAACCTCTTCCTTTCTAAACCCAGTTGTGATTCTAAGCATAACTCCATAAGGACTAAAAGACTATTTCATTTTACTTGTTTCTACCAGCACACCGGAATAGGAGGACAATTCAGATAAAATTCTCTATTAGAATATATCTAATTGTGGAAAATTTGTAAAATAAAAAGGGAAAGGGCAAAATAGCATAAAACAAAATCTGGATAAACTGGAGAAAACTAGGCACACTATAATATTCTGCCTTAAAAATCCTCTTTAAAATGATGCAAGACAAAATAAAGGGGAAGAAAAAGACATGGAAAGAATGAAAAATGGAAGGAGAGAAGAAAAGAGAAAGAAGAATGGCAGAGGAACAGCAAGGGAAGTAGGGAGAGGGGAAATGAAGAAAGATAAAGAAAACAAGAGAAGAAAGAAGAAAAAGGAAACAGAGAAAAAAGACAAAAGGTATATTTCCCATAATGGTAAGTCATGCTCTATTAATCTTGAAGGTAATTAGACAAATTAATCACCACTTGTAACTTTTCTCTAATAAAAAGCTACTAAAAACATCCTTTTTATATATTTTACTGATAAATCCAGAGAAAACACAGTGTTATTTGTAAAGTTAAGTGAAAGCTTTCTGACATCTGTGATTTGGCTAAAACACAATCAGAAAAGAGGATCTTTGTTGCCCTCATTCTCTTCCAGGCGTGCAAGCAAACATGGGGTCTGCCGGGCTCTCATCAACCCTGATCTTCCAGGAGGAGACTTGGAGTTTCCACTCTGGTTGCTAACAAATAACATAAGCACAATTTCATCACACAGTCTTACTTCCTAGCAATGAAAAAAATTGCATCTATTACTTTTTTGCCATTAGTAGTTAGATATGAATCTTTATTATGGGGAAAATGATTGCATTTTGTAATATTCTTTGTGAACTGTAGGATAAGTAGAGTCTAATAAAAGCAAAAGCAAATCCAGTAAGAAAAATAAAATAGAAACAAAATAACATAAGTTTCCTTTGCTGTATCTCTGATCATCATTCATGAACTCAATTTTTGTAGGAATTTGGAGTAAAAAAATCAAAATAAAACATGGAGGTGTTGGTTAAGCAGAGACTTCTGATGGAAGGGTCATACAGAAGTCATTCAGGGATGCAGGATCCTCAAAGATGGTCCTTGTGTTTGGTTTCCTCAGAAAACAACTCTAAGCAATACTTTGGTGACCTTATTTTTAACTTTTTTGGATAGCTCCGTAAAATGTTCTCTCATTCAACTTTCATAAATAGTACTCATGAAAATATTTTCATGAAAAAAGGAAATTTTTCATGCTAATGAAAAATAAATTTGTCCTAACTTTATTTAGGTTTCTGAAACTTCTCTTAGACACAGTTGCATATACTTTTCGAATAAAATCTAGTTTTATGAATTCTATCATTTAGATATGAAGTGTCCCTTAGAAAAACTCATGTCCCTGAAAGCTTAGTACTCAGTTGGTGGCACTATTGAGAGTCAACTGGATTGTACGTATTTTGGCTTCATTAATGAATTGCCCATTGATGAGTTCATAGCTAAATGGACTTTTAGTAAGTAAAGCCCATGTGGAGGAAGTAGGGCATGGTTTTGAAGGGTGTATCTTGGCCCTGCCCATCCCCATTGCTTCCTGGACACTATGAGGTAAGCAGCTGTCCTCCTCCGTAATCTTCTACCTTGCTTTCTGCCTTGCCACAGGTCTAAAGGCAATGGCACCAGCTGACTGTGGACCAAAATCTCTAAAATTGTGAACCAGAAGGAATCCTTTCTTGTTTGTTTTTCTCAGGCATTAGATCACAGACATGAAAAATTGACTATCTCAAGCGAGAACCTTAGTAAACCTTGCACACAAAGTCTCTCATCCTCAATATCTGGACAGATTCCTCACGCTCTGCTACCTCCCAAGTGACGTTGGGTCCTCCTGGCCTATCTTAAGCAAGATTCTTATTGGTTCCACTTATCTAGAACCACCTTTGATCTTGACGTTTCTTGGGAATTTTCCATCCACTGTCCTCCACCCTGTTCCTTGGCTGTCGACTCCCACTGCCTGTGTTTTATTTGAAATTAAACCTAATCCCCCCCAGAGCAAAATCTCATTATACCTATTTATAATAATAATAAATAAATTCTTCTTTATAGTATAATTATCAGGTAATTTTGTTTTTTAATACCTGATATATGCAAAAGTCTCACCATGAAGCATTTAGACTTTCATACTGCAGCCATATGCATGCAATAGAAACCGTACCTTACATTTTGATATTATCCTTGATGAGTGATATGGAGTAGAAACTCTCTTTGAGAGCTGGGCAGCAGCAGCAAGCTGTAGCTCCCAGCCCACCAAAAGAAATAAGCAATGCTCTTCAGTGTATTGTGTGACTAAGCTATGGTATTTGGTAGCCTAAAATGAGTGCATGAACTTTCAGCTTAGGATGGATTTCTGGGATTTGATCTTAAGTTAAAGAATGTCTTTATTGTCACTGATAATGGAATTCTTCCTTCTATGTATGTCTTATCAATTACCAAATGATCTACAATGAATACATATGACTTTTAAAAGCTATAAATACATAATAAGATCCAACAAAGAAAGGAGTTGGACAAGTGTATTGGGGAAGAAGGTGTGGGATGGAGAAGTTTTAATTAAAAATAAACAAAACAATAGGGGCTGAAGAGATGGCTCAGTGGTTAACTGCACTTTCTGCACAAGCATGGGCCTGGAGGAATCTGACTGACACTGCCCAAATCTGAATCTCCAGAGCTCAAGTAAACATCTGGATGTGGCCACACATGCCTGTATCCCCAGTAATTTGAGGAACAGAGATCAAAGGATCGATGACTAAGACTTGAGAAAAGCAAGCTCTGGAATCAGCAAGAGGGTCTCTCACTGATAAAAATAGGCAGGTGGGTGATGGAGGGGTACCCAACATTCTCCTTTGGCAGCTACATTTGAGCCCATGGGGTACCTCAGACTAGTGAATTGGACACAACATTAGTACATATAGTACACATTAGTACATTAGTACACATGCATACATCACACACACCATTTGCACACACCATTCTGCAATACTACACATACACATAAAAAAATTATTTTAAAAGTAAATAAATGTAAACTAAGTATGGTGGCACAAGCCTGTAATCTCAGATTTGAAAGACTGAGGCAGAAGGATTGTAAATTCAAGGCTAACTTAAACCTGTCTCAAAAGAAAACAAAAATAAACAAGTAAGCATTACCCATGGTTTCCTTTGTTTAAGTGAAAGCAGACTTTTCTTTTCTTTTACTCTTCCAGCTTTCACATAATGTGAAGTTGTCTTTTTGATGAAATTATTATCTTTACCATGGAACAAAAAGACATCTGTTGCATCGAACTTGTTTCTCTGGGTAACTACAAACAGACATGTATTCTCCCCAGATAGGACACAGACCAAAGTAAAATTGCATCAAAACCAGTTCTGATGAACCCATGAGTTTAATGGGACTACTTACAGAGCTGGCTGAAGGATTGCTTACAAGAACCTGCAGGCTGCCAAAGCAGCCTTACCACTGGGATATTCACCCCAACAAGGATGACAGTCTCCCCACAACCCCTTTAAGAAGCTCATGGTCCCTTGATCTTTCACCCCTCTATATACAAAGACCTTATGCATCTTTCCACAGAGCTGGCACAGGGAGAGCCTGAGACTGCAGGTGGGGGTCTGCCAACCTTCCCCAGGCCTTTCTTGCAGACAGAAAATGTCAACATACCCAATCTCGTGATTTCTCGTGAATTGTTCCAGCTGCTTTTGATAAAGATGGAAAAATTGTTTACTGCTTTCAATTCAGAGATATTTTCCATGCAACAGTAGCCCCTCACTGTAATCTTCTAATTATTAAAATAATATTTACAATACGAACTAATGAATCTGGGCTTCAAGCTGCAGAGAAAGGAAATACTGGACATAAGAGGGAGAGTAAATACAATATTTGGGGTAAGGAAGTGGACTCAAACAAATAATTAGATAATATTTTGGAAATTTCATGACCTTTGAAAATGAAAATATTGTAAAATGGAAGCACTTCTGACAGATATCAACCTATCTCTCCTCTATGATAAAAGGATTTAGCATGTCAGCTAGACTGAAGGAATAAAATCAAGAGATCTGTAATGACAAATGGTTGGTGACTATAGTTAATAAAAAAGTATTATGTATTAAAAATAAAAAAGTCCATTTTAAATGTTCTCATCAGAAGAAAATGGCAAATATGAGCTAATACAAAGGCTAATTCCTTAATTTAGCTATTCTATAATATCTACATATTTCAAAACAACATATTTTTAAGTCTATACAAATGTTATTTGTCAAATGAAAAAAGAAAGAAAGAATATGTGTCTTAACACAAATTTGGGTTTAAGGCACTATTCAGTCCAAGTCCCAGTTATTTCATCTGATTGTGAGGCTTTGCTATATTCTAAGGACAAATGGTTTAACTCTCAGAGTCACAGACCCATGGCTTATAGCAAAAGCCCATGTAGGGACCTTAGATTTAACAGTGAGCTCAGCAGACCCAGAAGGTCTGAGGGTATGATACAGACAGTTGGAGAGAGCAAGCAAGCTGAGTACAGAATGAGCTCTAATGGGAACCTCTGATTAAATATGATTGCATGTGATGTGACCATAAAATAAGAATGATGTGTGAAGAAAATCAGGATGCTTGAATTCCCTTTATGTTCACACTCTTGTGTATGATTTTAAATATATTTATTACTATATTCTACCTACAAAAGGACAAGGGGGTTGTTTTATGAACCTGCTTAATATATCTGAAAATCCCATGCTGCTTTTTTGATGTATCAGTTGCTTTAGAGAAAGTGAATAAAGGTGATCATTCCAGGGGAAATTCTGCATGCAGGGAAGTTTGAAGATTTTACTGAGTATATATGTAAAGTAAAACAAATGTTCTTATGTGTTATCATTCTCAAAAATACTAGTAAAAAGGCTAGTGAGATTGTTTAGTGGTTAAGGGTGCTTGCTTGCAAGGCCTGAAATCCTGGGTGTGATTCCCCAGTACCCACGTAGAGCCAGATGCACAAGGAGTTGACATATGTGTCTGGACTTCCTTTGCTGTGGCACCAAGCCCTACCAAACACCCATTTTCATCCCCCCTCTCTCTGTGTGTGTGTATGTGTGTGTGTATGTGTGTGTGTGTGTGCCTATCTCTTTCTCTTCTTGCAAATAAAAATAAATAACTATTTTTTTAAGCTAAGCTTCAGGAGGATTCCAAAGGATGCTATTGGTAAAAATAAAAGGTGCTTCTGAGAATGCTTGACCCAAACTTGGGAGGCTGAAGCAAGATGACTGTGAGGTTGAAGCCAGACTGGACTACGTAGCAAGACTGTCTCAAAAAATTTTTTTTGAAAAATTGAGGCAATTTTTAAAAATATTTTTAATTTTTTTTCATTTCATTTATTTGAAAGAGAAATAGAAAAAGAGAAAGAGAGAGAGCATGGGCCAGGGCCTTCAGCTACTGTAAATGAACCCAGACACATGTGCCAACTTGTGCATCTGGATTACATGTCTTCTGGGGAATTGAAGCTGAGTCCTGTGGCTTTGCAGGCAAACATTGAGGCAATTTAAAAAAGAATCCTATAGATGCAAAAGTTTAAAGGAATTATAGATGACCCTAAAGATTATTGAACAACCTTTGTAGAAATAAAAGATTTGATTTATCACATGATTTTTACTGAGTTTAATGTTTTACTATTTCAAACATAAGAATTATGTGATAGTAAACACTATATGTCAGCTTGACTGGTCTATGGAGGAGTGCCTAGATATTTGGTCAAACAATATTTTAGGTGTGTCTATAAGGGCTTTTTAAAGATTCGATTGACATTTAAACTGATCAATTAAATGTATGAAAATACCCTCCCTACAAGAGTACAGTTTTCTTGGTGAACACAACACCAGAATAAGGCTAAAGGAGATAAACACAGAGAACATCCAACTCCTACTAAGCCAGATATCCAGAGACACAGAGGGTCCCAAAACCTCATCACTGAAGTAGAACTAAAATGACCCCAATGTGGCTCAGGGAAATTCGCGGAAGAGGGGGCGGAAAGAGTGTTAGAGTCACAAGTTGGGTCATTATGCACAGAGACTGGGGCATAGCCCCCAGAACTCTTGACTACCCCCACAATGCATGACCCACATTCCCCATTGATGAGGGTACCTTTGGAAGGGGAGGACAGGGAGGAGGATAAAGGAGCCACTGATATGAATGTAAAATGAGAATAATATAAGCAAAAAAATAAATTATAAAAAAAGAAAATACCCTCCCTAACAAGGATGTGACACATCAGCTAATGGCATGAACAGAACAAAAATTAAAAAGCAACTCCCCCTGCCGGACAACCTTAAGCTAGGTTATTGATCCATCTCCTTTTTGAATTGAGCTGAAACATCAGCTCATTTTGGGGTCTGAAGCTTGCCAACTGCAGATTTGAGGCATTCTCAGCCTTTAACCTGTGAGAGTCATTTCTTCTAGTAGTCCTTACTAACGCAAGCCAGGACTCCCATGAGCATAAAGAGAATAGAGGACATATGCCCACATGAACTGCCATACCTGGAAACCTAGCCCAGTGCCTGTTTCAACATTTAAACTAGCTGTTGAGCACGTAGTTATGTGAATGCATGAATAAGTGAACACTCAGGCATGGGATGAATGAATGTTGAAGTGAGAAAATGAAAGGAATGAATGCAAACCTGTGGTGCTTCAGTCACTCACGACTTTTACAACCTTGCTGCTCAGGTGACCAGGCATCTTTCTTATATGAAGAAAAGAGATGGCAAAACCCAGAGAGGTTGCCCGTGTTCACACGAACCAAATATTCAGTTAAAAACTGACCAGGGGCTGGAGAGATGGCTTAGGGGTTAAGGTGCCTGCCTCCTAAGACTAAGAACGCTGGTTCCAATCTCCAGAGGTTCCAATCTCCAGGTCCCACATTTAGACAGATGCAAAGTGACGCAAGAGCGCAATGCCGCACTTGACCACAAGGGGCGCACACATCTGGATTTCGGTCGCAGCATCTGAGAGGCTGCTGGCGCGCCCATCTCTGTCTTCCTCTCTTTCACTCTCTTTCTCTCTCTCTCTCTCTGTCTCTCTCTCTCTCTCTGTCTCTCTCTCTCTCTCTCTCTCTCTCTCTCTCTCTGTGTGTGTGTGTGTGTGTGTGTGTGTGTGTGTGTGTGTGTGTGTGTGTGTGTCTCTCTCCAAAAAAAAAAAACTGACCAGGACAGACCAGACTACTGGGATGAATCCAGAGAAGCCAATGAGCCAGTCAGTTCCAAGGCAACGTTCTGAAGAGACTGCATCTTGCTGAAATCCCAGCTGACTTGCTGTTTTCTTACCACCTCTCTCTTGCAATAGACACCCATCACACACACACACACACACACACACACACACACACACACACACTTAAAACACTTATTCTTTACATCATGCTAGAAATCTGGATTAAAGGACATTTGTGGCTTCATAACTAAAGCTAAAAGTCAGGTAGCAAGGAATTTCCTTTTACTTTAAACTCTAGTGTGAGTCTATATTAGTTCAGACTTATACAAACCATGATTTCCAAGTACATAACCCTCTTTGTTTACATATTCAGTCAAAGATCAGAAATTTTAAAAAAAAAGATCTGTACTAAACATGTACAAACATTTTCTTTTCATTATTATCTAAAAATATAGGAAAACTAATTTTATGACATTTAGATGTGTTAAGTATTGTAAGTAATCTGTATATGACTTAAAGCATGTAGAGTGCTGTGCATAGTTTACACACAAATATTATAACACATCATATAAGGTTTTGAGCATCCACAGAGTTTTGTATCTGTGGGGATCCCAGAATAAATGTCCCATTGATATTAAGGGAATGACCTTTATTGGGGCCTAAATATATGTCAGGTAATGTCTTATTTCTTTCCTCAAATAATCTTTAAAATAATAACTTAAGGAAATTATTTTGTTATCTCCATAAGGAAGCTCATATTCAAGTGGGTTTAGTAATTTCCACACATTCAGACTAATTGGGTGGCAGCATCCAAATGTATTCTCATCCCTAACTATCCTGACTTTTTATGTGATAAATCATATTGGTAAAGTTCTGTTCCCAATGTACTAATGATGGTGGCCACTATAGATTGCATTCCAAACATGCAAATTACTAGCATCTATGAGTGGCATTCTGAGTTAAACTGTTTGAAATTCTGTGTCACCTGAAATTTCTCATTGTTTCTGGTAAAAACTCTAATATCTGGGATTCTTGCTGCGAGGTCTTAGGTGAGTGATCCTAACTGCAGGACTGATATCAGATACTCGCAGAGGCAGAATTCATAGCTCCCTTTCATCATATCTATCCCTGGCTCACTCAGGAAGAAAACAGAAAAGTGAAAATCCTTTTTGAAATGCTGTCTGCTTGAACTATTTCATTTTTGTTGCTAGCAGTCACACCATTCTGTAATTTCTTCAGAAAAAAAAATCAAAACAATCTTCATATATTCCTGAGATGGTTCTAATATTAGGTGCGTGCGTGTGCACACACACACATTGCATGCTTTTATTACTCAACCCTTTCCTATTTCACTGTCTAAGTGTAGGGTCCCCGACTTAAGGACACTTTCAGGAATGTTGAGCAGTTACTGACTTCTAACTCTTTCCTAGCAGAACACAATGAAATAAACCACAGTTTCCTGTCCCTGACACTTGGTCACATGGTATTGGTGCAGTGCCTACCCACAAAGTACCAGATGGCTCTGAGGCCTCGCCTGTTCAAGAACAATAACATCCTGCACACTGTGAGTGCAGGTATCTGTTATGTCTCTGGTGCGCTCCTGGCTAACAAGAAGTTCTAGAACTAATTCATACTTGCACCTTCACACCTGGAACAGAACACCAATCTCATCAGAAATTCCCACAAGGTTGTACTATACTTAATGACAAATTCTTCCATTTGTATATCCAAAATCTAGTGTCAAATAGGTTTCTAGGCATTTAAGAAGGCAATATTGAGTATTCATGTATGAGCCATCACCTTAAGTCTCTAGCAATGCTGTGGGTGTTGCACCATTGAAAATATTAGTGAAGGGCTCAGAGGTTAAAGGCAATTTCTTGTAAAGCCTGCTATCCTGAGTTCAATTCTCCAGCCACCACATAAGTTAGATGCAAAAAAAAAAAAAAAAAAAAAAAAAAAATGACACAAGGGTCTGCTACTTACATTGGCAAGAGGCCTTGGTTTGCACTCTCTTGCTCTCTCTCTCTCTCTCTCTCTCTCTCTCTCTCTCACACACACACACACACACACACAAATAAATAAATAAATTTCTACAAAGAAAATGTTCTGTCTCTCTGGGGTGCAAAAAGGTCTTGAGCTTAGTTTTGAAAGATATCTAGTCATGGGACTGCCTGGGGTGGGACTGCCTGGGGATAACGCAGTTACCAATCTATGACTCTCCTCAGATCGTGGAGTCTGCTTCACAGGGAATTCATCCCAGTATGTTATACAGTGCACATAGCATGGATAAGATTTATTTCCATGAAAGTACTAAAAGTGAAAATCTACTAAACTGGTTGCTTTTTACATTGAATAAGATTTTAAGTAAAAGATAGATAGCATCCACTATACTATTTACCACAAACCTGCCAAAAGTGATTTTTATGTCCTTGGTTAGTGACCAGCAAACCTGGGGCGAGAATCAATACTGAATTTTCAGTACTCCTCTAAGGCACAAAATTCTAGATGGAAGTTATCTGCTTTATAAAAGGAACTGCAGGAATGGGCCCATATGAGCAACATAGAATGTTACCCATATCATTTCAGAAGGATGGTTGCCAGATGCTAAAATTTCTGCAAAGGAATATGAATTTTCATCAGCTGAGCTAATAAATTGTATACAGAATTTTCTTCCTAATCAGAGAATATGAAGAATGAACATGCATGAAAATGTGTGCAGACCTCTCACTATTGGGGAAGAATGTCCAAATTGAAGTGGCTGGTGCAAGGTCTTGGTTCATTCACATGTGATTTTGTGAATTGTAAAGTAACATAACATATGATCATTGTCAACATTGTAGAAATGTAAATGGATTTTTCCCTGACTTTCTCACTTTCTCTTTCCCATCTGTGCAGCTAACTCAAGCAATTAGTCCATTCTGAGTTATTTCCCGAGCCTGTAGATATAATAAGATGTGGTAGAAAACTAGTACTTCCTATGTAATGCTCTGGTTTATATGTTTTTCACCTTAAGGGTCAAAAATGAATCTGGAGAGGGCAACATTTAAGATGTGCACAGGTGGGAATTTTCCCTGAAGACTTGAAAAATGCTCAACTGGTTTGGACAACAGCAGAAAAAAGACAGAGTGTGGTGATTTAGAGAAAGAACAGTGGTTCTACTTTCCAGATGAAAATTTCAGTAAGGGTGTTGTTGCAGTCAGCTTCTCATTGCTGGCAGAAAACATCCAACTAAGAGCAGCATGTGGGAAGAATGAGTTTACTTTGGCTTACGGACTCAAGGGGAAGCTCCATGAGGGCAGGAGAAAACATGGCATGAGCAGAGGGTAGACATCACCTCCTGGCCAACATCAGATGGACAACAGCAACAGGAGAGTGTGCCAAACACTGGCAATGAAGCTGATTGTAACACCCATAAACCCATCCCCAACAACACACTACCTCCAGGAGGCTTCAATTCCCTAACTGCCACCAGCTGGTGACCTCACATTCAGAACACATAAGGGGGACACCTGAATCAACCACCACATTCCACCCCTGACCCCCATAAACTGATAATCATCCATGATGTAAAATGCATTTAGTCCAACTTTAAATGTCCCCATAGATTTTAAAAATCTCAATGATGTTCAAACATGCCCATAGTCCGAAGTCTCTTTAACTGAGCCTACCAAAATAAATAAATAAATAAAACCATAATCACACACAATAAACATTCTTACTGTCAAAGATGACATTGGGCATAGCAAAGAAATATTCAAACAATAAAAGATTTAAAACAAACAGGGAAAACATCAAACTCTGTAGCTCCAAGCCCCATAGCTCTAACCAGTGACAAGTCTCTAGAGTTCTAATTCCACCCCTCCAGCTAGGCTACTCCTAGTCCTGGAAAACTTAGCAGCCATCCCATAGTCCTGGTATCTTCACTGGGTCTCCACTGAAACACAAGGTTCATCCTCATGGCTCTATTGAGTCTCCACATAGGTAATCCAACAAGCCTGCTTCACATTATCATGGGCATTTCCAAAAAACAAGATGAGCCTCTCTTTCCTGCATATTCTATACTCCATAGTACCAGGTGGGCTGCCAACTTGTTAATCCAGAGGGAAATAATGCAGACTTTGAAGAACAGAACACTCTATCAGCATTCAGACCCCTTCAAAAGAGCCTGTGTTTTCCCTGTTAAATCAATGGAAGTCAGCTGGTCCAATCTCAATGGTTGCAATCACTTAAACAATTGTAGCTGAATGTACAGCAGTTTCAGCCCAAAGATTTCCTTTTTTTTTTCTGTTCCATAACCTTCTGTTCATACCAGTCTGTATCTACACAATGCAACCCTACACAAGTTCTCAGGACAGAGGCAACATCAGGCTTCT
Organism: Orientallactaga sibirica; assembly: GCA_036365145.1. Taxonomy (NCBI): domain Eukaryota; kingdom Metazoa; phylum Chordata; class Mammalia; order Rodentia; family Dipodidae; genus Orientallactaga; species Orientallactaga sibirica. Next base: position 10,416,732 of record JAEOAD010000053.1, on the reverse strand, counting down.
CATATAAATTGCTTTTAGTCCAGTCCAGGCAAAGCTCTTTCTCACATCCATAAGCAAAACCTCACAGTCCATAGTTTTCACTGCATCCAGGACTTTCAACTCTGACTGGAATAGTCCACCAAGCTGTACTTTACAGCACTTAGGCCAAGGCTTCAAATTCTTCCACATTCCTGTCTTAAATCAGTTCCAACTGACCAAAGCCACACAGGTTTCTAGCAGTAATGACCCCAGTTCTTGGTACCAATTTTACTGTTGCAGTCAGCTTCATATTACTGGCAGAAAACACCCAACCAAGAGCAGCTTGTGGTAGGAAAGGATTTATTTTGGCTTACAAACTAAAAGGAAAGCTCCATGATGGCAAGGGAAAACAATGGCATGAACAGAGGGTGGACATCACCTCCTGGCCAACCTCAGGTGGACAACAGCAACAGGACAGTGTGCCAAATATTGGCAAGGGGAAACTGACTATACCATCCATAAGCCTCCTCCATCAATACACTGCCTCCAGGAAGCTCCAATTACCCATTTGGCACCAGCTGGGGACCTAGCTTTCAGAAAACCTAAGTTTATGGGGGACACCTGCATCAAACCACCACAGGGGGAAAAACCCCAAACTAGCTTAAGATATAAAAGACACATTTGGAAATTTTGCCCTCTTCTTTGATGATAAACCCAGAGGAAAGGCCACAGATTAGGTAACAGAGCAAATGGGGTCATATATATGTCCCAGAAGACATCCCTTGTGAGGGAATAGCATGAAAGAAATAAAAAGGTGCCCCAGTGTCTCAAGCCTGGTGAGAAAGCAGCAGAGAGATTGAATAGACCTGGAGCCCTAGGTATAGAAGAGTGCTAAGCACTTCAGCAGCGTACTGCATGGATCAGGAAGAACAGACCAAGGATTCCATAGGCTGCTCAGCACCTACACTTATGGACAGCAGACTCAAGAACAAGATGAGTCACACAACACCTTGCAATTATGCCAGTCTTTCTTAAACTTGAGTACAAGGAAAGATGGTTTTAGCGTCTGATCTCTGGAGCAATGGAGGGTCACAGATATCTCTAGCTGAAATTCAGAAAAATAAAGATATGATTCTTACATGCTTGTTTCTTTTGTACTGAAATGTGTACTTTTCATTATAGAAAATGAACATACATATCATAAATCATAATCGATAGATTACTTCCAAATATCAGGACTCTTGAATTTTCTGAATATAAATAACACAACGAGCTTTCCCATCGTGACCTGTCAGCCTACCTAGTTGTCATCATGTGTGTTCTTTAAGCTGCATACATTTTCTCACAGTGTGGATTTCATGCCTTCTTTACTCCTGCTTCCAAGTCTTAGTGCACAATCAGTATGGATGATGGCATAGCAGTCCTTCAAGCACCATCTTCTATTACTGTAATGTGTCGTATGGACACCAGCCATGTTAGAAACTTTACCAGACCCTCTCTCTTCTTTACAAGCAAAAAAAGACAAGTAAGTTCAGCATCACGGTGCCTTTTCTTCAGACAGAAATCAAAAGTTGACAAAGGTAGGTAACTTACTCAAAAGCAAATTTCTTAAAAGGAAAGATGAAAAGCCAGATTCTTTTCTATTTCTAAACCTCCAGCCTACATTGATCTACATCTTGTGAATGTATTGTCCATTATACCAGTTTTTATCTCTATTCATGCTTATTATTCTTTCTAGTTTTTTTTCATTTTTTTAAATATGTATAGACTCTTTTTATAAGGTGCCTTGCTCTACTTATTAGTTAAATATTAAATTCATCCTTGAAACCAAATTGGAGAGATCAAAAGTCATAGATAATAAGTCACTTAGTATGATTATTTTTCATACTTTCTCCTAAATAGTTATACCATTTTGGCAGTGTGCAAACTTGCCACAGTCTCTTCTCTCCTTAAGTCTTACATTCTTCTTTCCCTTTTGATGTAAGCCTTATCCCTCTTTTTCCTTTTATAGCCAAAATGGTCTGAAATTTCTGATGCTCACCAACTGAACCCCAGTCCTCTGTAATCTAACTTCCCCTGCCTCTAAGCCACTAAGGGCTCTACAATATCACCAATGAATTCTGTTTCTAATCCCATTGAACATGTCTGTCTTTATCTAAATGGTTTTTGTAATAGGGTCAATTATAAAACTGTAATATCTAACTAGGAAGAAGAGTGGTTTTCTACCTAGAGCACTATTTTTTTTTTCTAAAATAAAACCTTTAAGATATTTATTACTGAGGTGACATTGTCACGTAATCAGAGTGGCTGCTATAAAACAATGCAAAAGCAAGTGGAGGAAATAGTATGCACACTAAATAGCCAGGCACACAAAGAAGAAAGGGGAGGGGTTGTTAACAACTTTTTGAACCACTGATTCTCACTTAGTCAATTTTGGTAGCCATTGGTGATTGTAGCATTTCCATTGATGGAAAACCTTGGCCTTCTCTTCTGAAACACTTATGTCCCTGAACTCCGGGACACCTCTCATTCTATACAACTTCCATTACCTGGACATCTGTTATGCTGGTTGTAGTTGGGGTTTGTTTGTTTGTTTTTATGTTTTTTTAATTAATTTTTTTTTGAGGGAGAGTGGTGCAGAGAGAGAGAGAGAGAGAGAGAGAGAGAGGGGACCTAGGTCCTTAAGTTTCACAGACAAACCACTAGTCCATTTTTCCAGCCCAGCTGTGGTTGTTTGACTGTAGGATGTTCCTCATAGTTTCATGTGCTTGTGATTAAGTTTCTCACTTAATCCCCAGCTGATGGAGATTTTCGTAGGTGGACTGGACTCTTGTCGCTGGGGTCAGGTCTTGAGATTCCATGGTATTTGGAGTCTTTTAGTCAGTTTTGGCTTCTGTAACAAAGGACCACAGACCGGATACCTTAAACGACAAACATTTACTTCCCTCAGCTCTGGAGGCTCAAAGTGTGATAGGATTTCACCATGGCAGGGTTCTCATGCCTGCCCTCTTGTTACAGTTGCAGACTCTCCTTGTATCTTTACATTATGGAAAGTTAGCTCTTGGGCCTCTTCTCATAAAGACCCTAATCACATTCACGAGACCCCCACCCTTAATTACCTCCCAAAGTCCCCACCTCCAAGTACCAACCCCAATCAGAATTAGACTCCAGTATATGGAAAGCAGCAGGGGAGAAGTATGTGAGTATTATGGCAAATGCCTGGGCTTGCTGCCGCCAGCAGACTAGTCAGAGAACCTGCAAATACTTAACCTACAGAAGAAAAAGGCATTGAAAGCCCATATTATGTGTTGATCATAGGTCACAGAATCTCAGTAAGATTGGAGAAAAAAGCGTCAGTGACCTATTACACAGAAACTAAACTAATACATCACCCTTCTTCCCCTAAAGAAAAAAACTTGCACAACAAAAATGGGTGAAAGTAAGCTCTTTAGAATAGAATTTTGTTACACACACACACGCACTATTGTCATGAATCTTCTCAGGTATACTGCACTTACTCTAATTTATATAATGAACTTGCTCCATGTTCAATCTGTTTTCAGCTGAGATCTGATTGGCTGGCTGGTTGGTTTGTTTTACATATCTGAGCGCATGCTTACTTTATTCAGTGACTTACTGTACTTTGCTCTTTCTTCCAAATTCCTTAGCCCCAGTCCATGGTTTAACTAGAAGCAGTTGCACAACACACATGAAAATGATGATTGCCTATTGTTGGTGTTTAATCCTATTATTCAAAAATTCAATAGCCATTTCCATAGATGTTCAAAATTTCCAGTCAGCTCACATCCCTCGAGATGTGATTAGTAGCAAGATGTAGCTTGTCAAAGATACTTGAGAGGAAGCAAATTATTTTTGAAAGAAAATCATGAAGCCATAATATTAGTGTAATTAATATTAGGGTTCTGGGGTTAAACACACTTTCTGCATTAGTACCACGCTATTTGACATTCTTTGTGTTTGGCCTTTCTTAACTCTGAATACCAAGAAAGGAAAACAGTAATTACAAGACTAGTGAGGGATCTGGAATTAAAAATAATTATACAAGCAATTTTTTAACTAGACAGAGACATTTAAACTGAGCTTTTATGTATTTTATTATACCCAACTTTATTTAGTCTCTTTCTACCATTTACCTGTATAGCACATGTGTGCCCGCACACACACACACACACACACACACACACACACTACTACACTAGTCATCTTACAAAGAAAATCAAACCTTGTTCCTTTGAGAAAATTGCTATTTTGTAAAATTTAAATAAATCTACTTAAAACTAAAATCATTAAATGACAAGTTTAAATTTTATATGAACAAATATGCCAAATTATAGCATAATGGAAGTTATTTTTTTCCTTTTGAATGCTCATTTTCAGAGTTTATAGAATTGTTATTTAGTTTGTGACAAAATACAGGGATGGACTAGATGTTGGGCCCTAGAAATACAGGAAGTGCATGTAAAAACACAACTTACAATGAAGATTGAATGGTATAGAGGTGCAGGTAAAACTATTATATGAGCCCAGGCAGGAAGAGGGTCAGCCCATACACAGACAGATAAACTTCTGTAGTTCAAATAACTAGCCAGTAACTATATCTGATCAGAATGTACTGAGCCTCCATGACCCCAAAGGATTGGATAAATGAGATGTGAGTCCAAAAACTCCAGAGTTAGCTTATCCTAAAAATTATCAGAGATTTGTACTTGTAGGAAGATGGAGTCGGCATGTTTTTATCCTATTATCCCCACTAACTACACAGATATTTGTCATTTATTTATTTTGACAATTTCACATATGTATATAATGTATTTTGATCTTATATGTCCCCATTATCCTATCTTATCTTCCTCTACTCCCATTAAAACCTTTTGACTTTGTAAAAACAAGATTATGTGTAAGATAAACATAAGACCGTAAAAGGTAAAGAAAAAGAAATGGCGAGCCTAGGCACCTTAGGACCTATATTGGAAACACACAGTAGGGCAGTTTTTTTTAGGTGAAGATGTATTGTTTAATTGTTGTTTGAATGTAGATGGTCATTAGTTTCATAGGAAAGTCCCTTCCTCACCCCCAACACTTCCACTCGAGTGGTGCCAAAAAGGCTCAGGAGCAAGATAAGATTTTCTGTAGTTTCAGATAATGAGAAGACCCCCAAACCATCCCCTCCACTTCTGGACTTGCCTTTCTTCTCCACTAGGTGGCAGTAGAGGAGACCAGGTGGAAACAAGACTTGCATGGCTATCCAGGGGGAAGGAGGTCTTTGTCCTCACAGTGATGCTAGAGGCCATATGATAAAACAGGACTTCATCTCCAAGCACTCATGACATCAGCAGAGAGCCAGGGGGAAGCCTGAATCCCTCCCTCACCCATTGTTAATGAAAATCACCTAGTTAATGGAGTCCAGTGGGGACCAGGAGTCACTCCTCTACCTGGTAGGAAGAAGGCAGTGCTTGTCTTGCACAGCAGCAAACCTGGTCTGTTTTGTTGATATTGTTTATGGAGTCTCACTACACTGACAACACTGGCCTCAATCTCATTATTCTCTCAACTCAGCCTTCTGAAGTAGCTTGGATTACAGGTATTTGCATACAAATGAATGAGACATCACTATCATGGGCTGAGAATATAGCTCAGTGGAAGAGTCCTTGCCTAACAAGCACAAGGCCCTTGCCCCAGGCTCAATCCCCAGTACTGCAAAATAAAAGCAACCATTCATCATATTACCCATCATAGTCAACATGAATGAGAAAAAAATAATGATCAAACATCACCTATTAAATTCTCTCTAAACTAATAACGGTTATCCCATTTATCCAGTGCTGACTTCACTGTCCATGGGAGAATTTGCTTCTCTTTTTCAGATGGATGCATAACCTAAGGAGAGAATCAGCCCATCGCACCTCACCAGGGCCCCAGCTGAAACCATAGAGTAATTGGGGAAATGGGCAAGAGTGCTGCTTTCTTGGTGAACCTGGCATCAGCACAAGGGTGAAGGAGATAGACACAAAGAACACTCAACTCCTATCAAACTAGAGATCCAGAGATACAAAGGCTCCCAAACCTCATCACTGAAGTAGACCTGAAAAAAACCCAACATGGCTCAGGGAAATTCACAAAAGAGGGGGTGGAAAGATTGTTAGAGCCACAATTTGGGACATTATGCACAAAGACATTGCCTCTTCCCCATAATTCATCAATACTCCCACTGTGCACGATCCACAATCCACATGGGGATAACTGGCATCCCCAACAAGGAGGGTCCCTTCAGAGGGAGGAGGACGGGGAGAAAGATAATGATGGTTCCAATCTGTGCTTTTTACATACTAAGTACGTACATAAATAATAAAGAAAAAAATCAAACTTCACATAAAACAAAAAAATGGCCAATATGATAAGAATATAAAAAATCAGCTCCTAATTTCATAAAATAAACATGAAAGACATAAAAGATCACATAATCTAGATACAATAGTAGAGGGTGACTTCAAAATTCACCTGTCACACTTAAATAGGTCATCTGGACTAAAAAATCAGCAAAAAAAAAAAAAATTCAGTGTCAAAGTCAACTAAATCTAACAGATATATGCAGAGTATTCCACCCAACAGATAGGGAACACATGTTCTTCTTAACAGCACATGAAACCTTTTCTAAAATTTGTCACATAATAGACCACAAAACAAACAATAGCAAATACAAAAAAAAAAAAGGTAATTTCTTGAATCCCATCAGACTACAATTGGATAAAAGTAGAAATGAACAAGAGGGAATGCAGAAACTACACAAATTCTTAGAGGCTGAACAGCACTTTTGAATGAATAACAAGTTACTGGAGAAATCAAGAAAGAAATTTTAAAAATCTTAGAAACAAATAAAAATGATAATACAGCATACCAAGCCCTTTGAGATGAAGCTAAAGCAGTCCTAAGAGGAAAGTTTATAGCTATCAGCACCTATCTCAAGAAACTAGAGAAGTCGCAAGTAAATGGTCTACCTCAAGGCTTTAGCAAAACCACAAGTAATTTCCAAATCGAGTAGGTGGAAAGAAATAATAAAAATCAGGGCAGAAATTAATGAAACAGACAATGAAAGAACAATCCACAAATAATCAGAGAATTGGTCCTTTGAGAAAGTGAAAAAGATTGATAAACCCTTAACCAAACTAATAGAAAAGGAGAGGTAAGAGCCAAATTAACAAAATCAGAGGCAAAAGAGGAAATGTTACAACAGAGTCTGTAGAAATTCAAAACACCTATAGAGAATATTCTGAAAACTTATTCTTGAAAATATTGGAAAACCTCAAAGAAATGGACAATTTCCTAAATACATATAACCTTACAAATTTAAAACACAAAGACATCAATAACTTAAACAATCTCATTTAAAAAAAAAAATGAGAGTGAAGTAATTAAGTTTCTCCACAAAGAAAAGTCCAGAATCAGATAGATTCACGGCCAAATTCTATCAAATTTTTCATTTATTATTTACATGTAAAGAGAAAGAAATTGGGATGCCAGGGCCTCCTCCACTGCAACCAAACTCCAGATACAGGGGCCACTCTGTGCATCTGGTTTTATGTGGGTACTAGAGAACTGAACCCAAGCCATCAGGTCTTGCAAGCAAGGGTCCCTTACCATGGAGCTATCTTTCCACCCCTTCTATCAAACTTTTAAAGACAACCTCATGCCAATTGTATTCAAGGTGTTTCATAATATTGAAAGGGAAGAAACACTTCCAAATTCCATCTACAAAGCCAGTATTACCCCAATTACTAACCCAGATAAAGATATGATGAAAAAGAAAACTACAGACCAATTTCCTTGATGAACATACATGTAAAAATTCTCAACAAGAGAGTCACTCAAACTAAAACCAAGAACACATTAAGAAGTTTAGCCTTAATGACCAAGTTGACTTCATACCAGGGATGCAAGGTTGGTTTGGCACATGTAAATCAATAAATGTAATAAACCATATAAATAAACTCAGGGTTAAAATCACATGATCATCTCAATTGGTGAAGAAAAGACTTTCCACAAAGTGCAATATGCCTTTATGATGAAAGAGCTGGAGAAAGTAGAAATATGTAGAACATGTCTCAAAATAACAGCAGTCATATATGACAAACCCATAGCCAATTTACATTAAATAGAGGAAAACTGAGACCATTTCCTCTAAAATCAGGAATGAGACAAGAATGCCCACTCTTATCATTACTCTTCAATATCATTCTCAGTATCCTAGCTAAGAGCAATACACAAGACTGAAACATGAAAGTAGGAAAAGAACAAGTCAAACTATCCCTCTCTACAGATGAAATGATTCTATATATAAAAGACTTTATAGGATCTATAGGAAAACTCCTGTAATTCATAAACACTTTCAGTAAAGTTGCAGGATACAAAATCAACACAAAAAAATCATTAGTTTTCATATGCACCAATAATGAACTCACAAAGAAAGAAATGAAGAAAAACATCTCATTCACAATAGCTACAAAAACTTAAATACCTAGGAATAATACTAACAAAATGTGAAAGACAACTACAATGAAAACTTCAAAACAACCAATATTCAATATGTTCATATGGTAAAGTTCTCAATTAATAAAAAGAAAAAAACAAGTAAAGAAGAAACAAAAAAGGACACTAGATGATACAAAGACTTTCTATGTTCCTAGATCAGCAAAATTGGTACTGTAAAATGGCTATGTCTTGGGCTGGAGAGATGGCTTAGAGGTTCAGGCATTTGCTTGCAAAGCCAAAGAACCCAGGTTCAATTCCCCAGGACCCACATAAGCCAGATGCACAAGGGGGTGCACGCATCTGGAGTTGGCTTTCAGTGGCTGGAGGCCCTGGTGAACCTATTCTCTCTCTCTCTCTCTCTCTCTCTCTCTCTCTCTCTCTCTCTCTTGCTCTCCCTGCCTATTTCTCACTCATAAATAAATAAATACATACATAAATAGCTATGTCTTGACAAAAGTAATCTACAGATTCGACAGAATTGTCATCAAAATTCCAATGACATTCCTCACCGAGCCACAAAAAAATGATCCAGAAATTAATATGGAAGCACAAAAGATTTTGAATAGCCAAAGCAATCCTATGCCTAAAGAATACAGCTAGTTATCACAATACCAGATGTACATTACACTACAGGGCAATAGTGATGAAGACAGCATGGTACTAGCATCAACACAGATATACAGACCAATGGAACAGAACAAAGGACCCAGAAGTAAATCCACATTGTTCTGATCAACCTAGTCTTTGGCAAACAAGTCAAAAATATTCAGCAGAAAAAGCTGGCAAAACCTGAAGAATGAAATCAGATTCCTATATTTCACCTTATAAAAATAACAATTTAAAGTCAATCAAAGGCCTTAATCTAAACTCTGAAATACTAAAACTGCTAGAGGAAAAAGTAGGGAGAATGCTTCAGGCTACAGGCAAGGCGAGAACTTTGTGGAATATAACCCCAATACACAGGAAATAACCCAGAGAATTAACAAATGAGACTACATGAAAATAAAAAGTTTCTGCACAGCAGAAGGAACCATCAGCAAGTGAACAGACAGCCTACACAATAGTAGAAAATCTTTGCTAACTATACTTCAGATAGGAGGCTAATGACCATAATTTACAAAAATCTACAAAAACTAAAAACCAAAAACATAAATTTTCCAGTCACCAAATGTTGAAACATAAAAAAAGAAGTATAAATGGCCACTAAGTCCTTTAAAAAAGTGTTCAGCATCCCTAGTCAATAGGGAAATGTAAATTAAAACCACTTTGAGATGCCATATTACCCAACCAGTATGACTATCATCAAGAATACTGACAATAAATCTTGGTGAGGATGTGGGAGAAAGGGAACTCTTACACACTGTTGGTTGGACTGCAAACTAGTACAGCCACTGTGGGAATCAATATGGAGGTTTCTCCAAAAATTAGAAATAGAATTCCCATACAACTCAGCAATATACCGCTCCTGGGCATATATCTGTCCTGAAGACTCTGTATAGACTACATACATACTTGCACATCCATATTTATTGCTGCTCTGTTTAAAATAGCTAAGCTCTATTTACAATTGGAATCAGCCTACATACCCATCAACAGATGAATGGATAATGAAAATGTTGCACAAATACACAATGGAACTTATCCAGCAGTATGGAAAAATGAAATTGTGAAATTTGCGTGAAAATGGATGAATCTGGAAAAATCATATTAAGTGAAGTAACCTAAACTCCTAAAGATCAAAACCTCATGTTCTCTCAAATATCTTAGCTTGTAATAGCTATAAAGTTTGCATACAGAGAGTAACAAATGTGAAAAAACCTGGTAAAGGTAGATTCGTAGACAAAAATTACTATGAAGAGAGGAGCTGGAAGAAGGGTAAGGGAAGGGAAAGCACTCATGTGACATGTAAACAGAGGGGTGGCAGAATGAGGGGGAAAGGTGAAGAGTGAGATTGGTGATAGAAGAGAGGACAAGAATCAACAAAAGAACTGTATTTGAAAATGCCAAAATGAATGATACCTACATCTCTGTATGCTAACTAGAAAGAATTTAAAATTGGAAATATGTAATAATAACTCTCAAGCGAGATTCAGAAAATACAATAATAGGGCTGGAGAGAAGGCTTAGCAGTTAAGGCACTTGCCTGAAAAGCCTAAGGACCCAGGTTTGATCTCTCTCCAGATCCCATGTAAACCAGATGCACAAAGTAAAATGCAAGCGCAAGGCCACACATGCACACTAGGTGGTACAAGTGTCTGGAGTTCGACTGCAGTGGCTAAGGCCCTGGAGCACCAATTCTCTTCCCCCCCCTTTCTTCTCTCTCTCTCATTCTCACTCTCAGTCTTGCTTGCTTTCATTCTCTCTCTCTCTCTCTCTCTCTCTCTCTCTCTCTAAAATATATATATATGACATACTTGAAACAAAAGAAACATCAACAAAGAAATAGAAAGAACAGCTAGATGGAAAGTCTAGAACTTAAAAATACAATAAATGAAGCAAATAAAAATGGAGCTGGGTGATAATTCAGTAGGCAAGAAGACCCACCACACAAGCATGAACCCTGAGTTCAATTTCCCAACACTCACATGAAAAGCCATGTGTAGCAGCTGTTCTTTGTGGAACAGAAATAGGATTATCACTGGGGTTCACTGTTCAGGCAGTCTAACTGAAAAACAGCAGTTTTGAGTTCAGTGAAAGACTCTGTCTCAAGGAAACAGCATTGAAGAACAATAGAGGAGATATCTAATGTTCTCCTCTGGCCTCCACATGCACATCCTCCTGGGACATGCACATCTGTACACACATGTACATAACATATGCATACATGTACACCATTCCACATGTTCATGATAAATAAATAAAAATGAAAATAACAACAAAATGAAGATGTAAAGAATCAGTGAAATTGTTAAAATAATTTTTAAATCCCTATTTGAACAGGGAGATTAAATAGATTGGAAAAAATGAATATACTGCTGAGAACCTGTGGGACTATAACAAAATATCTAACATATATATCACAAGAGTCCCTGAAAGGAAAGAGATAGGAGCTCAAAAAACAGTCAGGCAGCTGGATAGATGGCTTAGCACTTAAGGTGCTTGCCTGCAAAGACTAAGGACCCATGTTCAACTCTCCAGATTCTACATTAGCCAGACACACAAAGGTGACTTAAGTGCAAAATCACACATGCCACTAGGTGGCGTCAGCATCTGGAGTTCCATTTCAGTGGCTCTCTCTCTCTCTCTCTCTTTCTCTCTGAAATAACTTTTTTTAAGAAGTAGTCAGAGAAAGCACTGGAGGATCTGTATAATACTATTAAGTGAACAGTACAAGCTTCTTGCTATTCTCTCACGTAGCCCCATCCTTAGATGCTAGAGTCAGGCTTGATTGATTTCAGAAGAATTACATGGCTCAGAGGTTAAAGGTGCTAACTTGATTTTGGGGAAAATTATATTGGCCTCATGATGCATCACCAGGAGGGCCAACGCAGAGACCCGTATCTGACAAAGGACCTGTAAGTTAAAAACCTCTTTTCTGACCCAGTCTCCCAGTACATTCTCTATTCTGGTTCCTTGAAACAAGAGGAATGCGAGAAATGCATTAGAGACTTAGAGAGCTGTGTGTAATAGTTCACACTCCAAACAAGGTCATGTGGGCTTAGCGCTGGGGGGAAGATAAGCAGGTGGGGCAGACCTTTTTGGATTTTGTTTCCTGGCAGGAGATAAAGTCTCCTTGAGTCTTCTCTTAACAAAAGCCCCCGGTGGAGGAGCCTGAGTAATACATCACCCCTACAAACCATTTAAGAATTTTGTTTGTAAACAGTTTGTTGTTTGTTTGTTTGTTTGTTTTTGGTTTTTCAAGGGAAGGTCTCACTCTGGTCCAGGCTGACCTGGAATTAACTATGTAGTCTCAGGGTGGCCTCGAACTCTCGGCAATCCTCCTACCTCTGCCTCCCGAGTGCTGGGATTAAAGGTGTGTGCCACCACGCCCTGCTCTGTAAACAGTTTTAAAGGGCTATGATTTTCAAGGATTCTACCCAATTCTTAGGTCATTAAATGTATATTGCAAACTGACAGTTTATGAGAATATATTGTTGGCATATTTTGTAATAAGCAATGTTTGGTATATTGAAAAAAGAAAGCTAAATTATTTCACTCAACAAATTATTGATAAACTTCTCATATAGTAATATTGTTTGTGTTTTGGAAGGATTTTGTTGTGAGAAAAGAAGATGAACTTGAGGAATTGAGCAAGTGTAAGGGAAAGATATGACATGGCAGGAGAAAGCAGCCCCCCAAAATGGTAGCAAAGAACCAAGAATGAAAATTAAAACTAAAACTATGCAAAGGTGTTAATCCCTGTAACAAACACAAAAGGCTGGTGACTCATTTACTCACTTCTAGTTTGTTTCCCAAATTGTGTGACAGTTCTTCACCACTGTCACCAAGCATTCAGATAAAGTAAGTTTTCTGTCACCCCTCTGAGCTAGTGATACATGAGGGATGAGAGGAGAGATGCTACTGCCGAGCTTTGAATAAATTAGCGTGGAAGGTACCAGAAGAGGACAGATTCAGAATGAGATGTAGATAGCAAATGGACACTGGGAAGCTTGGCAAAGAGCATCCTGATTCCATTCCCCTTTGTCTTACTCTAGGATCTTTTAAACAATATACTAAACTTAATAAACCATTTATTATACAGGGTGCAGTATGATGAATTTGGATTTGAAAGGTTAAGGTAACTGAGGACTTAGATCATGCAACTTAAAGTAAGTACTAATGAGCACTGGCAGTGTTCACAAGAAAATCTGGGTGATCTTTGTCCCTTGGGATATTACATGGCTTAAGGCTTATTTCCTGTCCAGGATTTTCTGAAGACAAATGAGAGGGAACAAAAAAACAGAATTATATAAATGTTGTATAACAAAAAGAGGAAAGATATTCTAAAAGAAACAAACAAAAACAAATATCTTTTGGGCTGTGCATAGTCACTCTTAAGGAAGGGCATGCAAGTTGGAGGAAATGGGTGACAATTATGTAGAATTCCTATCCAGAGAAGTACTGATCAAATTAGATTATACCTTAAGGCCTCTGCCCAGAAAAGGCTGCCATCCTGGTTTAAGTGTGATAGGACAGCAGAACATGGCACTTGAGTTCAGGTGGTTATTTCAACTAAGATTTCAGGAAGCAGAAATGAAGAAGTGAAACTGAAAAGGAGGAAAAAATAAGTAAATTAGGATTTGCTTGTGCCAGGACATCACAGACATGAATGTAATGCCCCACAGTATCACCACCCCCAAAAAAGACAGGATGCTGAGAAATTTCTACAAGAACTTCCCAACGTCCTTGTTGAAGTATGGCCCCCAGGATAGAAATCCCTGCTAGTCCCAGTCTGCTTTATACTAAGACAGTTCCCAGGAAGATGAAAGACAGTGACCAGCAAAAAATTATTCTCAGCACTATAAAAAAGTGAGACAACAAAATTTGTAGAAAAATGGATGGGCTTAGAATAGATCATACTCAGCAAACACACAATCACAGAGAGAACAAGACCACATGTCCCCACTCATCTGTAGTACCTATCCTGGATCAGCTGCAGTAGCTGGCATACGAGATAGGCAACTTGAGGCCCAGATAACAGGGATGGAAGTATTTGGGGTAGAGGGGAAGGGAAGGGTGAGGAGGAATAAACACAAAAGTAAACCCAAAATGAACTCATGCCATAGAAACCTTTCTTCTTGTAGGGAGACTAAAAGATACAACCCTCAACAGGAGTATAGGGGGAACACCCAACAAAGAAGGGTCCTGGAGAGGGTGGGATGAAGCTTAACCTTAAAAAACTTTGGCTCTAGGCCTGGAGAGATGGCTTAGAGGCTAAGGCGCCTGCCTCCTAAGCCTAAGAACACTGGTTCCAATCTCCAGTGGTTCCAAACTCCAGGTCCCACGTTTAGCCAGATGCAAAGTGACACGAGGGCGCAATGCCGCACTTGACCACAAGGGGGAGAACACATCTGGATTTCGTTCGCAGCAGCTGAGGCACTGCTGGCGCGCCCATCTCTGTCTTCCTCTCTCTCTCTCTGTCTCTGTCTCTCTCTGTGTCTCTCTCAAAATAATAATAATAATAATAATAATAATAATAATAATAATAATAATAATAATAAAAACTTTGGCTCTGAACTGTACCTAACAGTCCCAGAAATAGGTGCTACTCACATTGAGCCTTTGATCAGAGTGACGTACAAGGTCTCCAAAACAGACAGGCTTCTGTCAAAGCACTTGTTTACCCTCCTGAGGTAAAAGATAAGATCTTATTGCTGAAGACACCATATACTGCCATCACAGAACATGGAGAGACCTGCCTGGAATACAGAAGAGAGCCAGTCCCCAGACAGTTAGCCTGTCTAGTGCTGGAAAGTTCTAAATAAGCTGCTGGGGAAAGTGGCCAACAATGGTGTGAGCAAGCAGGAGTCTAAGTTACTCAAAAGCAATCAGTCTGACTCAGTGCAAATGGTGGCACACAGCCTTGGTAGGTAACCAATGTCTTTCTGATTGGTTGAGATTCACTCAATTTAAAGGAACCCATATCTGCAACTGGGAACCAGATCTGAGTCCTACAGAGACAAAGCTCATGCTCCCCAATGTCAAGTTCCCACTAGTCTTTGGCTAAAAGAGGGGTACATCCATCAAACTCTTCCTGAATTAACAATGTTTATCCCATGTAATCTAGGGCTAACATTACTCTCCATTGGAGAATCTATTTTTCTTTTTCAGAAGGTAGCAAGACCTGATGACATCAACCATCCCTTGCATCTCAGTCAAGGCCCAGGCAAAACCACAGACAAAGAAGGGAGATGAGCAAGAGTGCTGCTTCCATGGTGAGCCTGACAGGCAGCACCAGGGTGAAGGAAATAGGCCCTGGGGATACTCAGCACACACCAAAGCAGAGATCCAGAGGCTCCTTAGAGCTCATCACTGAAGTAGACTTTAAAACACACCCACCAGGGCTCAGGGAATTTTGCAGAAGAGGGAACAGAAATATTGTAGGAGCTACATGTTGGATGCCATGCCCAGAGGCATTGCGCCTCCCCCCCCCAATCAGCAACCCCATTGAGGAGGGCCCCTTACAGAATGGGGCCAGGAGGAGAGAAAAGATGGTACCAACACATGTTGTATCCATACAAAATATGTTCTCAATAAAAAAGTAAGTCTTATCTCCCAAAGAATGCTGAGCAGCATGATGGCTTGAACCTCAGGTAGATTTAGAAGAAGTAACCAGGGGTACCATCTACCACAGCTCAGTGTCCATGCCAGAACTCTGCTCTGTATGAGGAGGTTCTTTCTGTTTCCCACAAACCTGCTCATGGCATCCTCGGGGCAGAATTCCCTCTTCTTGACCCCCAGAAAACTGAAGCTTTTTCTCCTTCTTACATAGAAGTCAAGCTTCAGCTGATGATGGGTAATATTTGCCACTGCCTCGAGAAGTATATGAAATAGACACACAATGCACACATGTTTAATAGCCTGGTAAGCTTAATGAAGGACATACACACATAGGCATAATGAATGAACACATAGGCGAGAACAGAGATAGGTCTTTTAGCCCAGCCCGGGAGCAAAACTTTAGTCAATCAAGTCTCCGTAAGGGGAATTACTGATTCAAGGAAGATTATTATTTTAAAAAATTAGAAAAGGGCTGAAGAGATGGTTCGGCAGTTAAGGTACTTGCCTGCAAAGCCTAAGGACCCAAGTTTGATTCCCTAGTACTCATGTGAAGCCAGACACACAAGATGGTGTATGCATAAGGTCTTTGCAATAAATAGAGGCCCTAGCATGCTCATTCTTTCTCTCCCTCTCTTTCTCTCTCTGTCTCCCTCTCTCTTTATGTCTGTCATCCTCTCTCACTCTCTCTCAAATAGAAAATAAAATATTTATTTAAAAATAAGAAGAACACACCACCTACCTGCTATAATTATAATATAGTTTGTTTACTCCCCCCTCCAGAGTTTCATGCACAAGAAGTATGATTTTGTTCACATAGGGTTATTGAAGTGATAAACTTTTAAACAGGTCGGGCTTTATTGTAATTAGGTCATGGAAACTCCACTCTTATGAATAAATTAATGCTTTCTCCTCAGTGTGACTCAGATCTCCTAGAACTGAATTAGTTCTCATGAGAATAACTTGCAACAAAGTGAACTTAGCTTTCTTAACTCATTTTCTCTTGCTTCCTGTCTCACCATGTGTTCTCAAGCACGTCTCCTGCCACGTGATGCCCTCTAGACAATAACAGTATGTTATTTGGACTTTGCTGCCACCAGAATTATGAGCCAAACAAACCTCTTTATCCTCTTATCTTTATATATTACCCAGCAGCAGGTATCAAGTTATAGTAATACATGGCAAACCCACCACTATATGGTGTTCTGTTTTCTTCATTTCTCCCCTTCAGCTTTATTTTTCTTTCCTTTTAATGCTTTACTATTCATTTGTGTGCATGTATATGATCTGTGTATGAGTAGATGTGTGCCTCAGTGCACATGTAAAGGTCAGAGAATAAACTTAGGGTATTTCCCCTCTCCTCCCAACTTCTTCTGAGACAGGGTCTTCGTTGCTGCTGTTGCTGCTGCTTGGTAGTTTCCAGATTCTGCTGGCTCCACCCTCCACCAATGCCATAAGCAAGTGTGTCATTTTGCATACAGCACTGAGGAGTCAAACTCAGCTTGGGAGACCTGCAAGTGAGTGCCACTGAACCATCTTCCCAGCCCCCAGACTTCTTGTTGTTATTCTTATTGCTGTGTGTTGTGTGCATGCATGTGTATTGCTGTATTTTATTTACTGAGCCAGCATCTCTCACTTGAATTCAGAGCTGCCTAATACAGCTCAACTAGCTATCCAGCTTGCCCAAGGGATCCCATCTCCACCCAGCATTTACATGGATTCTTAGGATCAAAATTCTGACCCTCATACTTGCACCACAAGAGTTTTATCCACTAAGCCCTTTCCCCAGCTCCTATCTTTATTTTTATTTTATTTATTTTATTATTATTTTTTTTTTTGAGAGAAACAGAGAGAGAGGGAGAGGAAGACAGATAGAGATGGGTGCGCCAGCAACCTCTCAGCTGCTGTGAACAAAATCCAGATGCGTGCACCCCCTTGTGGTCAAGTGCAGTATTGCGCCCTTGCATCACTTTGCATCAGGCTAAACGTGGGACCTGGAGATTGGAACCGCTGGAAATTGGAACCAGCGTTTGTAGGCTTAGGAGGCAGGCACCTTAACTGCTAAGCCATCTCTCCAGCCCTCCTACCTTTATTTTTTTTAACTTACTAGTTACATATGTTTAATGGTGACATGATAGTAGGATATATATATACACTGTGGAGGAGCAAAGTTAATCAAATTTATATATTAATGACTTCCCATTTTGTGGTAAGAACTATTAAAATCTCTCATCAATTTTCTAATACCCTTGTTTTAGTGTGCTAAGGATGAAATCTAGGACTTTGAGCACATTAGGCAGGTACCCTACCACTGCTCCATCTCTCCAGCCCTACAACATCAGACATTTTTATTAACTACAATCGCCATCATGTACAGAAGAGCCTTGAATTTATCCCTACTACCTAGCTGAAATGTTCCTTCCACTTTTAAGACCAAGGACACTTCTGAGACAGTGTCTCACTGTGCAGACCAAGCTGGTCTCAACCTCATAACCTTCCTGCCTCAGCCTCCCATGCACTGGGGTCAGGTATCACCACTTCCTGTCTTCCTCATAGAAGATCTTATGATTGGCAGCATTTCATGGTTCATCCATGACCCCAAACCACTTCTGTCCTTTTTACATGTCTCTCCCCATTTTGAACCTAGGAAGCTTTCAATATTTGGTGAGTTGTTTAAATAATAAGTAAATGGGGCTGGAGAGATGGCTTAGCAGTTAAAGTGCTTGCCTATGAAACCTAAGAATACAGGTTCAATTTCCCAGTACCTGCATAAGGCACATGCACAAGGTGACAGATGCATCTGGAGTTTGTTTGCAGTGACTGGAGGCCCTGGTGCTCTCATCCTCTGTCTGCCTCTTTCTCCATTTCCCTCTCTCCCTTTCTCTGTCTCCTTCCCTCTTTCTCAAATAAGTATTTTTTTAAAAGTATAAATAGCTGAGCATGGTAGCTCATGCCTTTCATCCCAACACTTGGGAGTCAGAGGTAAGAGGATCACCATGAGTTGAGGCCACCCTGAGACTACACAGTGAATTCCAGATCAGGCTGAGCTAGAGTGAGACCCTACCTCAAAAAACAAAACAATAAAAATAGCCAGACATGGTGGCAAATGCACTCAGGAGGCAGCCTTCCTCAAAACCCCAAAATCAACCAATCAATAAATGAATATAAAGAAGAATAAGCAAATGAGTAATTCTATAACCTGTAAAGATATTACGAATAAGCAGGCAGAAGGTCTAATCATTAATCTCTGAGATATTTCTTACCCTTTCTCTGAAGCAGTAAGTAATGTATGTTCCCAGGAAAAGTTGTTGGTTCATTCAATTTGTATTTCAGAATCTAAAAGGCCTAAGCTCTTAATGTTTTCTTGAAATAATATTGATATTTATTCAAGCATTTTTCCATCACACACATCATCTCTTCCTAGAAATTGGAGGTCATAATGGACCCACAGTGCTCCTCTGTAAGTTAGGCAGCTTGCATTTAATATGTATGCCGAGTGTCTTGAAGCACTCTGAGTATAATTAGTGATCATGACTGTCCAATCAGCACCATAGGTGCATGTTGCATGGCCCTTTGATGTTAAATTCAACCTGACCTTGGAAAGTACTATCAATAGTATAGTGTAAGAGACCTGGGTTTTTATGACTTCTAGGAGAAAGTTACACGATACAATATAAGTCTGTAAAAGTTGTCTATTTTCATGGGGCAAGTTAAAGTTAATAAATCCATCCAGCGTAGTTTATTCAAAGCTTCTTTCCACAAACACTAACTGCTTTGGGTCTAACATTGTACTACATATTAATTCCAAACATGAAATACCTCACATTTGTTGCCATTTGTTACACTGGGATATATTTTGGAGCTTCTAAATATATGCTAATTCTATAAATATTGTAGGACAAAGGGCAGCAACCAGATGGGAGGAGATAACTTGTGCTTTCAACAGTTGGTTGAAAAGAAGGAAGAAAAGTGATACTTTATTTTTTAATATGTTCTGTGATTTAAACGTGGCTTTTCATCTCTGAATCTCATGCTGAAACATAAGCCCCATTGTTGTACTATTGTGACATGAAACCTGTTAGAGGTAAATAATCACTGAGATCAATACCTTTCTCTCCAGAGTGGGTTTCTTCTTTCAAGACTGGGTTGATAGAAGACAAGTCAGGTCCTTCTGCTTGCCCTTCCAAACCTGCCCACTTGACCTATTGTCTACCACCCTGCATACTGCCCTCTCCAGAAACCAAGAAAGCTGGCCCCATATTCTTCAACTTTCCACCCTTCTGATACATGAACTAAAATATACCTCTTTTTCTAATAAATTGTGCACTGAAAGTATTTTTACTATACTAACAGAATCAGATTTAGGTCAGTTCCATGTCCTGATAGCTAACATTTTAAAAATCAGAGAAAGATCAACAAATGGCACCAGGAAATCTGAGGGTCCCTGTGCAGAAAAATAAAACTAAAACCACATATCTCATCAAACACACACTTAAGAAAATGTTCAACATCCCTAATCATCAGGGAAATGCAAATTAAAACATCTATGAGATTCCACCTTACCCAATAAGGATAGCAAACATTAAAAAATCTAATGACAACAAATGCTGGCAAGGTTGTGGAGAAATAGGAACCCTCATTCACTGTTGCTGGGAATGTAAGCTAGTACAGATACTATGAAAGTAATATGGAGACTCCTAAAAAGGATGACTATAGAGGAACCAACAGACCATTTACCCTAAAAGCTCCAAGCCTCAGTTCAGAAAGATTTGCTCCACCAGGTTTATAGCTGCTCAATTCATAATAGCTAAGAGCTGGAACCAACCCAGATGTCCATCATTAGATGAATGGACAACTAAGATGTGGTATATCTACACAATGGAATTCTACACAGCAGTAAGGAAAAATGACACAAAGCAATTTGAAGAAAAAGTTCAAACTTGGAACAGATCATTCTCAGCAAACTCACCCAATCACAGAAAGATAAGCATCACATGGTCTCACTCATCTGTGGCTCCTAATTTGTATTCTCCTGAGATGCTGACACACCTACTAAACATCTCGAGGACTAGACAATAGGGTTGGTTGGGTGGGAGGTCAGGGAAAGGGGGGGTACAAAAAACTGGACTCAAATGGAAATGGAACCATAAAATCCTATATCCTGAAAAACATACGAAAAGGTTGAACCTGCATCAGGTGCTTAAAGAGAACACCTGAATAACAGGGGCCTGAAGAGGGTATGTTGAAGACTAACCTCAGTCTTTTCCTCTTTCTCGCTCTCTCTCACTCCATCTTCTTTCTCTTCTCTCTTTCCCTTTCATATTACCTATATTTTTTCTTCCTTCTTTTCCCTTGGCACTGACCTATAACTCCCAGTATCAGCATGTGGTTAATATCCACAATGAGCTATTGATGATTGAGACCTACAACGTTTCCCAAAAGAAGATAGATTTCTGTCAGAATATTTTATGACCCACCAAAGGTTAATGGAAGACCCTACTGCTAAAGACACCATATTCTGTTGGGACAGAACATGGAGAGACCTGGCTGGAATCTGGAAAAGAGTCAGTTCCCAGATAGTTAGCTTGTCTAGTGCTAGAAGGTGCTACATGAGTGACTGGTGGGGGGGGGCGGAATGACAAACATCTCTCTAAGCAACTCGTGGTCTAAGCTACTCAGCAGCAAACAACCTGACGTGATGCTCACACAAGTGCAGTAGTGGCACACAGCCATGGTAGGTTTCCAGCTGCTCTTGATTTGCCTAACAGATCCACTCAGTGGAACAGAACCCACACCTGGATCCGAGAAACAAATCAGAACCATATCCAAAAACAAGCTCGCTCTCCAGTATCAAGCTCCCACCAATAGTGGGATACAAGAGGGCCTACACCTATTAAATTGTCTCTAAAATAATAATGGTTATCCATGTATCTTGCACTGACCTCACTCTCCATTGGAGAATCTGATTCTCTTTTTCAGATGGATGCAGAACCTAAGGGGAAAATCAGCCCATCACACCTCAACTGGCACCAGCTGAAGCCATAGAGTTAAAGGGGAAATGAGCAAGAGTGCTGCTTTCTTAGTGAACCTGGTACCAGCACAAGGGTGAAGGAGATAGACACAAATAACACTCAACTCCTACAAAATCAGACATCCAGAGACACAGGACTCCCAAGACATCGTCACTGAAATAGACCTAAAATGAACTCAATGTGGCTCAGGGAAATTCACGGAAGAGGGTTGGAAAGATTGTTAGAGCCATGAGTTGGGTCATTGCCTCTCCCGCATAACTGATGGCTACCCCCATAAGGCAAGACTCACATTACCCATGTGGGAGAACAGGGAGAAGGCTAACGATGGTACCATCATGGCTGTATATATAGTATATACATAACTGACAAAACTAATTTAAAATAACTAATAAAACTAATACAAAAGAAAAAATCAACTGTAAGGATTTATGACTTAAATATAAGGCCCAAAACAATGAAACTAGTAGAAGAAAACATGAAAGAAATAAGGATGTTGGACTAGAGAAAGATTTCTTAAGCAAGACTCCCAAATCACAGAAAACAACAGGAAAAAATAGTAAAATAAAATAATGTAGATAATCATGAGTTAAGAGACCAGCCTAAAGAATGGGGTTAACCCTAGGTATTAAAAAACTCAATAGCAATAAAAATAAAGCCAAGTAACCCAGTTTTTTTTTAAAGTGGGCAGTAGATATTTCTCAAAACAAGACATACAAATGGCCCATAGGTATATGAACAAAAGTTTAGTATCAATAATCTTTGGGTAAATGCAAATGAAAACCACAATGAGATACCATCTCACTCTAACAAGCATAGCAAATGTCAAATACACAAAAACAAAAAAGATTAAGAATGCAGCTCAATGGTAGAGTGTTAGCTTTATGTGATCTAGGTTGAATCCTCAGCAAAGGAAGAGAGAGAGAAAAGATAACTAATGATGACATGGTGTAAAGGGAAGCTGGTACATGACTCCAAATGTAAATGTGGACAGCCATTATGAAAAGCAATATGGATTTTCCTCAAAGAATCAAAACTAAAATTAGCCTGTGATCCAACAACCCCCATCCTGGGTATACATACATTGAAAAGAAATAAAGTATGTCAAAGAGACATATGTATACCCATGTTTATTGCACCATTATTCACACTAGCTAATAAATGAAAATAAGTGCCATCAACTGATGAATGTATCAAGAAAATCTAGTGTATCTATACAACAGAATATTATTGGGGCTGAAGTGATGGCTTAGTGGATAAGGCACTTTCCTGGGAAATCTAAGGACTCAGGTTCAATTTCCCTAGTACCCACATAAGCCAGATGTATAAGGTGGAGCTTGTGTCTGAGTTTGTCTGCAGTGGCTGGAGGCCCTGGCTCACCCATTCTCTCTCTCTCTCTCTCTCTCTCTCTCTCTCTCTCTCTCTCTTTCCTTCTCTCTCTCTGTCTTTTTCTCTCTCTCAAAAAAAAAAAAAAATAAAATGATTATAAAAGTATATTTAAAAACAAAAATAGAATTAAATCCTGCTATTTGAAACAGCATAGATGGAACTAGCAATCATTGCATTTAGTGAAATAAGGCACAGAAAGACAAATACCACATGATCACATTGATACATGGAATCTAAAATGTTAATTTGATAGAAGCTAAGAGTAGAATGATTAATTCCAGAGACCAGGGAAAGCAGGGAGAAGATGGGATGGAGAACAGCTGATGGATGGCCATTAAGTCATAGTGAGATGGGAGTAAGACATTCTAGAATGCTGTGCCACAACAGGATGGATATAGACAGTGATTGTACACTGTCTGTCTCAAAAAGCTAGGAGGAAGAATTTGAATGTTTTCACAATAAAGAAATGATAATGAAGAGAATTCCATCAGATTAATCAATACAATATATACATGTATCAAAATTTCACATGGTACTCCATTTAAATGTACAATATTATGGAGTTCGGGTGTGTGTGTGTATGCATGCACACTATGGGTAGTGTGGTATGTGTGGTATATGCATATGTGTGAGCAGATGGGTGTGCCCTTTGAGTACACAATGTGCAGTGTCCCTTGTCTATCATTCATCTGCTTATTTCCCTTCAGACTAAGTCTCTCTCTCCTCTCTGTCTCTCTCTCTCCCTGTCTCTCTCTCTTTCATTCTGTCTCTCCCTCCCTCCTTCCTTCTCTCTCCTCTCTTGTCCCTCCACACCACCACCACCACAACTTTCTCTTGGAGTCCAACACTCAGCATGAATATTTATTCTGTGGTACTTCCCTATTTCACTTTGTTTCTATGTAAACAAAAAGAAACTCAGTGGAAATTTAAAGAAAATTTCTACCTGACTGTCCATAGTAGATATTTTTAAAGAATAAAGAAAATGGAAGCATGCCACGTTCATACATTAATTGCTCAAACTTTAACACTATTGTGCTTATACAAAGGGAGAGTTGTGTACCAAAAACATTTGTAGTTTTTCTCCTCAGATTCATTGAATATATACTTTTTATTATGAACACATTAGAGAAAAATTATAGGAATACCTAGTTGTTGAACCCAAATCTTTCTTCCACAGAATTGCTTCAAATATGCTTCTAAGATAAAAAATAATAATAATAAATGACATAAAAATATGTGATTACTAGAATTTGCTCATTTATTTCTTAGAAATTTTGAGGTTCTTTTTCATTTCTATTGAGAAAGTCACTAAAGTGATAAGATTTGAAGTAAGGAAATTCATGATATTAAAACGTACTAGGTCAGAGAAATCTCAACTAATGTTGCTTCTTCTGGGGCTAAGCCCTAAGAACTGCTGACATAGTCATTCCCAGGATAGATAATTGGGAGATGCAAATCCTTTTCCCTCCTGCCATCCTACCCCTAGCTTCAAAGACTCAACCTTTTTTCAACTAAGTCATTTTCCTTCATATTTCCATAATCTAACTGTAAAGCAGACACCATTCTGCTATTGAGTCCTGTGTTCATCCATAAGCCATTAAGTTTTTAATTTTTATAAGAAAACTGTAATGAGCTAGGCATGATGCTACACACCTGTAACCATAAAAGTTCCAAGCCAGCCTGGGCTACTTAGGAAGCCACTATCTGGAGATCTGAATGGGAAGGAAGGAAGAGGAGAGAAAAAAAGGAAGTAAGGAGTATATTATTAAAAATACACAGAAAGGGGCTGTAGGGATGGCTTAGCAGTTAAGGTGTTTGCCTGCAAAGCCAAAGGACCTCAGTTCAATTCCCCAGGACCCACGTTAGCCAGCTGTACAAGGTGGTGCATGTGTCTGCAGTTCGTTTGTAGTGGCTGGAGGCCCTGGAGAGTCCATTCTCTCTCTCTCTCTCTCTCTCTCTCTCTCTCTCTCTCTCTCTCTGTTAAATAAAAAAATAAAAATAATTTTTTTAAAATACACAAAAAGTAAACAAAAAGAAAGAGAGGAAAAAGATACTGGATACAAGAAACGCTAGAGAAAAAAACATCCTTGAAAAAAATTCTGCAAGGATTAGACTGGCTTGAAAGGGACAGGCCCATGTGATCCATTAAAACAGCCAAACATCTGCTAAAGGATTTGTGCTTACTTCTTTTGAGCCTCCTGCCATCCAAACCTCAACTGCCAACTAAACATATGCCCTACACCACTACATTGTGCTTAGTCAATAAATACTACAGCCACGCCACAGAAACAAGGTGGCCAGCTACTTAAAATCAGTCTCAAACTTTTCATTTTCTGCCACGTTATTCTGAACTCTTCGGCACTTCTTGCACAGCAGAGAGAAAATATAGTAGATTAAGATACCAGAAATATTTTGATCCCCATACTACAACACCCATGGATCCCACATTACCCAAAACCCACATCTTTTTTTGTTGTTTTCATCCTTTTTTAATTAGATATGGACATATTTAGTATGTAAACAACACATGATGTGTACCATCCTTTCCCTCCTCCCTGGCCATTTTCTGAAGAGACCTTCCTCACTGGGGATGAAGGTCAACCCCATGGGGATTGTGGGACATGCATTATGAGGGGGAGAAGTAATGTCTCCATGCAAAATGTCCAACTTGTGGCTCTAACAATCTTTCTGCCCCCTCTTCCACAAAATTCCCTGAGCCATGCTGGAAGCATTTTAAGTGTACTTCAGTGAGGGGCACTTAGGAGCCTCTGGATCTCTGGTTTGGTAGGTGTTGAGTGTCCTCAGTGTCTATCTCCTTCACCCTTGTGCTGATGTCAGGTTCAATGAGAAAGCAGCACTCTTGCTCATTTCCCCAATTCCTCTGTGGTTTTAGCTGGAGCTGGGATGGAGTGCACTGGGTCATTTATCTCCTCAGGTCCAGCTCTGGTCTAAAAAAGAGAAGCAGATTCTTCAATGGAGAGAGAAGTCAGCACTGGTTAAATGGGATAACCATTATTAATTTAGAGAGAATTTAAAGGGTTTAGACCCTTTTATAGCCCAACATTAGTGGGAGCTTGATATTGGAAAGTAAAACCATTATCTGGATATGATTCTGACTTGTTTCCCAGTTCCAGATATGGTTTCCTTTCCATTGAGTGGATCTGTTAGCTAATCCAAGAGCAGTTGGTTACGCACCATGGCTGGGTGCCACTATTGCACCTGTGTGAGCATCATGTCAGGTTGTTTGCTTCTGAGTTGCTTAGACTTTGAGTTGCTTGGACAGATGTTGGCCACTTTTCCTTAGTAGCTCATGTAGTGTCTTCCAGCACTAGATGGGCTAATTGTCTGCAGACTGGCTCTCTTTGGGATTCCAACCAAGACTCTCCATGGTCCGTGCCAACAGCATATGGTGTCTTCAGCAGTAGGGTTTTACCATTAACCTCTTGTGGGTAATCAAGTGCTCTGACAGAAGTCTGTCTTCTTTACAAAACCCACATCTTACACTTCCTGAAAATGGCTCCCATCTTAGAATAAAGCACAAGTGAAAACAAATATGGTAGTTTGAATATATGTCCCCCAATCTATTCAGTGTTTTATTAGTTTATAGTTTGCATCTGCAGCCACCTTGCTGGAGGCAATGTCGCTGGGCGGATCTTAAGGTGTGATGGTGCGTTTGAGATTCTATTGTAAAGATATGCAAAGTGTGCCTAGCGGGAGTTCCTAAAGTGTGCTGTATTGTGTGGCTGGTGGCTTTTCTCTCTCTTGCCTGGTCCTATGAGAGCAGGCCACTTCTCCTGCTATTATGGAACTTCCCCTGGATCTGTAAGCCTCAATAAATAATATCCCTTCCTCCATAACTTTGCCTGGTCTGGAAGTTCATCTCAGCGAACTAGAAGCTGTCTGCTATAACAAATGACAAGAACTGAACAAAAGTTGGGGCTGCATCTTCATCACACACTTTGGTGGGTACACCAATCACTTGTATCTTGTGTCACAGTGGTACTTAATACTCCTCTTTTTGATAGAATGAAAGAATGAATTAATGAGAGCACTATAAGGGCACATCAAATACAGCTGGTGCCTGGAACAGAAATGTATCCTCTTGGGGGACATTTCTCTTAAATAAACTTGAGATAAAATATAAATGCCACTGATTCATCTCAGCTGTAACTCAGATACATCTGGCCCTCATCTTTCACCTAGCCAAATTCCTGCCAGGTTCAATTACTCTCTAACATTTCAAACTTTTTTAAATTATTAAATGATTTGTTATATTTCTTATTAAAATCCTCCTCTGAGTTGTGATCAAGAAACTGAGGTGCAAAGCTAAAAGTCATTTTTCAGCACACATAGGAATACTTAGGTGAATCCAGACTGGACTTTCATTATGCTGACACAGAGCCCCAAGTGAACCTATATCCAGAATACAGTATCAATCATTCCTCAACCAGACAAGTCACAAACAAGTCTTGAGTGGCTTTTTAACCTGAGCTGCATACTGCATAGAAATAAAAGAAATTGATTCATTTTGTTAAAATACATTAAAATTGCTTTTTAATACAAAGAAAAGATAAGAAAAAGAAAAAATACTGCCTTTTGCAGAGATCTATACCAACACATTTTTAATGAGTCTAGTATTGATTTGAGAATTTGTTCAGTTCTTTTAAATTTTTTTTAAAAATAACATGAAAAGTTAAAAGAAAATTTTCTCAATACCACACAAAACGTAATATTTCTTCAACATAGAATTTGCCACCCTAGGATTTTTTAATTAATTGAATACATGTGATTGTAGTAGATTTTAATGAAAGCAATTATATTCAGAATAACATTCTTCAAATTGTGAGTCATAAAATGTTTGCTAAACAGCCCACTAAATAATTCCATGAAAATTTTTCCTATTCATTTCTTAACCAGAGTTATGAAAAATTTATTAAATCAGATTAATTTCAAGTGCTAAATTATTCACACAAAAGAGGAAAAAATTTTAGTATGTTTTATATGACTCAATATATAATGCACTTAAATCTCAAATTCTAATTTTCTTCTTATTATTATTAAATAAACTTGGGCTAACAACATAAATTCCCAAATAAGGATTCTATCTCTCCAGGGTATAATCGTATTTCTACTCTGATGTTTACCTAAGACTTCTTATCTATAGTAACTGGTACTTTTAAAACGTGGACACAGGGGCTGGAGAGATGGCTCAGCAGTTAAAGACTCTTGCTTTCAAAGAAATCCTGATGGCCTGGGTTATCCCTCCCTCAGTCTCTCTTACTCTTTTTATCTCAAATAAATTTAAAAAATTAAAATGGGCACATCTATTAATTATAAGATATTTGAGTTTCATATAATAAATATATATGTAAGTGCTGTCTTCTCATCACATATTAGCTATGGAAGGACAGTATTTTCACATAGATTAAGGTAGTTATTAATATGGATAAATCATCTCCCCCCCCGCCCCCCACCAAAGAGTAGAGGAAGAAAGGAGGTCTTTGTTGGTTGGAAAACAAGAAAAGGTTGAGGTGACGGCTGAGCCCATTTGCAGTGAGAGGACAGCAGAGTGTCAGAGGTCTGGGGTACCAGAGGTCCATCTGTGGAAACCATAGGTCGAGTAAAAGTTAAAAACCCATCATGTAGAAGCAGATGTGATACCTCTCATTGCCGAGGTTATAGTGAAAATATCTGAAGTAGCTAAAACTGCTGAGAAGTTAAAATAGCAAAGAAAAGAGATGGATTGGGGATTCAGCTCAGTGGAAGACAGCTTGCTACGCAAGCGCAAGGACCTGGCTTCCTTCCTCAGTACAAAAAAAAAAAAAAAGAAGGAAGAGAGAAGAGAGAGAGAGGGAGGGGAGGGGAGGGGAGGGGGGGGGAGGAAGGGGAAGGGAAGGGAAGGGAAGGGAAGGGAAGGGAAGGGAAGGGAAGGGAAGAGAAGAGAAGAGAAGAGAAGAGAAGAGAAGAGAAGAGAAGAGAAGAGAAGAGAAGAGAAGAGAAGAGAAGAGAAGAGAAGAGAAGAGAAGAGAAAAGAGAAGTGGAGAAGGTTAAAGACTAACCCTTAAGAGACTCCAGTGAGTGTGATGTGGAAGAGGAAGAGGTGCCAGTGCAGAAAAGATTGCAGATGTCATGGATTCCAGGGAAAAAAATCAGCTCTGATTCTTCAAAGATGGCATTTCAATAAGATCATGTGTAGTTGAACAACTCTAGAAGAGAAGGCCTTTAAAGGCCATTGGTTTTCACTAGAAATATGTCATGATGTCACCCGTAACCTATTTCAGGAATCTAAGTTTCAGAAGGCTGATTCAATTTCAAAATTTATAAACAGAATACATACTAAAAAATGAGAGCAAGTATAGACAAATTATTGGAAGACTTTGTCATGAAAAGGAAGGAAATATGTTCAGAGTTTACTAAGTATATCAGGAAACAAAGAAAAAAGTTGATTTGTTTAAGTGACTGCTGAGCATGACTGATATCAGGAAAGATTCAAAAAGGAAAAACTGAGGACCTCAAAAAGGGTGGGGTACAGTGAAGTGTGGGAGCAATGTCTAAAATGCCACAGCCAAGGATGCCTCCCAAAGCTGACACAAGTCAACTGCACAGAATAGACTACATATAACGATGGTTAGCAGCTACTGAACAGTGATTATGTTCTGGTGCTTCATGGACCTTGTCCCTTTTAATACTTACACAAATCTCACAGGGCACATGGTCTCACTCACACTTTAACTATGAAGAAATTGGAACTGAGAGAAATTAAGTAAATTACCCAGGACCCACACAGACCCCTCAGACTTAAGCTCAACCACTGGAAGTTTGTGTTTCTTATACTTGCCCAAGGTCAGAAGGCAGAATTCACTCAACTTTAGGGGACTGATAGAAATTATGTCCCTGGGCAGGAGAGATAGGCTTAGCGGTTAAGACACATGCCTGCAAAGCCTAAGGACCCTGGTTTGATTCTCCAGGTCCCATGTAAGCCAGATGCACAAGGGGGCTAGAGGAACTGGTGCGCCCATTCTCAGTGTCCCTCTCTCTCTCTCTCTTTCCCTCTCTCTGTCTCAAATAAATAAATAAATAAAATCCTTAAAACTAATTAACACATTCATATAATTTAGACCTTTTCAGATTCTGCTACTAAAAAAGTAATGTAAATGTTGTTGCATAGATAATGTTCAGGGGAGATTCTGAAAGCAGAAAGAGATAAATTCTTATTTTAACGCATATTGACTGTGTAAAGGAATCATGTTTATCGTGACATTTTCCTACATGCACATAACAGACTGATTGCATTTAGTCTCATCACCCTCTCTTGTCCCTCTTCCCTTACCTCTTCCTTAATTATCTCCCTCCAACTTTAATGATGTCTTTCTTCCTATATTCCAAATATGAAGGAAAACTTGAGGTATTTGTCATTTTTCATCTGGCTTATGTTGCTTAGTATGGTCATCTCCAGTTCCATCCATTTTATTGCAAATGACAGAATTTTGTCCTTCCTTATATAAAACTCCACTGTGTATAGATAGCACATGTTTTAGCCATCCCTCCACCCACAGGTATCTAGGCTGATTCCATAACCTGGTTACTGTGAATGATGCCACAATAAACACAGGTATGCCTGCGTGTGCTCACTTTTATTCCTCCAGGTATATTCCCAAGACAGATATACATAAGTGGATCTTATGGTAGTTCCGTGTTTCATTTTTAAGGAATACCTATGCTGGTTTCCAAGTGAACTGACAAATTTAGCTTCCCATTAACAATGTGCAGGGTACCCTTTTTTCCCTGCATTCTCACCAGCATTTGATGTATTTGGTCTTCTTGATGATAGTCATTCTGACTGGAGAGAGATGAACTCTCAATGTACTTTAATTTCTCTTTTACTGTTCTCTAGAAATATCCTATTCTTGTGCCAATAACCTTTTTGTCAGGGTAAACTCCTGATTTCTTTGTGTAGGGCAGGAGAGAACATAATTCAAGTCTGACAGTGGATACCTGAAGTTAAAAATCCTACATATACTATCTTGGTCTCTATTTTTAATTAAACACAGTAAATAATTAATAACTATAGTTAATATTAAAATAAAACAAGCTAGGCATGGCAGTACATACCTGTAATCCTAGTACATGGGAGGTGGAGGCAGGAGGATCAGAACTCCAAGATTATCTTCTGTTGTATAGAGAGTTCAAAGCCACGGGCTACATGAGACTATCTCAAAAGTTAAAAGTAGGGGCTGGAGGGATTGCTCAGTCATCAAGGCACTTGCCTACAAAGCCTAAGGACCTGCATTAGATACCCCAGTACCCATGTAAAGTCAGAAGCACAAGGTGGTGCATGTGTCTGGAGTTCTTTTTCCATCGTAGAGGCCCTAGTGTGCCTATTCTCTCTCTCTCTCTCTCTCTCTCTCTCTCTCTCTCTCTCTCTCTCTCTCTTCGCACACACACTCACTCTCTGTCTTAAATAATAAATAAAATATTTTAAAAAATAAAAGACAATTATACTAATGTCATTTCAGTGTAAACAAATGTCATTTCAAAATATTAATGATTTCTGGGATTTTCTATTTAATATTTTCAAGACTGTAGTTCATTGAAGGTAAACTGAAACTTCAGAAAGAAAAACTATGGATAAGGAGGAACAACTATGTAAAATTTATTTTAGTAAATTACTTCAAGGATTAACAACAAAAGTATCCCCTTCTTCTTTGCCACCTTTGTGTGGGTATTGGGTAAGGTGGTATTTTACATATTTGACTATAGCCATCTCCAGTCACACTGAGCTTTATCCCAGTGATCAGTCAGAGGAACAAAAGTCATCATTAACATAAAGAGAAACACTATCTCATTCCTCATCCAGTTACTAAAGTCAAAGATGCTTTCAGTCTGTTCTCACCTCTCTATGGGATCTGAAGCTGTTCTCTCACACACCTCTTCTGGAAGTTCTCATCTCTTTTTGTTTTATCTTCCACCTAGCTGATTTTCTCTTATCTTTACTGTTCAAGGGCCCTTCTTCTTCTCATCCTCCTCCTCTACCTCCTCCTTCTTTTCCTCCTTCTCTTCCTGCTTTTTGTCTTTCTGTATCCCTCTCTTTCTCTTCTTCCTCCTCTTCCTTCCCTTCCCCCTCCTCATTTTCCTTTTTCTTCCCATCCTTTAAATGGTAGAAATTTCTCTGCTCACCCTCACCACTTTCTTCACACAAGGCCTAAAGAAACTCAGACTTGAACCATCACCTCTCTTCTGATGTCTCCTCCCCAACTTTACCATGGACAGCTCTACTGAGCTGCACAGTTCCCTGTGCAAGTCTAAACCCACTGAGGGGCGTGTCCAAACGTACCTTCATGTTCTGAATAACACATACCTCCTATGAAGACTCTCCCTCAATGAAACACTTAAAAGAGAAAAATGATCATTATCTTTGAGGTATTTTTCTTGATACATCTTTTCCTCACTTGTTCTTTTCTTCATGTGTGTGTGTGTAATGCATGTTTCTATAGGAACAGACACATGTGAGCATGTGCATATGTGCATGGAGGCCAGAGGACAACCTTGGGTGTTGTTCCCCATGCACACTGTCCACATCTTTTTTTGACACAGGAAATCTCATTTTCCTGCAGCTCACCAATTGGGCTACACAAGCAGGCAGTAAACTCAAGGAATCTTGTAGTCTCTGCCTCCCAGTGCTGGGGTTTTAGGCATATGCCACCACACCTGGTATTTTACATGGGTTCTGAAAATTTAACTTAAGTCCTCACATTTTTGAAGCACGCAAGTTAGCAACTGAATCATGTACCCATCCATCTTTACTACATTCACCATTTTCTAAAATCTCCTCTTCCTCTTCAAGCTATGCAAAGTCTGAAGGTCAACTTTAAAGAATACACTATGATGAAGAACTGCTCTCCCATAATAGTTCATTCCTAGTTCAGTACCTCTGAACATAGCATAAAATTTATATTTTATTATATGTGAGTAATTACTTGTCAGGTAAAAGAAACACAACCCTTAAAATGCAGACTTTGCTTCTAATTCTAACATATGAGCATGGAGACTCTAAGTGTTTATGAAGACCCTTGATGCAATGGGGACTCTGAGCCAGAGCTACAGTGCTATGGAGACATCTCATGCAATCTCCGTCCTCATCCCGTACTGGCGCCAAGTTCCAAACAACTATGGGCCCTACTCAATCTACTGCTAAGGGTAGAGCATGGAAAAATAGACCAAGGTATCTATTTTAAATAAACTGGATGAACATTACAAAAAGAAATGTAGGTCGACCCCAGATCTCTTTATCCATAGATATAAAAATTCAAGCTATTCAAAAGCTCTGAAAAATAGCTGCTTAGAAATAAAAAAAAAAAAAAGTCTAGGGAGCTGGTTTGGCTGGTAAGAGCACTTGCCACAAGCATGAGAGTCTAAAAGGATCTGAGACTGACTGAGTTTGATTTCACAGGACTCAACTAACCAGCTGAGAGTGGACATGTGCATAACTCCAGTCCTATGGCGAGCAGATGCGGAGAATCAATCACTGGGGCTCAGAATGACCACAGCTCCACTTTAAGGAAGGAACATTCAGTCTCAAGGAAATACATGGATGAGTGATAAAGGAAGGACACTCAACATCTTCCCTCTAGCCCCCACACACCTGTGAGCTCCTCTACACATATATGTGCATATGCCACACACACACATACACACACAGCCACTACCATTGCTACCCCACACAGACTACACATAAAAGAAATGAAAGAAGGAAAGAAAGATAAAGAGAGAGAGAGAAAAGGAAAGAGGGGTGGAGGGAAGGGCAAGTCAAATCTGATCACACATATTTTTGCTTAAATTTGGCTCGGTCTTTATTAAGGCTAATCAGTTTGTGATAAGTACATAATACATTTATAACATTCTCTAGCTTAATCGCTGTGTCCAAGCCAAAAAAATTCTAAAAGAACTTGTTCATACAACTACAGGCTGAAGTCTTTTCACAGGGCTGGGTTTCAGGTATATAATAATTGGTGTTATAGCTTAGTAACTGAAGTGTGAAATGTGAAGTCTGGTCAGGGCAATCTCCGTGACTGTCCATGTACAGCTGGAGCTCAGAATGAACCTTTTTGAAAAGGGACATCCACTAAATGATTCTAAATTCCTTTGGGTAATGGTTTGGTAACACCCCCCAACACACCCTTCAAAGACCCTGCAAAGAAACATGACCGTTATAGATCAGGCAAACAAGGCAAAGATATTCAATAATCATCATGCATTTCTTTTCCTTGAAGTCTTTCCTTCGTCTTCAAAGAATCTGTGTGATTCCGTCTGTGCACCCCAGCCTGGTACAAAGGCAGACACACAAGGAATGTTTGTGAAATTCATGAATGGTCTTGTGTGACTGCAATACAACACAGCCACTGGTGATTTACAGCTTCCTCTTTGGCAGGCCTTGCAAGTTGGAGCTGTTTACATGTCAGTGGGTGGTCCAGGAGGCTGAGCTGAGGTTCAGAGTCTAGAGCTGTGAGGGCAGAGTCCTTTAAGTAAAGGAAATGTGGCCACGTCGAGCATGAAACAAACCAAGCAAGATGAGCTACAGACATCTCTGGATTAAGAGTACCCCTGATCTTATAATTCATTTCCATCAGAAATTTTCCATTACTGAGGATAAATTTGACAAGTGTTAATGAGATGGGAAGCATCCCCACTAAAGGGAAAAACATAGCAAACATCCTGATTCCCAAAAACATTGAATTCAGTTGAAAATATTTTCCCCTTCCCATGGGCATTTTAAATCCATCATTCAGGGCTGGGACGTAGCTCAGTAGAAACACACTTGCCCAGCATACAAGGGGCTCTGGATTCAAAATCCAGAACTGAAAAACAAATCTTAATTCCTCTACAAAAATAAAACATTCTAATAGTATGCTATAACATGGAGACCCCTAGTGTATAAGTCATGGTGCATCAGAGAACCGGGACCAGTAGGATATTTAACCACCACCTTCGTAATACCATTGCTATTCTCAGAACATTCTCCAAATCATTTTTGCCTCAGTTCATTTGTATAACTAACGTTGAGATTAACATATTTACTACAGAGCCTTGTTTACACACCACCTCCAGACATTTCTCACTGCTCGCCAAAAACATCCTCTTACTTGTTCTGATTCTTCCAATGCTAATGTCAAGAGTGTTTCTACTCCAATATGAATGTCAATAGTGGCTAAAACAAGCAGTCACTGGAGGGAATAATTTCCAATGTACTATAGTACACTGGGGAAATGACAGTTGATAACTCTATGGTTCAGAGTTAGCAGAGAGGATCTGGAATGCTTTAAGCCCCCCAAAAATGATGTGTTTGTGGTGATGGGTGAGCCAATTGCCCTAATCTGGTGACACTTTGAATCATGTATTGATCTATTACTATATTCCATAAACAGGAGCAATCATTATGTATCACTTAACTAAATTATTTAATTTTTATAAATTCACCTCAAACAAAAAGGTGATGCTTCACTTAGATAAGTATATTTTTGAATATCTTAAACTAGAGAAGATAGTAAATATGAAATATAAGCACCAAAGCAAGGAAGGTAGAAAAAAATTCTAGTCTGAGAAGTACAGACTTAAAGTTGACAAATTAATCCATTTACAGGAGACAATACAGTGACCCATGAGACATAAGCCTTTGGTAGACAGTACCATTGGATAGATGACAAATACCTAAGAAGATATTTTTATTCTTAATGTAAAGATTTTTAAAAATTATCTAACATTTTTAAAATTATTTTTACATTAGATTTTATTTATTTATTTATTTATGTATAGGAGACAGAGAGAGAGAGAGAGAGAGAGAGAGAGAGAGAATGTAAATGGGCACACCAGGGCCTCTAGCCATTGCACAGACTACAGACACATGCGCCACCATGTGCATCTGGCTTATATGGGACCTGAAGATTCAAACTGGGGTCCTTAGGCTTCACAGGCAAATGCCTTAACCACTAAGCCATCTCTCCAGCCCTATCTAACAATTTTTAAATCATGTTAATCTTAATAAGGGTATAGTAATCTCTGATAAAATTCTTATTCTACAGATTCAATTAAACAAAAATACTGGGATCAATTAAATTATTTATACTTCATGATGCTGTCACTGCTTTAAGACTCTCATGCAAGAAATTCTTAAGATTCCTGACATTTCATAGTTACTAGAATACTGAACCTCAGATGAAAATAAGTTTTTTCTTGTGGATTTCCACAAAAAAATGAAGTACAGGAATTTTTTTTTTTGTTAGAATGCTGTATTCTGGTCATTCTGTTTGTTAACTGCTGCCATGTGCTGAGGGACACAAAACAGCACTGAGCAGGTGTAACCACTGCCCTGAGGCAAGCTATCGTAGGAAGAAAAATTCTCAAATCTGGAGTTTTCACCCCCTTCTCTATTTCTCACTCTGTCTCTCTCTCTCCCTCCCTTCCCTCGCCTTCTGTCCCTCTCTGTTTCTCTTTGCCCCTCTGTCTCTGCCTACAAGTTGATACTATTGTACAATGACTAAGAAAATAAATTCTTGAGTTAGGATGCTAGAGTTTATAGTCTAGTCCCACTAAGAAAAAAGGGTTTTTGTTAAGTCTTAAATAACTAATTAACATGCACATAAGCAAGTAAGTAATTAAATAGTGAGAGGAATCATACCGCATGCTCTTCAGTGTAGCAGAACACTGGCCATAGTTACTGTTGAGTCTTACAGTAGCTGTATAAACGTTTTTGTTTTGTCACAATTTCATTGTTTTCTCCGTAAGAGATGTTTTTTTTTTTATACTGTCAGGCAGCACACCATAAGCAATTTGTAAATCATTCCATTCAAACTTACTTTTTCCTCAATGTTGTGAACTGTTGGCCAGTTTCAGTTTCACTTTCAAAATGATAGTATAAAAAAAGCAGAAGTGAAAGTATGAATCATAATGTAATCAGTTCATTGCATGCTGGCCACTTATAACCCAGAAAACCACGGGGTATTTCCAAACTGAGGTCATTCAAAGAAAGAATGCGACTGGTATGGAAGAACAAGAAAAATTACCTGGGCTCTTTGGGGATTTAGATAACATGTGGGATATTCCCAGCTAATCATTTTTTACTGAAAAAAAAATTCACAATGACGAATCTATGTTTTAAGTACTCACACTAGCAGTTATCTTAGAAATTAAAAACTGGATTTGGGGTTATACATTTTATATGTAAATTTTTATTGGGAACTGTAATATATGAACCTTTTTCAAATTGGTCATATTCCCATCATATTATAGTCTTTATGTCACCTCTGTCCCACCCCAGTTCTCCTAAGGGTCCTTCTCAGTGGAGTTATCAGTTACAGTTTTTGAAAATATTTTTATTCATTTTACTTATTTATTTATATACCAGAGTGAAAAAGTATAGGTTGCTAGGGGAGGCCTCTTGTTCCTACAAGTGAACTCCAGATACATGTGCCATGTTGTGCATCTTGCTTTATGTGGGTGCTGGAGAATCGAACCCAGACAGGCAGGCGTTGTTAGCAAGAGCCTTTAGCTGCTAAGTCATCTCCCCAGCTCCCAGTTGTTCTTTTAATTCTATTGACTGACACAATGTATGCTAAGAATCTACTTTAGTACAATACAAAGCCAAATGTGGTGGCACACACTCAGAGTGCCAGCACTTGGGAAACTGAGGCAGGAAGATAGAAAGTGCAAGGCCAGTTTATGCTACCTACTGAGGCACTGTCTGAAAAAGAAAAAGAACAAAAGGGCTGAGAAGACAGCTCTGTGTTAGGGCCCCTTGCTACCAAGTGAGTCTAAGGCCCTGGGTTCACACATCAACACACATAATGTTGATGATGATACCACAAGACAACTCAAAGGTTTCTTTTCTTTTAAGAGCTTATATAAATTTAAGGTTTTTTAAAAATAAAATCCTAAGTAATTCATTTTTACTACTAAGGTAGAAATTATATAGGAAAAAAACTGTAATCTTGGCTTAAATTGGTTGGTTTTATTTTATAATTTTAGAAAGAGAGAAATAAATTTTATTTTCTCCAACCAAACAATTAAAGACAGATATTTTGCTTCTTTCACAACATTAAAGCACTTTATAAACTACAAAGGCTCTGATCCACTGAGGAGATGATTCAATGGGTAACATGTGTGCTACATAAGTCTGACGCCCTGTATTTGGAACCCCATGGCCCATGTGAAGCCAGAGGCTGGAATGGGCATCTGTAATCCTACAATAAGACAGGCGGTTGGAGACAGGAAATTTCCTGAAAAGCTCTCAAGCCAACTAGCATTATATACCACAGCAAATAAAGAGAACCTGTCTCAATGCAAGGGGGAAGGTATGGACTGACCACAGAGGTTATCCTCTGACCACACATGTCATGGCACATGAGTGTCTGTATACACACACACAGACATCACAGTTATGCTATATGTTTTATTATAGTATATGTTATATGGTCTATGTAAATAAATTAGTCCATATGAAAAAAGGGAAAATTTTCCAGAAAATATTTACCTCTTGTTTGATGACATTTGCCTAAAAAATGTTTGGCCTATTAGTTTTGTCATACTTGCTATTCTGTTTGCTCATCAGTTATTTGATCCATTCATTATAGCCACTGGGAAGCCAGGCCAACCTTACCTCTTTTTAATCAGTGCATATCCTTGGTTCCTCCATTAGCCAATGTCCCTAACAGAAAAGCTAAAGGTCTCTCCACTCAGTAGCGTTGCTCATAACCTCATCTGCCCATTGGTTTCTTAAGCTCACTCATGGGTCCAGTGGTTATCCCACAGTCCTATTCTGATACCTGTTGTGAGCTACCCTGTCAGCTTCGTGGCTATTTCAGGTGACACGAGTAGGATGGCTGTCCCCCATATGACTGAGGAATCAATTTTAAAATATTGGAAAGCTAAACTTCTCCTCATTCCATGGAGCAATCAGAAATTCACAAGTTTTGAGAACTTAAAAACTAAAAGCAACTCTTAAAAATATCAGGAAGCCAGTCATCATGGCACACACCTATGATCCCAACATTCAGGAAGCTGAGGCAAGAGAATAACACACTCAATAAAAGCTAGACTATACAGTGAGACTTCCTCTCAAAGTGAAAAGGGCTGGAGATACGGACCAGTGGTTAAGGCGCTCACCTGCACTGCCTAACAACCTGAGTTTGATTCCCTAGTACCCACGTAAAGCCAGAAGCACAAAGTGATGCATGCATCCAGAGTTTGTTTGCAGCCACCTGGCTCTCTCTCTCTCTCTCTCTCTCTCTCTGTCAAAAAAATTTAAAAATTAAAAATTAAAAGAGGGGTTAGGAGATTAGAACAACCTATACTAAAAATTGAGCTCTTCTCTCAAAATTGAAAAAAAGGGGAAAAGAAGATTTAGAAGAAAATGTATGTGGGCGGGGACAGGAAATATGATATATGGGAAATAACTATCTTCTCAATTTTATTACGAATCTGAAACTTCTCTAAAAATAGACTTCATTAAGAAAAATAATAAAAGAAGCTGTGTGTGGTGGCACATGCCTTTAATCCCAGCATTTGGGACGCAGAGGTAGGAGGACTGCCATGAGTTCAAGGCCTCCCTGAGACTACATAGTAGATTCCAGGTCAGCCTGGGCTAGAGCAAGACCCTACATCAAAAAAAAAAAGAAAGAAAGGAAGGAAGGAAGGAAGGAAGGAAGGAAGGAGGGAGGGAGGGAGGGAGGGAGGGAGGGAGGGAGGGAGGGAGGGAGGGAGAAAAGAGAAGAGAAAAAAAAAAGAAAAGAAAAGAAAAGAAAGAAAAGAAAAGAAAAGAAAAGAAAAATAATTAAAAAAACAGCCATTGAGTACAAACTAAGTCATAAATGTGTTGGATGACATTAATTATTTTTAATATTTTTTATTTATTTATTTGAAATCAGAGAGAGACAGACAGAGAGAGAATTGGCATGCCAAGGACTCTAGCCACTGCAAACTAACTCCACACACATGTGCCACTTTGTGCATCTAGGTTTAACTGTGGGTACTGGGGAAATCAAACTGTGGTCATTAAGTTTTACAGGCAAGTGCCTTAACCACTGAGTGATTTCACCAGCCCAATATTAATTATTTTCAATGCCTAGACATTAGGCATCATAAACAAAGTTGAAATGAAGCAACATACACAGAAAATATTGACAATAGGTTTAAAAAACAATTACATTCTTATATATGTATATTTTTTCTATAAACTAGAAAAAAGAAAGCTCAGTAAATAAACAGATATGAACCTTCAGCTCACAGAAGACAAGCTCTCTAGAAACAATAAAGTTATAAGGAAGTAAAAAAAATCTATAGCTTGTTAATACAAAAGCATGTAAATTAAAATGGGGTTTCTTTCATGTTTTCCAAACTGGGAATTTTTCAAAATTCTGACAATGACAAGCCACTGTAAGAATGTGTGGTACATAACCTTTAAATTCATAATGTTAATTACTGGTGGTTAATGGAAATTTTACTACAAGAAGCGTGGTATAACTTTGAGAAAAAATATATATAACAAGTTACGAGAACAAATTCATATAGTTTAGATAGTACTCTGGCAGGATCCAGCAGCAGTATCCTATAGCCCAGCAAGTCAATTTCAAAAAGTGTAAATCTCATAATGCCTCTTATACAAGACATAGTTTTCTTTTTAAAACTTTTTGTTGCTAGTTTTCATACATGTACACAATGTATTTTGATCATAATCCCTTCCTTTTACCTTCTCTTGTCCTCCCTCCCCAACCTCCTTCTACTGAACCCCTTCTTTGTAACTAGTCCCTCTTCTACTTTGATGTTTTTGCCCTCCCCACCATTCATTATCAGCTGTTGATGGAGTCACTACTGTGCAGGTCTTGTGCAGTTAATTACATTTGCTGCAGGGTCATGAATGCCTACTTCCTGTCCAGAAGATAGAATTCCACGACACCCCTCTACATCTTCTTGCTTTTACAGTCTTCTGGCCCCTTCTTCTAAGTGTTCCATGAAGCTTTTCTAGTGATCCCAAACATTTTGAAAAACACAGAATTCCTCGTCCTTTTTTCAAGTTCCACAATATCAAGCATCCATTTTCTCTTTTGGGGTCTTGCCACTCTCTTCTCTCAGTAGCTGGCAGGTGAGACACTGATGCTATATACATGCACCCACTGACTTTCCCTTCTTCTTCTCCATTCACTCCTCTACCTCCATGGGAATCTCTGCTTGCCTTAGAAAATTCACTTCCTATCATGTCTGGTTCACAATTCCTCCATGTTCCTCTTTCTACCACCTAGCCTGACTTCTCCTTTAGCTTTATATTACTGGATATTAAAGGCCAAAATAAATATTAGTTTCACACTACCTGATACAGAAAGATCAAGACATCCACAAGATATTAATAACTTCAAACAATTCCCTACCATAGTCCTAGGACATCACTGGACTGTTAACACACCCCCACACACACACATGCAAATTGAGACCCAGTGGTAGGGATTGGCTGAAGTAAGGAAGACTGGACAGCTGTCACATTTCATGACTCCCTGAAGATTTCTACTCATACCAAGAGTAACTTCACCCTTATCTA
Organism: Orientallactaga sibirica; assembly: GCA_036365145.1. Lineage (NCBI taxonomy): Eukaryota > Metazoa > Chordata > Mammalia > Rodentia > Dipodidae > Orientallactaga > Orientallactaga sibirica. Next base: position 10,375,011 of record JAEOAD010000053.1, on the reverse strand, counting down.
TCCATAACCCTTTATTCTCTTTATCCTTCCAAACCTAAAAGTTAGAATTTGTCACAAGTAAGAGCTGTACATCTCTTGAGGCAGGAAATGACTGCTAATTTTACATACTAGAATACCGTTTCCCTGAGCTGAAAAGAATTTGTCTGCTCCAACCATCTTCTCTTCCTCAGTCAACATCTTCATCCATATCTCTCTCTGTGCTCAAGGTAGCCCCGACCTGCCATTTTGAAGACATAATGAGTCTTGTTGCCATTCTGCTATAGAGTCATCAATACAGGATGCCCCTTCCTCATCTTCCCCGGGTGTCTACCTGTTTTAGATACAATAAATGAATCATGAGAGTTGAACATCAGATTCTGTCCAAGCACGGGCCTGACAATGACTCAGCAGTGCAGTCCCCAAGGCCAGGGGGATGCACAGTGAGAAAGGAGGAGGGTACAGAAGCCTCCTAACCAGGAGGCCACTTCCTGACCATGGCAGGCCAAACCAATCTGACAGCCAACATGCTGTCTCCATGAGCCCAAGCTTAGTGTCCTAGGTGACAGCCCCTTCCACACACAGCATCCACTATGACCATCTTAGGCCTGAGTACTGGAGAAGCTCCCACTTTAACAAGAGTCAGGCAGAGAAGTGTTTGGGGGGCAGGGATAGATGAGCTCCCTCACCCCCACTCTGCTGGTGGGCCAGCCAGGGCTAACTGATACATCAGTGGTCACTAACTGTTCCCTCTAGCCCATGAGATTCCTCATAGATGCCTTCACACCCAGCTGCCAGCACAGGGGTCAAGCAGCAAGAGCAGGAGTCTCAAGTCCATTTGTCTCATAAGGCAGCCAAGGAGGTCAGAGCAATTACCCTCCAGCTAGAATTTAAAAGCTAGGGCTTGTTCGGTCCTGATGGTGTAGGACTCCAACGTCAGCACTGGGGACATAGAGGCAGGGGACCAGGAGTTGGAGGCCAACATGGGCCTCATGAGGCCTTGTCTCAAAAGAAAGAGAGAGAGGGAGAGAAGAAGGAAGGCAAGAAGAAGAAAGGAAGGAAGGGAGAGAAGGAGGGAGGGAGGGAAGGAGGGAGGGAGGGAAGGAATAAGGGATAGGAGGAAGGAAGGAAGGGAGGGAGGGGAGGAAGGAAAAGCTAGGCTTGGTGGCTCATGGCAGCAATTGAAGTACTTGAGAGGCAAGTTTCCCTGTGAGTTCAAGGCCAACTTGGACTGGAGTTAGACCCTACCACAAATAATATAAATAAATGAAAAGAAAAAGAAAGGAAAGTTAAAAATTCTCCCATCTCTCAAACATAAAAACTGAAAACTTGAAGAGGTTTTTGACCTGTTTGGGGGGGGGTGATGTTTTTAGCACATTTATGCTGCATTTTCTTTTCTTTTCTTTTTTTTTTGTTTTGTTTTGTTTGTTTGTTTGTTTTGTTTTTTGAAGTAGGGTCTCACTCTAGTCTGGGCTGACCTGGAATTCACTATGTAGTCTCAGGCTGGCCTCGAACTCACGGCAATCCTCCTACCTCTGCCTCCCTAGTGCTGGGATTAAAGGCATGTGCCACTATGCCCAGCTTCTTTTTTTGTTGTTTTTAAAAATATTTTATTTATTTATCAGCACAGAGAGAGAGAGAGAGAGATTATATGTGTAAATGGTTATGCCAGGGCTTCTTGGTCTAGAAACAAGCAGCAGATGCATGCACCTCTTTGTGCATCTGTCCTTATATGGTATTGGGGATTCAAACCCAGACCAGAAGGCTTTGGAAGCAAATGCCTTTAATCACTGAACCAGCACCCCAGCTCCTAATATTGCTTTTTCATCTCATTTTATACTGTAAATACCCATTTCATTCGTTATATTTCTGTGCATAGACATATAATGGAACATTTGTCATTCTTTTAAGTAATTCATTTCTTTTTTCATTGTATGTGCGTGCATGCACATATTAAGATTTATCCCATTCTGTACCAATGGATGTTCAAGTTGCTTAGAACTTGTTGACACTCCAAACAATGCTACAAAAAGATCATGTCTATGCCTGTGCTTCATCAAGTCAGCCAGTAGACAACACCTTTTAAACATAAGTTAGAATTTGAAAACTGAAAGGCAGGTATGTTGGCACATGCCTTTAATCCCAGCATTCAGGAGGCAGAGGAAGGACGATGGCTGTGAGTTGGAGGCCAGCCTGGGAATACAGAGTGAATTCCATGTCAGCCTGGGCTACAGCAAGACCCACACTTAAAAAACAAACAAAAAAAATACAGAATTTATAAACGAATTTATTTCTAATAGGTAGTTTTAATTTTTAAAGCTATTGCCAATTTTCTTTGCCAAACAAATTGAGGAATTCATACTCTTATTACCAAAATATAGGAATGTTCACATTCTGGATTTAAAACATTTACCAACCAGATAGGTAAAAATCTCTCATCATTGTTCCAATTCACTATGGGCATAGAAGAATACCAAGAACCTCAAATATTGAGCCACACACATTGGTATTTCTTTCCTACCTGACTACTTTGAGACTTACAGTCCCCCACACAGAGGCCTGAGAAAGTTGAAAATATGTCATGTTTTCTTTATAAGTGTTTGCTTTTAGTGCAACAGGATTATGTCAACTGTTATTAGAAGGAAAAAGCCATCAACACACCAGAACAAAAAGGAAAAGGTGTGTCTGCTGGTTAAAATAAATAAAAGAGCAAACTCACTTAGAAATAGTTTTAAAACTTAAGTCACAGTGGAATTGAGGAAGCTGAAGACAAAGCCAGGCTCAGTGCTTATAAACTCAGTAAGGTGGGGGGGGGGTCTCCTGCATTTACTCTCCAGTTTAGGAAGCTAACACAGTATACCCTTGAAGACATCTGAGAGTTCGTTGATATTATAGAGGGCTTCAAAGTATGCTGGTTGTGACCTTACTGTTAACCCCACTTGATGTCAATGATTTCTGAACCTAGTGGTCAAGTATAAGTTGGTATATGGACATGCCAAATTTCACTGCACATCAAAACAAACAAAAAGAAATTGGTGCAAGTGTAACAACTTTAACCCTTCCTTAATTTTTAATTCAAAACCTAGTGAAGAACATTTTCATTAAAAGCCAGTGACTGTATTTCAGTTAAAGTAATGGCTATGCTGATATGTGAGGGTCAATAAATCAATTCAGATATTGTGAAAATCATGTAAGTCCTCCAAATCATAATGATCATATGTCCAGGGAGAGAAAACATAAGAGGATAAGATGCCACACCATCTTTACCACACTGATTGAAATCATTAGAAACTCATGTACAAGAATCTATGGCAGCTCAGTAATGAAGCTATTCTGCCTAAAACAACATATGGTTTATTTATGGCTGGCTGGACAGTACTTACAATGCAGGTGCTCAGAGTAGAAAAAAATGGATGACGACATGTAAAAAAATTCATGATAAATTAAGATGCATTAATGGAAATAGCATGTGCCTATAACTGTCTACTTTCACATAGTATTGTGATGTTTATGGCTACATATATTAATCTTGATCACCAGGTTATATATCAGTTGCTTTCTCATTGCTAGGACAAAATACCCAAGTGGGAGCAGCTTAATGAAGGAAAGGGTTAATTTTTGGTTTCCAGTTTCAAGGGAAGATCATTGTGGTGGGGAAAGCATGGCAGGAGAAGGATGCCTGTGGCAGGTGTTCACATCGGCCGGGAAGAAGTGGAAAAAGCAAACCAGATGCAGGAACTCACTGTAACACCTTGTGGTGGTTTAGATGTAAAATGCCCCCATAGCCTCATGTGTTTGTGATTAAGCCTTATTCCCAGCTTGTGTAGCCTTTGGGAGGTAGAACCTTGCTGGAGGAGTTGTATCCTTGGGGACAGACCTTCAGGTTTAATAGTCAAGCTCTACTGGGTGTTCAAATGTCTCCCTCATGTGTTGCTCACCTTTGTCTTATATGTCTTAGAAATTTGGTCATAATAAGTTTACAAGCCTGAAATTAACATGAAAACTGTGCTATTAGGGCTGGAGAGATGGCTTAGTGGTTAAGGCACTTGCCTAAGGACCCAGGTTCTATTCCCCAGTATCCATATTTACCAAATGCATAAGATGGCACAGGTTTCTAGAGTTTGTTTGCAGTGGCTGGAGGCTCTGCCATGTTCATTTTCTCCCTCTCTCTCTCTCTCTCTGTCTCTGCCTCTTTCTCTCTCTCAAATAAATAAATACTAATAAATATTTTAAAAACTGTGCTAGTAATTTCATCCTTCCTACATAATCTTTGAGTGAAACTTACCTTTCTACAGGAATTAACTAAGAAGTTAGACATATACTTTGTATAACTACCATCATGAAACGCAAAGGGAATATAGAATGTTGAATCAGAAAAGCATAGCTTACTTTCTTTTCTTTCTTTTTTCTTTCTTTTTTTTTTTTTGGGAGAGACAGAGAGAGAGGGAAAGGAAGACAGATAGAGGTGGGCTCGCCAGCAGCCTCTCAGCTGCTGCGAATGAAATCCAGATGTGTGCGCCCCCTTGTGGTCAATTGTGGCATTGCACCCTTGCATCACTGCATCTAGCTAAATGTGGGACCTGGAAATTGGAACCACTGGAGATTGGAACCAGTGTTCTTAGACTTAGGAGGCAGGCACCTTAACCGCTAAGCCATCTCTCCAGCCCCATAGCTTACTTTTTTAAAACAGTGAAAAGAAGAATGCTTCATGTGAGGAGTAAAGGGATTATTTTGTATTTTCATAGCAATGTGAGCAAGTTTAAAAGGTTATTTGCAATGGTTTGTTTATTCTAAAAAAATAATGTTATTGCTGTTGCTTTCTCATTGCTGGGACAAAATAACCAATCAGAATCAAATTATGAAAGGAAAGGGTTTATTTCAACTTACAGTTTCAATGATGAAGTTTCTATCATGGTCGGGAAACCATGGCAAGAGCAGACAATAGGCATCACTTCTTTATATCAAGAAGGAAGTAGAAAGCAACAAGGCACAAAGTGTGCTGGGCTATAACATATCAATGGCTGTCCCCAGTCCTCCTGCAGCAAGGCCCTAAAGACTCAGACTCACAACCTTCCCAAAAATCACTACCAGCTGGGGACCAAGTACACAAACACATGAGTCTGTGAGGAACATTTTACATTCAAACCATAACAACTCTTTTCACAACACTACTCTTTTTTTGTCCTTTTTTCTTTTTTTTTTTTTTTGTTTTTAAATATTTATTTGAGAAAGAATGAGAGAGAGAGAGAGAGAATGGGCATTCCAGGGCCTCCAGCCAGTGTAAATGAACTGCAGACAAATGTGCCACTTTGTGCATCTGTCTTATGTGGGTCCTGGCGAATAGAACCTAGGTCCTTTGGCTTTGCAGGCAAGTGCCATAACCTCTAAGTCACCTTTTCAGCCCTCTTTTCTCCATTTATTAATATTTGCCTGACTTGTTGAACTCTTGATTTCTAGAACATGCTGATATACTTGTTGACATCATCTCTCCAACAACTTTAAGTGACACTTGAGAATAGTGCATAGTGAGAATTAAGAACCTAAAATGCAGCCCATCGTGATAGTACATGCCTGTAATTTTGGCACAAAAGGCAGAACCATGATTATCATCCTGGGCTACATAGTGACTATCAGGGCACTCTGGCCTTCAGTGTGACACCCTGTCTCAAAAACAAAACTAAACTAAAACTAAAATGCAAAACAATCCACTATGTTTTTTATCTTTTTATTAATAATTATGAGCCTTGTAAAATTATAACATTTTTCTGTGACAGAAACATTGAGCATGAAATTCTGAGTTTCATCATTTTGCTTAAAACATATGTCCAAGTATATTTTCTCCACCCCTGTGTAGTATTATACCATGTAGGAACCTTTGTAACCAGAAAATGGCTATGATAGTTAGTGAATAGTAAATTCGTAGAGGTTTGGAAAATTCAGTATAATCGTTATGGGGACAGAAAATAAATATGAGTTCTTTTCAACGCACGTGGGTACTGGTGAAATGTGTATTTACATTCACTGGTAAAGGAAGAAAAGTGTGCAATAATATTTCTTAGCAGAGCAGTTGTACATATTTCTAAGTTACTGTAAAATTGAAAGGGGGTAATTGAAATGCAAGAAAGGTCAGAGAGTTTGGAATTAAAAGCATAAATGTGGATTTTTTACTTTTGAGAAATACATCCTTCTCTAAAACTGGAGGAAAGAATAGGAAGTAGTGTAGTGTGGTAGTAAATGACAGATTTGAAGGTGCCTCTTCAGTACCTAAATAGCAGAGATGTAATTTAATGTAACAATGCAAATGCAGGGATGAGCTTTTTAAAAGGAAAGACTTGAATATGAATTCTCTATTCAAAAAAACACAAGTATCAAGAAAGCCCTTGCACCAGTCCTAAAACCAGTGTCCAGACATGGACCTTGAACTTCTGGGTGGACTTTATCATTCTGCTCACATCTTATTCCCAGCACATGCTAAATTAGACACGCTATAAAAAAACAATGCAAACACAGAAATATTATATTTGCTTTATCTATGGAACTGGGTCTATTTATACTTCCATCCCATACCATGATGCGAAATAATGATATTATAAAGCTTAAATACATTATAATAGTAAAATGTATACATAGGTTCTATTCTAACAGATCTACAAATGCCAAAAGTTGGCATCAAGAACAAGAGAGAAAAATTAGCTTCCCTGAGAGAAATGTGTCATAATTTGGAACACATTTGTTAAATCCTCTAAAGAAAAAAGCCTTCTACATCCTCCATTCCCTCACATTTAAGTTTCCTTTCTATACCACACAATGAAACTGAAGAATTCTATAAAGTGACCATTAATGTGAAATATCAGTAGATCACACTGTTATTTATATGTCAGGCAATATTTTCTTACACTAAAGGTTATTTTCACCCATGGAGAGAACAGAAAACACTAATATTATTTTTGTTTTATTAAATTATTACCCTTTTGTTCTTCATTTCTACCTAATGAGAATTGTTATTATAATTTGAAGCCTTATTAGCCTTCACAAATGAAGATATTTTTCTCCCCACTAAAGATAGTTCAAAACAAAAAGAAAATAAGGTTAGAACAAATAGATATATTAAGAAAGGCTAAACATTGATAATTGTTGAAATTGGGTGATTGGAACATAGACTGCTTTGTACTCAGTGTTCAGTACATGTGAATGTGTGCATTTACAAATAAAACACTGAGGAATAATCTTTAGCATATGTTGTGAAGTTTTTGCCTCAGCCTTAAAACACAAAATTCTCATGTTCCCCGTCTCTGAGTCATATTATAGGTGGCTTTTACAGTGTAGCAGGAAAATAAAGTTTGGCCCTGCTATAAGCATAGCCACATCATAATTCCTGAAATCTATAAATGCTACTTTGTGTGGCAAAAGGAACTTCACAGATGTACTGTTTATAAGCTTTAAGATAAGAATGTTAGCTTGCATTACTTGGGTGAGCGAAGTCTTATTACATTAACCCTTAAAAGTAGAGACACTTGAGGCAGAAGAGATGTGCAGAATTATGAGCATTCCTTAAATGTGTGAAAATGACGAAAATCAGAATGGCTGATTTGACATGAAGGAGCTCAGGCTGTCTTCGGGAGCTGAGAAAGGCTCTTGGCTCACAGCCCACAAGGAAACAGGGTCATCACCACTAGAGTCCAAATAACCACTTTTTGTCAACAATCAGAAACAGCCTGAGAGAGAATTCTCAGAGCCTCCAGGTAAGTCACCGCTTGCCAGCAGTTTGACTGCAGCCTCTGAGAGGTGGGCCAGAGAACACAACTGACTTAAAGAGCTGTGGGACAATGAATCTGTGTAGTTCAATTGGCCAAGTTCAGTGTACCTGTAAATAACTGGCAAATGCACTATACATTACAGAAAAAAAAAATCACCAAACAACAGTTTCAAAGGCTTATTTGTTACTCAGGAGGTAAAGCAATAGGAAATAAGAGTAATTGAGTGCTTTATACATGAGGGAAAAAAATTAAAGACACTGCAGTAGAAAGACATGTTGAATCTTGTATTCTCCATTGTGTCCTGAAAGAAAAGACTAAACAAATATGGTTTTGAATGTTATCTCACACAATCATAAATGGCTTAACTTAACCACACAGTGAGAGTTGCATTTGAATAATGGTGTTAAATCCTCCAAAACATCTGATAAGAACCTCCTGTCATAATATGACATTTATTTCTTTATCATTTACTTCTGTTTTAAAATACCTATATGGAGCTTCTTTATATGGGTGCTGGGGCTACACTTAGGCCCTCATGTTTATGAGGCAAACACTTTACCAACTGAGCCATCTCCCCAGCCTTTTAAAAAGTCACTTTAAAATTATTTATTTATTTGCAAGAAGAAAGAGAGAGAGAAAGAGGGGGGGAGAATGGGTGCACCAGGGTCACTGCAAACAAACTCCAGATGCATGTGCCACTTTGTGCAACTGGCTTTACATGGGTTCTGAGGAATTGAACCCAGGTCCTTAGGCTTTATAGGCAAGTGCCTTAACCACTGAATCATCTCTCTAGCCACCCCCAGTCTATTTTTAATATATATGGTATGAAAATATGAACACTTGTGAGTTCCTGGTGGGTAGATAAGTTGGCCCAAAGTTTGTGGACAATAGTTAGTGATATGTGGAAGAAGTTCAGGAAAACACATGATTTTTTTTACCTAAAATTCTTTTTTGTTTTGTTTTTGGAACTTTTTGTTTTGTTTTCACTAAAATTCTTCATTTGTTTTTATTTATTTATTTATTTATTTTTAACAGAGGGAAAGAGGCAGAGAGAGAGGGAGAGAGAGAGCGAGAGAGAGAATGGGTGCTCCAGGGCCTCCAGCCACTGCAAAGAACTCCAGATGCATGTGCCACCTTGTGCATCTGGCTTACGTGGGTCCTGGGGAATCGAACCAAGGTCCTTTGCTTTGCAGGCAAATGCCTTAACCGCTAAGCCATCTCTCCAGCCCTTCATTTGTTTTTTTAAGAAAACAATCTTCTAGAATTATATATACCTTTGACCCAGTATATTCATTTTAGAAGTTTGGAAGGAAATAATATTAGGTATAGTTTCTATGAAAATAAATATTATGATTTGCACAAAAATAAGATAAAATAATCACCACAGCACAATATACAGTAGTAAAAAATAATAACAGCTCAAACAGACAATACAAAAGACTGATTGAGATACTCCCATATAATAAAATCCAATAAATTCAGTTAAAAGTATGTGGTAGCTATATACTTATTAATATATAAAATTATCTCAAGGGGAAAATATCATTGCAGTATAATATCCAAAAATATTTACACAAAAATGTCTCCAAGCTTAGGTCCTTTCCTCTGATCTTCATTATTTTTAATCTTTATATTATTATTATAAGTGTAGTAATAATAAAAACAAAAATGTCATTTTTAATAAATGAACTTTATATTTCTCTGCTTTTACATGAACTTCCAAAAACTGTATATTTGAGTAGTGAGGAAAAAAATGACTGTAAAAAGGGCTATGAAGATGGCTCAGTGGATAAAGTGTATGCAGGTAAGCATGAGGACTGGAGTTTGGACCCCCAACACCCACGAAAGTGCCAAATGGGTGGCAGAGGTACCTGTAAGCCAAGAGCTTGGGAGATGGAAACAGGGGAGCCTGGTGCAAGATGGCTAGCTAGATTAGCCAAAGTGGCAGGCTCTGGGTTCAAGTGAGAGACTTTACCTGACTAAATAAGGGGGAGAAAGATGGAGAAAGACACCTGATGTCAGCCTCCAGCTTTTACTATGCACACATGCAGGTACACACACATGTGCCCAACAAACATACAAACATGCGTGCATAGCACACATATACATACATATTCAAAAGATGACTATATACATTTCAGGAAAAAACAAAATAATTCCTCTTTATTAGGAGAGAAGAATTAAGGCAATGGATAACTTTTCAATCCTTGGATATCTGTAGCTATTGAGTTAAAGAAAACTTATCAGTAGCTTTATCACTTTTCAGACACATACTTCCTACCTCATTGCCCCCATTACATTTTTTGTTTTATATATTATGCACCAAATTCATTAGTCAGACTCTGTCACTGAACACAAACATTATACAGTTTAAAGTGATGGAAGTAAAACTTAAATAAGAAACACATTCAATTCTCACCTCTCTCCCTTTACTACCACAGGAACCATATCCTAAAGTTTTGTGTTCAGAGAACCAAACACGTTTCTAACTCTGAACATATTACAGACTGTGGTAAAATTGAGCTTCAAAGGGAAAAGGTGAAAATTTACTTTTGGGAAATAAGTATCTGTCTGAGACAAACAGGAAGTGTACATTTTAGGATTTTTTTTCTCAATTTCAACTTTCAAATCTTGTACTGAATTATTGACACAAAATGACATTTCAACCACAATAATCAAAGAGCTCCTGGAGATACTCAGGATTCTATTTTAAATATGCTGTGTGCTTACTCGTTGCTAAGTCCATGATTACAACTGAAATATAAGGAGCAAAAACTGAGGCTCTCCTCCCATAGCCTCATCTAATTCTAACTACTTCCCCAAAATCCAACCTCCGAATGCAAGGCTATTGAGGGTTTCACCATCTGAATTTAGAGAAAGGATGACACAAGTGTGCAGTCCCTAACACCTGCACTATAAGATTACTTGAGAATTGACTGAGATAATGCATGTCACCCAGAACATGAAAAAACTAAGTGCCCTGCACTGGATGGCAACAATCGCTGCAAAAGGACATCAGTCAGTGAAGGTATGCCAAGGAAGCTGTGCTATAAGGAACAGAGATAAGGATGGATCATTTGTGTTTGGAGAATGGCAAGCAGTTGAGTCAGAATGTAACGTGCATCCTGGGAACAGTAGGGACATACCAGAAGACTGGACAGAATTGGAACAAACTCTGAATTTGCTAGGGTATCTCCTGCTTCTTAGTTGCCAATGTTTGCAGAATGCATTGGCCTTTACTTTCTCTGGGAAGGCCCACTCTTTCTGTATGACCAACAGGAGCACTCACATAGCTAGAGATCATAACAGTGGAAATTACTTTGGTGGTTCATTCAGACCATGTCCTAAATATAATTGACCAAGCGAGAGTTCAGTATTCCCAAGGCAGAAGAGCAATGAAAACTCCACATCCAAAAACTCCGTTAATGTCTCAAGAGGACTCTGGCAATGAAGCTATGCGCAGAAACATATTACAAAGAAACGCTTAGGCTTCCTTTTCATTAACCTCAGACCGAGAGCTGCTTTTTCTTCTGCTTTGAAATTGACCCTCAGTGATTTGTGGTTGGCTTGGGAAATATCCTTTTTAGTGGCTAGGGCTACTTTTTCAACTCCTTTTGCTTTAGTGTTTTATAACTAAATTTGATAGACTGATGCAGTAAACTGAACAGGTTTTTTTTTTTTTTTTTTGAGGTGGTGCTGGGGTTTGAACTCACAGCTTTGTGCATGCTATGCAAGCACTCTACTACTGAGCTACATCTCCAACACATCAGAGCAAATTTGAATGGTAGATATCAAGTAGGTGAAGATGAAGAAATCAGGTAAATTTATCTTTAGGAAATCATTATTTGTTGGTGCACTGACCTGGTGAGGGCACTCTAGGTCATTGATACTCAAAGGACTGAAAGTTAACACACCAACCACATTAGGCATGCAGCTACCACCTTACTCCTATTAAGCAGAATTTGTGTTTTAACAGGGTCCCTTGGCAATTCATATAGCTAAATTGTTGAGAAGTCTATTATGGTACCTTCACAGCCATTTTAAGAAAGTCATCCCAAGGTCTACACACACACACAACACACACACACACACACACACACACACACAACACACACAATAGGATTGCACTTCAAATTAAGGGGTCCATTGTTCTCATGTAATAAGTGTGCAGCAGTCAATGCAGAACTGAGAGAAGTCCCACAATTCCATCAGAAACATAAGTCCACTCCATCTTTATGCTCAGGGTGATGATGTGGATGTAAAATGTCTTGTAGAGCCTTATGCGCTTGAACACTGTCCTCAGCTGGTGGGCAGTGATTGGGGAGGAAGGAGTTTTAGAACCTTTAGAAGCTAGGTTCTAGCTGGAAGAAATGGATCACTGGGGGCAGAGCCTTGATGCTTGTAATCTTCTCTCTCCCACTCTGCTTCCTGTTGCTTTGAGCTATGAGAAGCTAAGACGCTTCTGTCCCCATGACTTCCTCACCATGGTGGACAATATCCTCGCAAACTGTGAGCCAAAACAAATCCTTCCCCCAAGTTGATTCTCATCAGGTATTTTGTCAAAAAAATGATGCCAAAAAAAAAAAAAAAAAAAAAAAAACAACTAAAACTTAAAATCAGTGATAAGAAAAGCAGTACTTGCTGTTGCTGTTAGGAACTGAACCATGTGACTTGTAGGTCTTTAGAACTGGTTTGTGGAAGGCATGTGGAAGAGTTTGGAGCTGTGGGCTAATGAAGGCCTAGCGCGCTATAAGCAGACCTTAATGGGCAATTTGGGTATGAATAAGAAATAAAAATAAAAAAAAATACTGAAATATAAACAGTAAAGACTGTACCTAAATGGCTTCATAGGGGAAAGGGACTCTACTGGTAAGCTTACTACAGAACATTCACTTTATCTTAGCAAAGAATCTGCCTATATGCTGCCTGTGTCCTGAAAACTTAAGTCTTGAATCTAAATTCAAACGGAATTTAATAACTTGTTTGCTGGAGAAAATTTCAAGACAACATTCAAGCTGTGGCATAGCCACTGATCACTACATTTATCCAGGTTAACATTTAGAACAGAAATTAGAAACCAGATATAGTGGTGCCACCTTTAACCCCAGCACTTGGGAGGCAGAAGTAGGAGGATCGCTGTGAGTTCGAGGTCACCCTGAGACTACGTAGTAAATTCCAGGTTAACCTGGGCTAGAATGAGACCCTACCTTGAAAAACCAAAAAAAAAACGAAGAAGAAAGTAGAGAGAAAGATGAAGGAAATGAACATGATCACCACTGAACTTGAAGACAGAAATCTGCAGTTTATAATAAAATATGCAGTTTAGAACCACTAAGTAAAATCCTTGGACTCTCCAGTTGGACAGAAAGAAAGGTGACAGGTTTGGGAGATGTCTCAGTGATTAAAGATATTTGTTTGCAAAGTTTGCTGGCCTTGGTTCAATTCCCTAATACCCATATAAAGCCAGATGCTCAAAGTGTCACATGTATCTGGAATGTTTTTGCAGTGGCAAGAGATCCTAGTGTGCCTATTCTCTCCCCCACCTCTTTCTCTGTGTGTGTGTCTCTAACATACACACACACATGGAGATAAAGAGTCCCAGTGGTATTGTCCTGCTACCACGGAGACCCCTTCCACCATGCCCTCCCACCGTAGTCTATAGGCAAAATAAATTCTACATGCCTCAAATTGCTGCTTGCTAGCCATTTTGTTGCAATGCCACAAAAAGTAACTATAACACTTAATAATCTTGACATGTATTTGTGACGTTATGGTCAAAACAGGTAAATTCCCCTTTGCATCTGTATTCCAGACAAAAGCAGTAATAAGTCAAAGCAAAAAACTTCTGCCTGCCTTTCTAGGATCTTCCCTGGAAACCTTGCTCAGGAACTATAACTTCCATTCCATTGGCCCACGGACATTATGAGGTCAATGCTCCTTACCAAATCTGTTCTTTGTAGGTCATAAATTCAAGGTAAAAATGTCAATGCTAAATCGAAGTATGATGATGTGTGACTACAATCCCAGGAATTAGGAGACAAAGACAGGAATCTTATCATGAGTTTGAAGCCAGCCTGAGCTAACATAGTGGGTTCCAGGCTAAACAGGGGTACTATAGCTCAAAAAAATAAATAAACAACTAAGCACAAGCAGTAAATACAGTTTGCTGCACTTAAGGATGATCTCCTCAAGTTTATGCTTTTGGATCTGTAACAAAATTATTCATCCTACAGTGTGATTCCTATAGCTTTATACAGGAAACTTTACAAAAAGGGTTGAGTTTATGGGATGATTCTGGTATTCACTGAGCATTTATTCTGTCTGTCACAAGTCCTAGAGTAAGTATTTTATAAGCATTATATTTTAATAAGAGTTTATATAAGATCTGATATAGTTTTGTGTTGTTTTTATCTTATTTTTATTGTTTAAAATTTTTTATTTTTATTTATTTACTTGAGAGAGATAGAGAGACAGAGAAAGAAAAAGAGAAAATGGGCACAGCAGTGCCACTAACCACTGCAAATGAACTCCAGACCTATGTGCCACCTTATGCAGCTGGCTTCTGTGGGTTCTGGGGAATTGAACCTGAGCCCTTTGGCTTTGCACCTAAGTGCCTTAACCTCTACGCCATCTCTCTGGCATAATTCTATACTTGTTGAAAAGATGTTATTTGGGAAACCTAGTTTATGATGAATCTGTTAAAAAATAAGGACATTTCCTAGAATTACCCTCCTTCTCTTGTCATATAGTTGGTAAAAGGAGAACTTGTGAGAGATTTGGAAGCGGAAGAGAAAATAATAAACATTGTTGCTTGCAGGTCCTTTTGAAGTCAGATACAATGGCCGATTTGCCCAAATTAACCCAATTTGACCTTGTTTTCATCGGATCCACAACCATATGTTCTTCTCAGCTTTTGGTCTACCTGGCCAATAGCAGCCTCAGGACCACTACCACTGCTTGGCTGACAACTCATCCAGGTGGCAGCTCAATGAAGGGAAAGGCGTCCCACAGACAGCTCCTCAAGCTTCTCTTCCAAGGGCCTACGGGGCACCAAACAGGCTTGGCTTTTTGGTTCAGATTCTTGCATGTCCACTGCCATAGGAATCCCAGGAAAGATAATGCTTCTCATTCTCTGCCTCTCCCTAAGGGCCTTCACAGCCACCAGCTTTCCCACAGTTGCTGAAATCTAGCTCCAATCCGGGGTCCTTTCTTCACAATGTTCATCCTGACTGACCGTCTCTGACTGATATCATTTCACTCGGGAAATACTTCCATGCCTATTCAAAAGGCAAATCAACTCAAAAGGTAGATAAACACGTAAAAATACTCATATATTCCAATGTAAAAAGAATGAGGGTAATGAAGTTTTTAGTTCTCACATAACTTTAGTGGAATATTCTTTGAGGTTTACATAAGATGATGCCATTGTGTCTAATTGAACACTGCTTTGATCTTCCTCCTGTCTCTTCCCCATCCAATTTGTCCTCCTTTCCATGCTAGGATCACCTTCATAAAATTGATCTAATTCCATCAGTGCATTAGTTAAAATCCTGTCTAGTAGATAGAGTTCAACGTATTGCATGGTGAGAAAAAGCTTTCCGGAAAGTTCTGGTATTCTTTAGAACAACGGTCAACATTCTCATACTCCTCAAGTGCTCTATTCTCTTCCAACACCAAGCTCATCCCTCTTTTCTATACACCTTCTATTTTCCTGTGACTATATACTTTCATTTAACATAGCACACCATCTAGCTAGTCTTCCCTCCCTTCTCTTGTGAAATCCTATTCAACCTTCAAGGTTCAGTTCAAATGTAACATCTCCATGAGCTCTTCCCAGTGCTGCTGAATTAGCATATTTCTTCTTTGTGTGTGGGTAAGTGTGTATATATGTTTGTGAGAATGCATGTATATGCATGAGACATGGTCCCATAATTTATTTGCTTAATTGTCCATAAGCTCTACTCTATTTTGAGCAGTGGAACCCCTGGATAGCATAGTGGCTAACAGACAACAGCAATAGATTAAGCATTGAATTACTTGGCATACTCAAGCCTTCTGAAAAGCACATGACAGTTAAATTCTGTTGTCACCTTCAGATTAGGAATCAAGAGACATGCATTTGGGGCGTGTTTGTGAGTCAGTTTCCAAGGAGGATTATCTGAGTGAGGAAGTCCTTCCTTGGAGTAGTGGCCCTTCTGGTGGCAAGTTACATATAAAGAATCTCTAAGAGATAGGGGGTCTTTCACTTGGCTGCCCATGCTACTTGCTGGTGTGTTTTGTTTTGTTTTGTTTTTAACCTGTCTGGCCTCACTGCTTACTGTTTTCTGTATCTACCCAGTTCTAGCTGTTCTGCGTGGACATTGGAACCAAGTTTCATCAGCCTTCCAACATGGATTGATGACGAGTGGCCTCTAGGAATTCTGCTGTCCTTTAATGCCAAATTGGGACTGCCAAGGAGCCCATTCCTATATACAGAGCAGCTATCTGCTGCTCCAACTCTCCATCCTAAATCCAGTTTTGTGGACTGAATGGCTACTCACTTCTTCAATACTAGAATCTATAGACAGATACTGTGGACTGCCCAGATCCTTTGCTGTAAGCTAATCCAATAAATCCCCTTTATAATAATATTTATTCTATTTGGCCTATTCATCCAAAGAATGCTGACTAGTACAATAATTTCTTCTTCAGAGGAGTTACTTTAGGTCTTTGCAGATTATTGAGACACATGGTAAATTTTGTATCCAGATTTACAAGTGTGGTTTGAACGTGTAAAAGGCATAATAAAAGTATAAGAAAATAGGGCTGGAGAGATGGCTTTGCAGTTAAGGTGTTTGCCTGAAAAACCTGAGGACCCAGGTTTGATTCCCCAGAGCCCAGATAAGCCAAATGCAAATGGTGGCACATGTGTCTGGAGTTCCTTTGCAGTGGCTAGAGGCCCTAGAATGCCCATTCTCTCTCACTTTCTCTCTCTCTCTCATAAATAAATAAATAAATAATATTTTTTAAAGTATAAGAATACATATTTAAAAATGAAAGTGTATGCGTGACCATAATGGAGAGGTCTCTGTGAAGTAGTGATGTTAGGATTGAATAGATATAGCCCATAATTTAAAAAACCTTGCCACAGAGAAAACACTAGGGCCAGGAGAATCCTTGCCAACATTTAAGGAAGAAATATCAAACTCACAAACTTTATGAGAGATTAAAGAGAAAATTAAATTCATTTTATAAAGACAGCATAGTAACGATACATTCAAGAAAAGAATAAAATCAAACAGCATGAACATAGATACAGAAATTCCTTTTTAAAACTTGCAAATAGGGGCTGGAGAGATGGCTTAGTGGTTAAGGCCCTTGCCTGCAAAGCCAAAAGACCTAGGTTCAATTCTCCAGGACCCACATTAGCCAGATGCACAGGGGTACAAGTGTCTGGAGTTTGTTTGCAGTGGCTGGAAGCCATGGTAAACCCATTCTCTCTCTCTCTCTCTCTCCCTCCCTCCCTCCTTCCCTTCCTCCCTTGTTCTCAGTTAAGTAAATAAATATAAAATATTTTTTAAAAACTTGCAAATAAGAGTCAAGTAATATATGAAATGGATAAGATAGTAAGTTTATCACAGCAATAGTAGACTTTGCCCAACTTCATTCATTAAAGATGGATCTTTGCCCATTGTATATTTTCACACATTGATTTTTAAAAATCACCAAATCACCTAAAAGGCCATTATTCCACCCTGTTCCATTGGCCAATATGTCTGTTTCATATTTATACTCTGCTGTTCTTTTTTTAACTCTGTAATATACTTTACAGCCAGCCGTGTGTTGCTTCCGGCTTTGTTCCTTTCAATCAAGGTTGCTGTGGCTGCTCAGGAGCTTTTGTGCTTTCATGTGCCCATTTTAGAATTGCCTCTTCCATTCCTGTGTAAAATGACAGTGGAATTTTGACAGGGCTCACATTGGGTAGTATTTGATCAGTTACTTCCTCTAATTGCTGAGACAAAATACTCACCAGAAGCAGCTTGTGGAAGGAAAGGGGTTTAGTTTGGCTTAGAGTTGCAAGGGGAAGTTTCACCTTGACGGAATGGCAGGGAATGAATGGCAGGAAAGGAATGCCAAGGAAGATAAGGCAGGGCCAGAGATGGGAGCCCACATAACATGGCAGCCCAGGAAGCAGAGAGATAGCAAAGCAAGCAGCGCCCCCTCTCCCCTCAGTGATACACTTGCTCCAGTGAGGTGCCAATTCCTAAAGGTTTCCCAACTTTGCCAAACAGCTCCACCAGCTTGGGAGCAAGGGTTCAAATGAGCTTATGGGTGGCATTGTACAATCAAGCTACCACAGGTACTGTGCACATTCTAACAATATTAAATTCTTCCAATCCATAAGTATGAGAGAATTCTTTGCCTACTTGTGTTTTCCTTAGTTTCTTTTCCCAATATTTTATAATTTTCAATATACAGATGATATTCCTTGGTTAAATTCACTTATAAATATTTTTTTTTTTGAATTTATTTTATTTATTTATTTGCAAGCAGAGAGAGAGAGAGAGAGAGAGAGAGAGCATGGGTGTGCCAGGACCTCTAGCTACTGCAAACAAACTCTAGATGCATGCACCACTTTGTGCATCTATCTTTTATGTGAGTTCTGGGGGAGTTGAACACAGGCCTTCAGGCTTTGCAAGTAAGCACCTTAACCACTGAGCAATCTCTCCATCCCACTTCTAAATATTTCTGATGCTATGAAATGAGATTAATATCTATGATAATGAACCTTCATCTCCACGTTGACTGGATTAGAATTGCTTAGGAGGTTGAAGCACACGTCTGGGTGTATCTGAAGGGCATTTCAAGAGATGACCAACTGAGGCTGAAGATCTACTCTGAATGTGAGTGGCACCAGGCTCGGGACGATACCCACACAAAATAGAAGGGGAAAAAAAAGAGAGAGAGAAAGCCAGGAGAACACTGGCCTTTCCGTTTCTCTGCTTTCTGGTCCACCATGTCATCAGCTACGCTGTTCCACCATGTTTCCCACCACAGAGGTACTAATTTATGGGAACCTGTGAGCAAAATAAATCTTTCAGCTTTAAGTTGTTAATGTCCTGTATTTTTGTCACAGCAATTAAACACCTTCTTAGTTTTCTTCAGCTATTTTCTGGTAGTACAGATATAAACACTACTGACTTGTATATGTTTGTATCTTGTTTTACGGAATTTGTTTACCAGTCCTAACAATTTTTGCCAAAATCTTTAGGTTTTCTACATATATGTATAAGACCATGGTGTAAGCATATAGAGACAACTTCACTTCCTCCTTTCTATTTGGCTGCCTTTTCTTTCATTTTCTTGCCTAAATATTCTGGCTAGATCTTCTAGCACCATAGTGAATAGAAGTGGTGAGAATCTTGTTCCTGGTCATGGAGGAAAAGCTTCTTTAGTTTTCCACCACTGAATACAGTATTAGCTGCGGGCTAATGTTGTATGTGGCCTTTATCATGTTATGGAAGAGTCTTTCATAGGTGAGACAGCTAAATTCTACTGTCAAGTTGATCAGATTCGGTGGGTCTGTAAGGAAGGAGCAATGGAGGAAGAAAGCCCTTCTCTCAGAGTGGGCAGCCCTTCTGTGGGGGACTGTATATCAAGAAGCTCCAGGAGAACAGGGATTTTTTGGCTGGCTGCCCTTGCTATTCTAGAAGTTCCACTTACCTTGTTGCTATCTTTTGTGGACATTAGCCTTTCAGTGTGGACTGGGGGCCAGTGGCTCTCCAGGTATCCTCGAGACCTTCAGCATGAGAGTGGGACTGCTGAGGCCTGCGTCCACCTCATGGACTGAGCAGCTACCAAGTTCCTTGACACTCAAGGCTGCACAGAGTTATTGTTAGCCTTCCAAACCCGTGTCCTATTAGTCCATCATAGTCATTCTATCGGTTCTGTTCTTCTACACAACCTTGACGAATGCAATGTGCTCAAAGTTTTTATCATGAAAACATATGGAATTTTGTCAACTGCCTTTTTTTTCTGCTTCTTTTTAAGGTGACCGTATGGCTTTTATTTTTCATTCTGTCTAGGTGATGAATCGCATTTATTGATCCACATTCACTGAGCCACTCTTGAATCCTTGTGATAAATCCCACGTCATCTTGTGTTGCACTTTAATTCTGAATATGGCTAGTTTTGTGTTGAGACATTTCGTATCTATGTCAGAGATATTGAACTCTAATTTTCTTTTTTGTATGTTGGTATCAGAGTAATGTCTGACTCATAAAATGAGTATAGAATTATTCCCTCCTCCTGTTCAATTTTTGGAAAAGTTCAAGAAAGATTGGTTTTAGTTCTTTCAATGTCTGATAGAATTTAGCTGTAAAGTCACCTAGTACAGGTCTTTTCTTTAATGATAGATTTTTTTATTCCTGGTTTAATCTCTTTTTTATTGATTATTCAGGTTTTTCTTTAATTCTTCATGACTCAGTCTTGGTGAGATATGTTCCTAAGTACTTATCCATTTCTTATAGTTTATCCAAGTTGTTGGTGTGTAATTACTCATAGCAGATTTATTTATACTTCTGTGGCATCAGTTGTAATTTCTTCTATCTCATTTCTATTTTAGTTGAGCCCCAGATATCTTTAAATACCTACACAAATGAAAAGGTATGCCTTACATGTAGCTTAAAAAGGTCAATATTATTGAAATGTTAATTTGTTGCAAATTAACTTGAAAAGTCATTGTGATCACAGTAGAAGTTCTAAATAATTGTACTGTGAACATAGGTAATTCTAAGATTTTATATGAACATTGAAAGATTTATCATAACCAAGACAGTTATGAAGAAGAATGTAGTTGGCCTAAGTATATAATTCAGTTTCAGGACTTATTGTAATGCTATATTAATTGCTATTATTTATTAGGTGTAATTATGAGAACATTATATATATAAATAAAACAGGGGGGCAGTATTGACTTATTTAGAATAAGGTTACATGGATATAGTTGCAATATGATGGCCCTAATTTCAATGACAGACACCTTTATCAAGTATGGACAGAAGGACAGAGCACATAGAGAAGAAGGTAGGGATTGATGTCACAAAGCCCCAACACCGATAAAGCCTGGAGCCACCAGAATCTGGAAGAAACAAAGAAAGGAATATTCCCTATGAAGAGCTTTGATACCTTCACTCTACATAATGAGACAACACATTTTTCTGTGTAAAACCACCCAGTTTTCAATAACTTGTTATGATTACCCTTGAAACTAATTCAAGAATAAAGACTACAAAAATTTTATAAAATAAAATAAAGATTACAAAGATAGACCTGAACAAAAATGTAGAGTCAATATTTTGTCTGTTGGTAATAAAACAATATTACAGAGTAAGTTGTTATGATGAGGGTTTTTTTTTTCTTCCTCACAGCTCTGGTTTGAAGAGAATACATTATATATGTATGGAAGATCACAAGAGACTACTATGAATAATTGTGTATCAACAAATTGAACAAACTGGGAGAAACTGATAAACTCCTATAAATATAAATCCTACTGAGACTGAATCATGAAGAAATAAAAAAAAACAAAATGGAACAGAACAATAATAAATAAAATATTTTAGTGATGAGAAAATTTATAATCAAACAAAACCTCAAGAACAGGTGGTGCCATAGCTAAATTCTACCAAGCATTTAATGCCTTTCTTACTAGTGGAATCCTGAGGTAGTGAAGGGCATTACATGGTGAGGGCAGAGAAATAGAGACCTAGTCAGCATGGCTTGTAAAAAGGACCCATTACGTCACTCAGAACCCTAATTACCTTTCAAAAGTCCCAGGTAGCTCTGCTTCTTAGGACCTCTCATGTTAGAGATGGCCCTGCTTCTCATTATAGATTGAATTTCAACATGAGTTTTAGAGGAAATTGACTATATTTAAATCATTGCATTGTAATTTAGTCAAGAAAACATGGCTTTCTAAATGAAGGGCTGTAGTTATTGAATATTCATGAGAGAAAAATGACCTTCATTTTACAAAATTAATTTTTGGTAAGTCATAGACCTATACCTTAAAGCTAAAACAGTCAAGCTTCTGGTTGAAAACAGTGAAGCATGCCTTCATCACTTTAAGACACGCATAAAGGAGACAGAAAAACTCTAACCATTGGAAGACATTGTGTTCTATTTTACAGATGGCAGAGGAAACAGGAGAACCAAGAGCCATTGATAAGAAGATAGCCAACTGCCCACCATGAGACCTGCCACCTTTACCACATCTACCAGGGTCCAGAAGAAATTGCAGAGTAAGCAGTGATGTGAGCACTGCTCTTACTGCTAGCCTGACAACCAGCTCCTGGATGATGGTAACAGACATGGTGATCAACCAAAACCTATCAAAGTAGAAATCCAGAAGTTACAGAGAACTCAACACAAAATCAGACTGCCAACAGGCCTAAGATGGCTCAGGGAACATTGCAGAAGAGGAGGCAGAAAGTTTGTAAGGGCCACAGAGTCTAGGAATACCTTGAAGCACAATTCCCCCACCATTGCTACCCATAGGGACTGACTGAGACCTTCGTGACCCACAGTGAATACCATAACCTCTTGAGGAGGGCCACAGGGTAATGAGATCCAGGGCAAGAGAGAGAGAAAGATTGGGAGGAAATACCCAGCTTAGATGGAGAATGCTTACCTTAAAACCATGGGCTGTTGCTGATAAATCTCAGTGCCGGAATTAGGTCACCACCCCACAGTGAGATCTTTAAATGTATATATATATATATGGAGAGAGAGAGAGTCCACATCTTAATCCTTCAGAACTGATTATGGCATTAGGTTGTGTTGCAAAGGGGGAATAAGATTGCAAAAGGAAATTAATCTTACTGGCTTCCTATAGAGGGCAGGAAACAAGCCATGGGATACAATCAGCTCCCAGTAGCTGAAAAGTCAAGAAATGAGTTGTGACCTATGGCTCCTCCGTAGGGTCTTTCCTTGGTTTTATCCCAGTGGGATCTATGTCAGCCTTCCGATGTACTTAACTGTTAAGACTTTTATGCTGATTGTAGTTGATAAGATTGTAATGATTTGTTCTGGCAGCCATAGGAAACAGCTACAAAGAACTCCATTAAGACCTTCTGTCTATGGAAAAGCATTAGAGATTTAAAGGGCAAGACACAGATTGGGAGGAGAAATTTACTACAAATATGTTATACTTGTCTCTAAAGTAAGAAGGAAATTCCTTAAAGGTCTATAATTAAAGGATAACCTATGTTTAATAAGCAAAAGATTTCAATAGGAACTTCACAAAGGGCAGACACTTCCTCCATTGTAACCAAATGGAAACTAGAGGATGTAACATCAGGAAGAGACATATTGTTTAACTTCTGTGGTAGGACAATCAAAGTATTCATGTCAAATCAAATGTTATTCTGTGGATTGTAATGAGATACATACTCAGAATATGCAGGTAAAGGAAATTTTAGAGACAAGAGAAAATAAGTAGTATAAAAGAAATGCAAGTAAATATATGAATGAGAAAATGGTGGAGTGTAAGTTAAAGCAACCACTTTGGAAAAGTATTTGATAAAATACTCTCAAGCTAGATATATTCACATACATTAATCATAGTTCTACAGCAGTTTTCAAATAAATATCTCTATGGAATTAGCTCTGGGAACAATTCAGGGTCCTCAAATCTCAAACGTTTTCTAGAAAGAGGCATAGCATTTGCATATACCCTGTGCACATCTGCCAGTGCACTTTAAACTATCTCTACGTGATTTATCAGACCTAAGGTAAGGGAAATGGCAAATAAATCGTTGCATGGATTCTATTCATTGCCATCTGTAAAAGGCAAGCTCTCTAACCAAGAGTGAGAGCAGCAGTGAGCATTTAGAAGCCTTTTTTTTTTTTTTTTTTTTTTTTTTTTTTTTTTTTTGGCAAGCTCAAGACTATCCTTCTGTTTTATGCAAGACAGAGCAAGAGCAAGAGAGAGAGAGAACTGGTGTACCAGGCTCTCCAACCACTGCAATGAAACTTGAGATGTGTGCGCCCTCTTGTGCACATGTATGACCTTGGACCTTTGCATCACTTTGTGTGTCTGGTTTATGTTGGATCTGGAGAGTTGAACATGAATCCTTAGGCTTCGCAGGCAAGTGCCTTAACCACTAAGCCATCTCTCCAGCCCTAGAAGATTTTTTTATGGGCATAACTTCTCTAATTAACAACAAAAAATAAAAATAAAAAACTGTGGCTTCCCTCTATGACCTTCCAAATTATAGGCTCCTGGCTTGTTTCTCAGTACCAGGCCTGAATCCTCCCACAGACACACTGAGCAGGCCTCATATTCAATTAGAAAGCCATTGATTGCCCCATAGCTTGTGTGTCACTGATGCACTTGATGGTACATCTTACCTGGCTGGCTGATGTTGTAGCTTGCAAGATCCATTACTTGGTCATGCTTTCATAGCAGTTTCTAGCAGTACGACAGCTATCTCAGTTCCAGCTTGATTTCTCAAATGTTCTGCAACCACAGCCTGTGGTGTCTTTAGCAATAGGGTCTTAACCATTTACTTCTAGTGAGTAACCAAAGGCTTTGGCAATGGCCAACAGCTCACTGTGGTTTAGTGACCCAATTCTGGCACTGAGATTTACCAGCAAAAGCTCAAAGTTTTAAAGTAAAGATTTCTCCATCTGACCTGGGTACTTCTTCCCAATCTCTCTCTCTCTCTCTCTCTCTCTCTCTCTCTCTCTCTCTCTGTCATCTCTCTCTCTCTCCCTCCTTCTCTTTCTCTCTCTCTCCTTCTGTTTCTCTCTTTCGCTCTCTTTTTTAGAGAGTTGTATCTTTTAATTAGCTAATTAAGAAATGGGTTTATATAGGACAAAGTCCTGCTGTCTTTAGTTTTGTGTCTCTCTCCCCTTTCTTTCCTTTCCCCTGTCCCCTGTATTCTCCATCTCCTGTGTTCTGACCTGCTTCTTGCCTCCCCACTAGCCCCTCTTCTCATCCCTCTCTACTTCTCTTCTTACAAGCCTCCTAGCTTCCTGACTAATGCTTACTACAACTTATAACAAACCAAACTAACCCAAGTTAGGATCCTCATATGAAAGAAAACATGTAGCATTTGTCTTTCTGAGCCTGGATTACTTCCCTTAGCATAAGTTTTCCAGATCCATCCATTTTCCTACAAGTTTTATAATTTCATTTTTCCCTACTGCTGAATAGAACTTCACTGTGTATATGTGCCACACCTTCATTATCCATTCATCAGTTGATGGGCATCTGGGCTGATTCTACAGCCTAGGTATTGTGAATAGAGCAGCAACAAGTACGGATGAGCAAGTATTTCTACAGTAAAGTCTTTGGAGCATATGACCAGGTGTGGTATGGCTGGGTTAAACAGGGATCTAAAAATACGTGGTCAAGACCAGGAGTAGATGTGGTGGAGAATCATACCTGGGTGGTTTCAGGCCCTGTCAGGCTCTTTTGCTTGTGCAGCATGTGCTCTTAACCACTGAGCCATCTTCCCATCCCTGAAAAGTATATTTGAATCTTTCCTTTTATATGTTTGATTGCTGTTATAGTATGTGTCACCATTTTCCTCAAAATATTAACTAGAATCTCTTTTTTGTTTTTTTTTGTGGGGGGGTTGGGATAGAGAGAAAGAGAATGGGTGTGCTAGCCATCTCTCAGCCACTGTGAACGAACTCCAGACGCTTGTGCCCCCTTGTGGGCAAGTGTGGCATTTCACTCTTGCATCACTTTGCATCTGGCTAAACATGGGACCTAGAGAATCCAACAGGCATTCTTAGGCTTAGCAGGCAGGTGTCTTAACAGCTAAGCCATCTCTTCAGCCCTTGAAGTTCTTTTTACATTAATATTATGAGTTTATTTATATGTGAACATGAGGGTTTCCCTCATATTTGGATCCAAAAACAATACTCAGAAAGACTGATTTATGAAAAGAGAATCTGTATGAAGAAGTGTAGATGAGGTGTGGCGCTGCACACCTGTCATGTAACTCAGGAAGCAGAAGTAATAAGGATCATTACAAGCTTGAGTCCAGCCCAGTCTTCATAGTGAGTGCCAGACTGACAGCCAGGGCTACATAGAGAGACTGTGCCTCTAGGAAGAAGGAGGCAGAGGAGGAGGAAGAGAAGGGTATTAATATTTGACTTCTGACTGGTGATCAAGCTTCATCTTTTCTCCTTCTATTCAAACATTTTAGTAATTTTTTTTTCCTTGGTGGTCTTCTTTTCCACAATAGTTTGGTATTGCTGACAGGAACCTGAAGAACATGAATTCTAATGGCAATGGAGTAGAATTGAATGAAGAGAAAATCTCTGCAGTTATGATGGTTTTGTGGTCTTCCCCATAGCTTCCCTTCACTGCCCTACAGATGTGTGAATAGCTCCAGCCCAGACTTCTTACTCATTTGGAATGTCAGGAAGGGGTTCCACATTATACATGTGTCTGTCTCAGCTGTGATGTGCCTCTCCACCTGTCCAGAAAAGGAAAGAAGCAAGGACAGAAGACAGGGTTGTGGAGATGGCTCCAAGGATAAAGTGCCCCACAAGCATAAGGACCTGAATTTGGATTCTCAACAGCATAGGGTCTGGGGAGGTAGCTCAATGGTTAAAGGTGCTTGCATGCAAATCCTGATGACCCAGGTTTGATTCCCCAACACCCATGTAAAGTCACATGCACAAAGTGACACATGTGCAGCAGCAGGAGACCCTGGTGTACCCATATACCTCTCTGTCTGTGTGTGTCTCTCTCATAAATAAATTTTAAAATAATGTTTAAAAACTTTTTCTTACTGTAAGGTCAGGGGGAAAAGGTTTAAGAATATTTTAAAAACTTTTCCAAAATATATCAACTCTTCTATAGAAGCTATCTCTCTGACAGACTTTATTTTTAACATCTCTTAAAAGCATATTATGGCTTGGAAGTACATATATTTAGGATGTACACATTTAAAAGACTTCCAATTGGAAAGAACCTTCTCTAAAGCACAAAATGACACTATTCATCTGAAATACAATTTGATTATTATCTGTTGTCTTCATAGCCAAAAAGGGAAAGTTTCCTCCTTACTTTTATGAACAATTAAAATTTAAAACCATTTAAACAGAAAGAGGTATGGAACTGTGAGGCAATTCAACTGAAGTGATCCGAAACCATTATGTCAGTTTTTTTGTTTTTTTTTTTTTTCACAATGTGACCAATACACTTGTTCTCCCACTGTCCTGAATCAGCACAGTACTATTCTGAGTCACAAAATAGACAGGGCTTCTCCTGAAGCACATAAAACATTGTTGACACATGGTTCACAACAATAGCCTTCAGAAGAAAAGAGAACAGTGAAAGTTCCAAGAAGTGGGCAGGAATACTTCCTAACGTTCCGTGGTGGTTGGTATGACTTGCTAACCTCTACACAGCAACAGTACATGTGCTTCGCATGACAAATAACATCGTTTCATTCATTATGCTGACAAAAAAAGTCCCTTTGAACATGCTCTGTTTGGGGGTAATTCTGTGACTCAAAGGGTTTTATCATACTTCCCCAGGGATGCTTTAATCATTTCTCTCTTTTACTCTCCAAAGACCTCAAAAATCCAGTTATGCATCACAAATGCACATATGTGCCAGGTACATTATGAACATACATTTCCTGATAAATAGCCAAAGATAGAAGAGTAGGTCTGTGAGCTGGACAAGAGTTCTCATATATTAGGACAACTTAAAACACAATTTCACAATAATCCCTTAATATTCGTTAGGGGATCCATGCCTCAAACCAAAGTATTATGAGTCTAAAGGATTTTTCTCCATTGCATAGTTCAGCCAAAGGGCACTATTTGGAGAAATAGCTGAAATCTAGAAAAGTTTAATGGAAAAGCAAACAGTTTAAATAAACTAAGCTCAAATCTCCACAGTTAAGGCAAGCCAGGAAGTGTGTAGATTTAAACACCAAGATATAGACTGAGGAGCATGAGCAACTATGTGTGATCTTGAGCCAGAAGTGCTTTACAACATCCTATAGGCCACTCTGGAGAGTATAAAAATCTCTTTATTCTATTCATTATCCTTATACTCTTCTGATATTTCCTTCACTCATTTTCCATATTTCAAAGACTGAACACTTTTTTTTAAATTATTTTTTCGAGGTAGGGTTTCACTCTAGCCCAGGCTGACCTGGAATTCACTATGTAGTCTCAGGGTGGCCTTGAACTCCTGGCCATCCTCCTACCTCTGCCTCCCGAGTGCTGGGATTAAAGGCATGCGCCACCACGCCCGGCAGACTGAACACTTTTATTATAAAATTCTTTCAATCATTTCATTAATGTAAGTGTAATTTAGTCTAGAAACATAAACACATATAAAATGACATTCACTCATCATAATCATTATTCCCTATATTTGCTGCTGAATAGTTTTGTAATATGATTTTTTTCACTGAATGTAACAGTGAGAAAGGAAATCCTAGAGAATCCTTCTTTCTCTCAGCTATCATATGATGTTAACTTCCAGAAGTGGGGCAATGTCTACTCCTTTCCTTGTTGGTCTTCATTTCCTTTTTCAATGGAGAGTCTGAAAGTTCTCTTGACCTATAGAATTTTCCTAAGCTACGGTTCATTTGGGTTTCATGTAAAGTTTCATTCCTAAGGTATATCTTCTTAATTCTGCTTTCTTTTTAAAATATTTTTATTTATTTATTTGAGAGGGAGGACATATGGGTGCACCAGGGCCTCTTGATACTACAAACAAACCAGATGTACACACGACATTGTGGATCTGGCATTGTGTGGCGACTGGGGAGTCAAACCATGCAGGCACTGCAAACAAGTGCCTCTAACCACCTAGCCATCTCCCCAGCCCTTCATTCTGCTCTTCAAAGAGCATGATGCCCTCTGTCTATATTCTGTTAATTTTCTATTTATTACAGAGACTGCGAGTTTTGGATGGAAACTCTGCTGACTGAAGTCTCCAGTGTTGTAGATGTCTGCTCAACCATTTGTTTACTTGTTTCATTATTGGTCTAACAATGTGCCAGCACTCTGTGGGATACCAAAAATAGGTAATGAATGACACTAGTAAAACCTCTGTTTTCTTTGAAGTTTTTAGTTTAGAGGAGGATTCCTAATGATAGGCAAGTAAACCAATGTATCAGTTATCACGTTGTTGCTGAAACAAAATGCTTAACAAAAATCAGTTGGAGGGGGAAAGATTTGTTTCAGTTTATAGTTTGAGGTTACATTCCATCTTGTCATGGAAGGCATGATGGCAGGAGCTGCCACATTCAGCCCTACAGTGAGTAGCAAAGTTATGAATGCTAAATGCTCAGTCACTGAATGTAAAAGTGAGAAAGGGAATCCTAGAGAAGAGAGTAGTCATCTTTCTCTGAGCTATCATATGATATTAACTTCCAGAAGTGGAGCAATGTCATCCTCTGTGGAACACACTCCCTGGGATCATGCCACCCCAGCTAGAATGAGTCCTTCAACCTCAACTAACCTAATCCAGAAAATCCCTCGCAGATATGACCGACATGACCAGAGATCTGTTCACGTGGCGAATCTACATTCTGTCAAGGTGACTGCCAGTGATTAGCCTTGATAACCAATATATAAACAAAATAATTTCATACACTAATTACCAATAATAAACTATACAAAAACAGGACATGTACTAACATGATAGAAATAGTACCATAGTTAGGATGAAGAAGTCTTTAGGTGGTAACAGTTGAGCTGAAATGTGAATGACATGGAAAGCTAGCATTGACAATAAACTTGGTCGGCCCAAAGAACAAAAAAAGGCTTGTGTGAGCAGTCACAACAAATAGGAGAGACAAGAGTGAGGCAGGGGACAAATTAGGTAGGGCCACAAATGTCATGGTGAGGAGTTTTACATGATTCTTCCACAAAGGCCAGTACTGCAGGGCTTCAACAATAGTGATGCAAACTGGCTTGTATAAAATAATTTAAAATTGTTCTATATTTATTAAGTGAATAAATAATGTTCCTTATATCATCAAAAAGATCATTTTTTAAAAGCCTTGTTCAGAATTTGGAGGAGTTGGAGGAGAATTTTGACTCACTACTCTTGGTTTGCTATATCCCTCCTCCCAGGAAATCCGCCCTCACTTCATTGCTATGACCTTTTATTCAAGAATTTCTGCCTAGAATGTCTTTTTTTCACCTTCTTTCTGCCAACTCTTACTCATGTCCCAAACAGACCTCCTAAGTAGGTCCCCTCTAACAGGTGAGTGAATCTCCCAGTTGGCAGATTGCAGCCAGGTACCTATATTTACTGGCTGAGTAGGACTAATATTTCAATTTATGTAAGATAGATTTGAGGTCTTTTTGCCTTTTCTTCCTCTTTGTCAAGTTCTCTCCCTCTACTAATCACCCCTAAGGGCAAGGAAACTGCCAATAAACTTTCCTTTAGCAAGGAATAGGCAAGGGAAATAGACAGGAATCCCGTTTTTTGTTGTATGTCTAAGTCATAACCTCCAATCCAGATTTTCTGAGTTTAAAAAAAAAAAAAAAAACTTTAATCAGATCTGCAGAATCTCACTTCAACCCAAAAAACTGGTTCTGAATTCAGAACAAAAGAAAATGAGTTTCTAAAATCCAAGCAAAATACAGTATGATATGTTCGGAAGACACTAGCTTAGAAGTTTGAGGGCCTGATAGATATGGGATCTGGTTGCAACTCTGCTGCTGGCTTCCTATAAAAATTCAGGTCAGTCATTCAAAACCTGTGTTAGGGGCTGGCGAGATGGCTTAGCAGTTAAGGTGTTTGCCTTCAAAGCCAAAGGATCCCAGTTTGACTCTCCAGGACCCATGTAAGCCAGACACACAAGGAGGCGCATGCATCTGGAGTTCATTTGCAGTGCCTAGAGGTTCCTGGTATGCCCATTCCCCCGCCCCCTCTCTCTCTCTCTCTCTCCCTCTTTCTCTCTCTCAAATAAATGAATAAATTAAATATTTTAAAAATGTTTTTAAAAACCTGTGTTAACACTCACATCAAGCAATTGCACATCAGAAATACAGATGTTCATTTGATTTTTAAGCAGTTGTTCTGTTGATACAATAATCATCTTACTTTACAAACAAAAACATTCAACCCAAAGAGTAAGTCTGAGCACTGGCATTTAAACCCAGGCAGGCAGGTCAGCTCAAATGTTTGATTAAGGCTCTAAAAGCTTCTATGAAATGGTCAGCTTTAGACCAGTCTCTAAAGTTTCTTTCAGTGTCACATTTCTTTGGCACATATACTCAATAACTTTTTTAAAGATTTTTTTAATATTTATTTATTTACTTGGGAGAAAGAGAGAGAGAATGGGCATGCTAGGGCCTCTAGCCACTGCAAACAAATTCCAAATGCATGTGCTACCTTGTGCATCTGGCTTAGGTGGGTACTGGGGAGTTGAAGCTGGGACCTTTGACTTCATTGGCAAGTTCCTTAACCACTAAGCAATCTCTTCAGCCACTCATTAACTTTTCCAAGTGCACAAAGGTAAAAAATGAAGCCAGAATACAAGAGATTTGCAATGTAACTATTCACAATAGCAAAGATAGAATTGGATTAGGTGCCTATCATCACTGAATGGATAGACAAGATGAGACAAACTAGAAGGTATCATATTAAGTGGAATAATCTAGACACAGAAATACAAGTATCACACATTCTCCATCATATTTGGATATAACAACAAATAATGTCAGCCTGAAAGTATAATGATGATTATTGGGGACTTGGGAAGGGTGATAAAGTAGATGTTATTGTAGTTCACTCTGCAAGCACGAGTACAAACATCACCCCATTAATTTTTACAGATGTTATGCGCTAACAATTAAAATTTCCTAATTTTGGGTGGGGGGGCTGGAGAGATGGCTTAGTGGTTAAGGTGCCTGCCTGCTAAGCCTAAAAACCCGGTTCTAATCTCCAGGTTCCACGTTTAGCCAGATGCAAAGTGACGCAAGGGCGCAATGCCACACTTGACCACAAGGGGGCGCACACATCTGGATTTCGTTCACAGCAGCTGAGAGACTGCTGGCGCACCCATCTCTGTCTCCCTCTCCCTCTCTGTCTGTCTCTTTCTGTGTCTCTCTCCAAAAATAAATAAAATACTTTAAATTTTTTTTTAGTTTCCTAATTTTTTAAGAGAGTATCATCATTAGTATTCTGATTTTGACAAAATCAACCCCGTTTCTCATGCACTTGTGGATGATCCGCCTCTTTCAACTGGTATATATTTTTGTGAGCGTTTTATGTATGACACCCTGGTTAGTTTGATATAAAGAGTTGGGCATTCACTCTCCCTCTTAAATTGAATGTATGTAGTGAATTCCAGGACAACCTGGGCCAGGGTGAAATTCTACCTCAAAAACAAACAAACAAACAAACAAACAAACAGGATGTACAGCTAACTTGATCAGATATGACCTACAATATGTTCCCCAATATTTGTCACTTCAGATCTGCGACTTGCCAAAAGCTGATGACTCTAAAAATGTAAATCCAAGGCTTTGGCAATCTCCAGAGAAGAATCTATCCATACCCTACACTTAGTTTCACCCCATGACTTAAATCACTAGAAGCACATTGCACATCCTATGATGGTGTCCATTTCCATGCAAGAAACTGTCCAACCCT
The DNA here is from genome assembly GCA_036365145.1 of Orientallactaga sibirica. Lineage (NCBI taxonomy): Eukaryota > Metazoa > Chordata > Mammalia > Rodentia > Dipodidae > Orientallactaga > Orientallactaga sibirica. Next base: position 10,342,635 of record JAEOAD010000053.1, on the reverse strand, counting down.
AACTATTTGAAACCGTAGTTATGTACTTTTTAACAACTACCATTTTTTAAAACTATTCAACCTGTTCATTCAATTTTGTTGCTACACGTTGAAGTGGATGGGTGGGTGAGCTTTAGCAGACACTTGAAATCAAGTCAATAATGGCCTCTAGAGTTAGCACATCTCATGATCAGCCACCTTACACCTGCTGTGGATTAGAGCTGCCATCGCACTTGTCATCCAAGTTGAAACTGGACCATAGCTCCATTGTCCAAAATCCATTGGTCCTTGTCTTTATTTGTAAACTATTGACTGCATTTTGTTTTAGTGTAGGTGCTAATTCATACAATGTGGGATGAAGTGGACAGATGCTTACCTCAGCTGAGTTCTCATTGCTGTTTTACTTGTATTTATTTCACTGTATTTTTTCACTCTTGAAATCAGTTTTTAATATAAACAAACAACTCAGAATCTTCTTATTCTTTTTGACTTCTTTCTGAGTAAATCTTCTGCTGCATTGTGTATATATGGTGGTTAATAAAAATAACAAACATTTGTTCAGCAAAGACATGTACTAGAGCATTTAAGGCAGCACTATTTGTAAGAGCACTAAACTGGAAATTATCCAAATGCCTGTCTGCAACAGAGTGGATAAATAGATTGTGATACATTTTGCACAATATACCTCAATGAGAATGAACAGGCTTCAGTGCATATGACAGTATGAATGAATCTTACATAATTTCAGTAAAAGAAGCCTGACACACAAAAATTAAATTCTGTGCTTCTATTTCTATGAAATTAAGGCAAAATTAGGCAGTTGAAAGTCAAGTTTGCAATCCTTTTGGAGCTCAGTAGATAGTGTCTGGAAAGGGCAAAAGTGGTCTCTGGGTACTGATCATGTTTCCTTCTCAATATGAGCACTGCTCTGATTGGTGAATGTGTGCCAGCTTGAGTCTTCTCCTTCTTATAGAGCCACCATTGCCTTTATAGGGGCTTCCACCCTTCTGATGACCTGTAATCTTAACTGCCTCCCAAAAGCTTCACCAGAGCTCCAGATACCATTAACACTTCATTTTAGGTATTCAGTTTACAAAACGTGAAAATTTGGAGAATACATTCAAAGTATAGCAACTACTTATATCTTCTAAGCAAAGATTTTCTTCTCAGTTTTCTTAAGTATGTGATAGCGATATCATTAATAATACCTGCTTCAGAGTTTGAGGTCTGAAGCAATTAGTATTTTAAAGGATTTATAATTCTTAGAATATACAGGGAAGCAAGAAAGCATTATGAAATAGAGGAGAATAAATTAAATATTTAAAATTGAATCTGGGCAAAACTCTCAAGTTAAAATTTACTTCTATCCCAAATCTTTGCCAGCTATACATCCAACAGAGGACTAATATCCAGGATATACAAAGAGGTCAAAAAACTAAATAATAAGAAATCAAACAACTCAATTGAAAAATGGGCTATGGGTTAGAGCACTTGCCTGGGACGCCTAAGGACCCATGTTCAACTCTCCAGATCCCACCTAAGCCAGACTAACAAAAGGTGAGTCAAGCACAAGGTCACACATGCCCACTAGGTGGCACAAGCATCTGGCATTTGATTGCAGTGGCTAAGGCCCTGGCACACCAATTCTCTCTCTCTGCCTCTCTCTGTCTCTCTCTCTCTCTCTCTCTCTCTCTCTCTCTTTCTCTTTCTCTCTCTCTCAGAAATGAAAAAAATTAAATTTAAATTTAAAAATGGGCTATGGAACTAAATAGAGTTCTCAAAAAAGGCAACACAGATGGCCTATAAACATCTAAAAAATGTTCAACATCCTTATCATTGGGGAAACACAAATTAAAACTACTTTGAGATTCCATCTCACTTCTGTCAGAATGGCTATTGTCAACAAAACAAATGACAATAAATGCTGGTAAGGATGCAGAAAATAGGAACCCTTCTACACTGTTGGTGGGAATGTAATCTGGTACCACCATTGTGGAAATCAGTGTGGAGGTTCTTGAGACATCTAAAAATGGATTTGCCATATGACCCAGCCTCTGGTAATATTAAGTCCTCCATGAAAAACACTAACTCAGACCATGTTGGGCATTCCAGATTCTCTTATTGGAATATTTACTAACTTGACTTGTGCTGTGTTTTATTCTACTTAATGTGAATAAAATCAATGGTCCCTAATAGATAACAATGAGTTAACATTTCTCGGGTGATTTACATTTTTCATCTTAACAGACCTTTATGAAATCTTTGTCACCTAATGAGGTGAATCAAATAGTTAAAAAATTCTCCCAGGGGGCCGGAGAAATGGTTTAGCAGTTAAGGCGTTTGCCTGTGAAGCCAAAGGATCCCGGTTCAATTCTCCAGTACCCACGTAAGCCAGATGCACAAGGGGGCGCATGCATCTGGAGTTCTTTTGCAGTTGCTAGATGCCCTGGCATGCCCATTCTCTCTCTGTCTGCCTCTCTTCTCTCTCTCTCTCTCTCTCTCTCTCTCTCTCTCTCTCTGCTTGCAAATAAATAAATAAACATTAAAAAAAATTCTCCCAGGGTCCAGGGAGATGGCTCAATAGTAAAGTGCTTTCCATACAAGGATAAGGAACAGGGCTGGGACATCATCCCCTGACATCTGTGTAATTTCCAGTGGATGTAGTGGCTACCTGTAACCCCAGCATGTGGGAGGCAGAGACAGGAAATCCCTGAGCCAGCTTGCTAGACTATCTGAATCAGCAAGTCCTGGGTTCAAGTGAAAGACCCTGCCTCCATAAATTAGGTGGAGAGCAACTGAGAAAATACATCACCCTGGGGCTTCCATATTCATACACATGTGTATCCAGACTTATATGAAAACACATACACACATGCATGCACATCACACACACATACATATGCAAAAATAAAAATATTCTTCCAGTTCCATTTCTTGCAACTTGGGGATACTTTCAAACAGAGCCATGTTGGCATGCTCAGTAATAACAAATAAATGATTGCCTACTATTCTCTGATTATTTAGTAACTGTAAATTGCAAAATAAAAACAATTCTCTCTCTTCTACTTTTCCATGTCCCCATAAAGGACAGAAAAGTTGGAAAACTAAGAAGAATATGTTACAACTCTTCTGCTGGGTTTTAATTTCTCCTGGGAATGGTCAGGAAACTGCCATGTACAACCCGTGCTTCCCTGTTTTGAAAACGTTTCTATTTCCCAATACTCTATTAAGCCTAAGATACATTACCCTTCCCGGCCCTCACCATGAGTTCCCCTGATTAATCCCAGGAAGAACTCCATGGAATATGTGGATTTTACATGTGTACATATGCACATCCACATGAACACACAGAGAGATAACTGCACTGCCATCCTTATTTTCAGCCCTATAGTATATTTCCCTATGTTTGATATTAAGACAATTCTGATGGCCCACAGCAGCTGTGGTTACCTACACAAGACCTGTACTTGATAGAGTAGATCAACATTCTGTTGTGGATAAGAGAGAAGATAGGAGACCACTTCCTATTCTGAGGAGCTAATGATAGATAGTGGTTGCCAGAGGAGGAAAAGGCATTCCCTTCTGTGGTGTAGCCACTGGTAAGGGATGAGAATGAGAAACGTAGTGGGACTGAGAAGGGACAAGGAATATGATATGGGGTGCATAAGAGCAAAACATAAAAACATATATGCATGTATGAAATATATGTGTGTGTGTTAGTGTAAAAAAAAAAACACACCAAGGCGGAGTCTGTGTTGAATAATCTCAGGTTGTATTGACAACCATGTATGAGCCTCACAGAAATGAACAACGTGATGAATGTCCCAGTCTAGTTCAGAAGAGTAGCCCAGTATGCTTACAACCTTTACAGAGACTCACTTAATCTGCACTTGTACTTTTGCTCAAGCATGTTTAGAAAATTCTCAATAGAAAATATATTACACAAAGATTACTGTGCTTTCCCAGTATGTTTATATGTCAGTTTAATGTTGAGATGAAATGGTAAGCTATATAGGCCTTATATGAACTTTGCTTTACATATTCTAACCAAAAAATCTATATTTTATATTAACAAACCAAAAGAAAAATTTTAAATGCAACTGTAGTAGTTTAAAAAGATGGTCCCCAATATATTCAATGTTTTAGTAGCTTGTAGTTTGGATCTGCAGCCACCTGGCTGGAGGAGGTGTCACTGGATGGATTTTAAGGTGTGGTGGTGGGTTTGAAATTCCAGATCTAAAGATATGCAAAGTGTGCCTAGCTGGAGTTCCTGCAATGTGCTGTGCAATGTGGCTTGTGGCTTCTCTCTGTGTGTCTGGACCTATGAAAGCAGTCCAGCTCCCCTGGATCTGTAAGCTTCATTAAATCCCTTCCTTCATAACTATACCCGGTCTGGAAGTTCATCTCAGTGAACTGAAGCTTTCTGCTACAGCAACAAAGTTTGAAAAATACAACTTGAAAAAATATTCCCATGATACATAAAATTTCTAATAGCTAAAACTCAGCAAAATTCCATGGTAACCTCCATATCCCTTCCCACAGAACACTACCCCCCAACTCTCTCACTGTAAATATGTGGGAGTTCAGGTTCCTCAAGTGGTATATTATGCTTCATAGATTGCTGTTAACAAAACCTGAGACCTTCACTCTGAGAATCTCTTAGAAAACCAAATGGTGAGAAGGACGTCATGTCTTTGAGGCCACAATGAGCTACATAGTGAGACCCTGCTCCAAAACAAACAAAAATTCTACATTGTAAGTATATTTAGGGATGTGTAAAGCACTCAAAGGACATGCCTTTGCAATTTTAGTGACCATCTCACACTGTAGCATTCCTTCATGGCTACAAAATCCTGTTGGCCTCTTGGAAATGACCACAGCTCTTATGAGTTATTTTTCTTAGCAACAGTGCACAGAGCTGCCAGGTTTGGACCCATGAAGTTGTTCTTTCCTCTATAAAATTCAGATCCTTAGACTATTTTCATCCTTCACTGTCCCACCCACATGTTTAACGACCATTCAACATTAGTCATGGCAGAGTCAGATAAGCCACGAGTGTTTCCAAGTAAGAATTGTGAGTTAATAGATGACTAGATTCATCCACCCATCTATCAGATAAACTACTTGGTGTGTCATGGAAAACAATCTCTCTTCTCCATGAGCAGAATGGCCAGCATCCCCATTGCTTTAGGTTTTTATCGTGTCAACCCAGCCTGCCACCCTATCCTTCCTCAGCCAAAGTCTAAGGCATACAGGAACTAGCTGGGGTCCTAGAAGACCCACATACTGCTTCACATGCTAATTACTACAAAAAATTAATGAATTCCCCATCTTAGTCAACTCCAGGGAGCACCGGAAAATGTGGACCATAGGTCATCCGTCGATAAGCCAAATTCTTCAGACATCAGAAACACCTCAATCCCGAATGTTGGCTTTAACTAGAATTTTAATCCATTTCAGAGCAAGACTAGTAATTTGATTCCTCTTAAATATTATCTAAATGTATATTCATTGCTTTAGTAAGAAAGAAATGATAGTAATTTTCCATTCTGTAAAGTAATATATGGCTTATTTTCATAGAGTAGTAATATTGCCCCAATAAGAAAATTTGTTAAGAAACAGACAAAATAATTTAATATGTAAATAATACAGTGAGCCTCAAGTTCCTGGTAAACTTCACTTAGTGTGCCTTAATTGGGCAAAACATGAACCCATCATTCATTGTGTCCTTCAAATCAACAAATTAAAATCCAGTAACTAAAATCCATCATTAGCCACCTTCTGTATTAATTAGGATTGTATTTGATTGAATGGTTGAATTAGATTATATTAGTTTTTAAAAATAATTTAATGCATGGACTATTTGCACAGTGACTGAAAGACTACCGTGTTGTGGTGCATCTCAGTCTCCTCAGACATTACTAATCTCAGGCCTGCTCCCTGACCTAGAGGCTGACTGGCATGGACGGCATTACCCAAGCCCTTCTGCTCTGAGGCTTAGGTAAAACAGAATCATATGGTGTTTTGCACAATGTTCCTCACCTCAGCTGGTACTCGCCATGCCCACTTGCATAGCTGTAGGTCTAGCAGTTTCCTTCCTTTATAGCCAATAGGTCATAAGAGGCCACTCCTCTTCTCTATGTTGTTCTCTTGTTGGCTCCATTGGATATGATTTTCTTCCTTAAGCCTTTAGACTTCCCACCATTTCTAGTCCTTGGATGACCCCTGTTAGTTCCTGTGATGGTTAAGTATGTGCATCAACAACTTGACGGGGCTATTGGCTACGCAGATATTTAGTGAAACATGATTCTGATGGTTCTTAACTGTTGGGCCTTGCTAGTAACAGACTGGACCTGTGAGGAAGCTGGCCTGAACTATTGGACATGGCCAGGGACCCTGGGCTATGGGGTTGCAGCTGGCCCTCTGTCAGGAAGTCCCTGGCCACAGTAATGGCCTTCCCTATGTTGTAGGTTGTAGTGAGCTGTCATCGCCCAGAGTGGGCAGAACTGGCGACGTGCTCCCCCCAGACCCCAAAAGGCTCTGACCATTCCATAAGTCAGATTTTGCCCTTCATAGTTCCTGACCTGTGGCTAGCTGTCCAAGGGACCCTCATGTGGCTAAAGTCAAGTAGCCTTCTCACCCCACCTCCAGTAACAGAAGTCACAGCTTTGTGCTAATCTCCTCTTCCGCCCTTCCCCCTACCTTCCCTTATCCTTCCCCCATAGCTTTGAAGTTACTAGTCCTTCTGCCATCTAGAAAAAAGCCCATAAACTATGCATCTGATTGCCAACCTTCCCCAAGTGTTTATAAACCCACTCCCCTTTTGAATAAAAGAGTGCTGTTCATCAGATGGTCTCCTGGGTGTTCATTGCCCGTCACTTTCACCGCCACACTCACCCGCTGCTGCAGGACCCTGTTGCCTCCCTCCCAACTCCTCCCTCCCTCGCCCGGGACATAGGTGCCCAACAACCCCGGGAAACAGGAACAGAAGGAGACCCACACTTAACATGTAAACCACTATACTGAGAAAAGCAAACTGTGCTCCACAATGTGGATGAGGATCAACAGAAAGACTGCCTGTTTCCCAAGTAAGAGACTGCTTGAGCCCTTCTAACTAAAACATCAGTTTTCCTGGCTCTACAACAGGAACTAGGACATCAATTCGACAGAGCTGGAATTTCATAGTCTCCATAATTCTTTGTAATAAATCTTTGGGGGCTGTACAGATGGCTTAGTGGTTAAGGCACTTGGCTGCAAAGCCTAAGGATTCATGTTTAATGCTCCAGATCCCATGTAAGCCGGACACACAAAGTGACACAAGTGCAAGATTGCACATGCGCACTAGGTAGTGCACACATCTGGAGTTTGATTGTAGTGGCTGGAGGCCTTGATGCTCCAATTCTGTCTCTCTTTCTCCCTCTTAAAACAAAGAAAAAATAAATCTTTTGGTGGAACTCTCTGGAAAATCCTGATTAATATATAGCTAACACGATCTACTTATCTTTGCTCATACCACTTTCTCTCATTAAATTATTTTAAAAGTCTCTTGGTAAACTGCTTGTGTCCCCCAAAATACCATGTTATACAAAGGTTCTATTGTTGTTTGAGGTGGTTCTCACTCACAATGTCGGAAGTAAGCAACCTAGACTCAATGGAGGACTCTATGGTGTTGCTCCATCTGTATCCTTATGCTGTACCTAGATACAGTCAGCTAGTCTTCATTACCTGTCCCACTGGCATTTCTTGAACCTCATACCCATTTGCTTCACATGCTGCAGTTGCTCTGATAACTATATCATAGTCATTGACCTAAAATGAAGGCTAACATATTGAACTCTTAGTCAAGGAGGTCCATGAAGCCCCATAAGCCATGTAGACATTGCCAACACACTTGGTTACCCACCAGAACTAAATGGTAAGACCCTACTACTGAAGACACCACAAGCTATGGAGGCAGGACATTGAGAAATCAAGCTGGAACTCAGATAGAAGCCACCTTCCTGCTGCCTAGTTATCATAGCACTGGAAAGTGTTGTGTGAGATGCTGGGGATAAAAATCACCAACAGTCTGAACAAACAGCGGATCCTGCAAGCTACAAAATCAGCCAGCCAGCCAAGATGTACCCACCAAGGCAATAGTGGCATATAGTTTATGGGGGTAATCAACTGCCTTATGATTGTATATGAGGCTTGCTCAGTGGGAGGGGATTAATGCCTGATACTGAGAACTAAGTCAGAAACCTATGGCTTAGAAGGTCATAGACCCTAAAGGGAAGTTTCCATTGTTTCTTGGCTAAAAAGAGAGTTTATACCATCAAAATGTCTTCTAAATGTCAATGTTTGTCCCATTTGATCCATGCTGCTCTCACTCTTGTTTAGAGAATCTGCTTTCTACAGACAGCAGCAAATACAGGGAAGACTCAATATCAATCAGAATAGCAAGAAAAGAAAGCCTGGTACTTAAAATGAGAATGGTCATCTCAGTCACACACATTGAGGCCCAGGAAATAGTACAGAGGAAGTAGCAGATTAAATATGAGTGCTGCTCTGAGAACCTCCTTCAGGGAGATGGCTGTAGACACTGAGGAGACTCAATACTCATCAAAACAGAAAATCAGAGGCTGCAAAGAGCTCAACACTAAAGTAGACATATAACACACCCTCCAAGACTCAGGGAACATTGTGGAAGAGGAGACAGGAAAAATGTAAGAACCATAGGGTGGGATGGTATACTCTGAGGCATTGTCCCTCACACACACACATATACAGAGATAGAGAGAGAAAAACTGGTGTATCCATAACCCCTCAGTGACTATCAATAACCCCACTTAGGAGGGCCCTCAGTGGAATGGGAATGGGGTAGAGGAGACATAAGTGTATAACCCAGTGTAAATGTAACCAATTTGCAATATGTTCATATATTAAGGTTCTCAATAAAAAATAAATAAAAATAGACGGGAAAATACCTTCCTCCTACTTACCTTCAAGATTTTTGTCCTTTTTGTAATTTTTTGTATTTTAAATATTTTATTTACTTATTTGTTTGAGAGAGAGAAATAGGAAAAGAGAGAGAAGAGAGAGAATTGGCATGGCAAGGCCTCCAGCCACTGCAAATGAATTCCAGATACATGCGCCACCTTGTGCATCTGGCTTTACATGGGTACTGGGGAATCAAACCTGGATTCTTAGGTTTCACAGGCAAATACCTTAACTGCTAAGCCATCTCTGCAACCCTCTTTTTCCTATATTTTGTATGTGTGTTTGATATGTGTTTGTGTATATTCATATTCATATGTGTGTGAGTAGATGTGCATGCAGGTGCATATCCACATATGTGCACTTGGAAGTCAGAGATGGTCACTGTGGGTGTTTTCGCCAATTACTCTTTACCTTACCTGATTTTTTGAGACAGGGTCTCACACTGAACCTAGAGGTCACCAATTTGGCTAGAGCAGCTGTCCAGCAAGCCATAGGGATCCCCTATCTCTGTTTCCCCAGTGCTGGATTACAGAAGTGCCACTACACCCAGCTTTTACACGAGTGCTAGGGATATGAATTCAGCACCTTGTTGACTGAGCCATCATCCCAGTTCCCGTTGTCCTTTCTTTTTTTTTAAACGTTATTTATCTATTCACTTATTTGAGAGGGAGATAAAGAGATAGAATAAGTGTGCCAAGACCTTCAGCCACTGCAAACGCACTCCAGGTGCATGTGCCACCTTGTACAGCTGGCTTATGTGAGTCCTGGGGAATCAAACCTTGATCCTTAGGCTTCACAGGCAAGCACCTTAACTGCTAAAATATCACTCCAGCCCCATCCTGCTGTTATTTCTAATATCCATTTTTTACTCCTGATTGTGTATTCAGAAGCCAAAAAGAACCTTCTGAGCTGGGTGTGGTGGTGCATGCCTTTAATCCCATCACTCAGGAGGCAGAGTTTGAAGCCACCCTGAGACTTCATAGTGAATTCCAGGTCAGCCTGAGCTAGAGTGAGACCCTACCTTGGAAAACCAAAAAAGAAAGAAAGAAGAAAGAAAGAAAGAAAGAAAGAAAGAAAGAAAGAAAGAAGGAAGGAAGGAAGGAAGGAAGGAAGGAAGGAAGGAAGGAAGGAAGGAAGGAAGGAAGGAAGGGAAACTTCTGCCAAGGCAACTCACTGAAAGAGTGCTGAAAGAAATTTTGTATACCAGGGAAGCCAAAATCCTCTCAGCAGGTGAGAAGAAATGAGCTCTATGAATGTGTGTACATTAATAATTTGTATACCACTGTATTTTATTTCAGAATTGGAGCTACTGACAACTCCCAGCTTCAGGCAATTTCCAAATGCTGGTAACACCATCTATAGCCAGAATGTATAATTTCCACCAACATTCTAAGCAGAGGAACAACATGCACTACATGTATATATAATTTTTTCTCTAAAATCTCATTATGACTATAGAACAGGTGCTTCCCTCTCCAATCATCTCACCCATATTTCAGACAGGTTTTACTAAACAGCCTTCCTCACCTCATGGGAAGAGATATAAATATCACCAACTTTACATACACTCATTATTTGGCATGTGGCTTATAGAAATCTGATCTAAGTGGCACCAAATTTCCAGCTGACTCCATGGCCACTTGATGATGTTGGGAATCCACTCTCTGGGCAGTTGCCCTATTTCATTCAATGAATAAGAGAATAACCAGACTCCCCTGCTCAAAAAAAAAAAAGTAGTACTTAGAGAGAGGAATATGTGATAAGTAGGAAGGAGACTTTTGCATTGAGTCAGCTCTGACTAGAGAAACCCTTCCAGACCCCTTCAGCTCTGGTTGCCAAGAGTAGTTCAGTCAGTGGCACTGGTTCCAAGTATTCTGAGTGAATACTAGAGTAGACTTCCTCACATTCAAAGTCACTGTGTCACTTTAATATGACATGAGATATATGTATGGAAAATAGTCTTAGAGGATAAAACGCCTCTGGAACATTAGGTGAAGTTCTAAACCTGTAAGTAAAACCATATTGACCTTCCCATTATAACACTTTTACACCAAAATGCCTTGGTGTAATGATGGCTTTTTGTTCTGTTAAGTAAAAGAACTTATCCAAACGGGCAGGCAATCAAACAAATACCCTTAAATAATTTCTGTCAGAAGTTAATATGTTCAATTACACTTGATAAACCTAAGCATGGGCTGGGGAAATGATTCTGCAGATAAGAGTACTTGTCATGCAAGCATACAGGCCTGAGAGAGCCTGACTCACCCTGGGTTGGATCCCCAGTACCCATGTAGAAAGTTTGCTGTGGCCACACACGCCTGTAATCCCAGTCTTATACTGAGCAGACAATAGCTGGGGCTCACTCATCAGCCAAAATGATTGCCATTCGGGGTTCAGTAAGAGACTGGGTCTCCAGGACATTAAGGAGAAGAGTGATAGAGGAGGACCCCCAATGGTCTCTTCTGGCCTCTGCACATATGTGTATGGGCCATGCACATCTGTACATACACATGTATCCACTTTACATATACAATCCAATCAATAGTTATTATTAACTTATTTAGCACAGTGTATGTTAAGTTTTAAAATTTGATAAATATTAGTACTATTGTATTTGATGCTTGCTTTGAAAAGAGAAAAGAAACCATGCTGTGGGGAGCCACACATGTTCCTCTAAATCTGTACCTCTGCTTATTGCTTTTATGCTTATACACTCCAATTGCATATAAAAACCAGTTGCTTTCTGGGCATCCTGCCATGCCATCATTCACTCCTAAAATCAAATACAAGTTATTTCATTGAGCCAAGGGTCAGATGATTCACTATGTTTATAAATATCCTAAATCACAGACAAAAAGCAATGGACATGGCAGACTGACACTACTGTGGGATTTTAAAGTCATGTAATATTTAAAAGGCATGTATGCCAACTTGTGTGTCAGACTCTGGACAGAAAAATTACAAAGGTGTAGTTTCTCCTACTCAAAATTCACATTTTAATGGCATCACTTTCATGGGACAGGTAAATCTCTTCAGGACATGGCCAAGGCTCATTATGTTGCACTCTCACACTGTTATGGAGACTACAGTCCACTAGATTGAAGCATATATAAATAAGATTTGTTTCACTTCAATAATCAGCAAGCATGTTCTCATTTAACACAGCTAGTTTCGTAGTTTTGCATCATTCATAATACATACAGGGGACAAATAAGCTTCCCATCAGTTTATACAGAAGAAAGTTGACTCCAGTCTTGAGTTCAAGATTGCTACCATTCCAAATGCTAGTAGCAAACAGTGTATTCTTTATCCCTCCAGAAGATGCATTAGCATGTTGTTCTGCTTTGGATTATAAATGTCCCTCAAAGGCCCATTGTTTAAAAATTTCACTGCCAACCTAGCAAACTACTAGTAGGAAATATTGCCCTACTGTGGTCATTATGGGGGGTGTGCTCCATCATGGGACTATAGGACTCTGCTCCTTTCTCTCTGTCTCTTTTTTTCAATGCTTTTATTTATTTTATGATAAATAAAATGCTTATTTTATAAGCAGAGACAGAAACAGAGAGTGGGCATACCAGAGCTGCTAGCTAGTGAAAATGAACTCCAGATGCCTGCACCACCTTGTTCCTCTAGCTTATGTGGGTACTAGGGAATTGAACCTGGGTCCTTAAGCTTCACAGGCAAACACCTTAACCGCTAAGCCATCCCTCCAGCCTCACCTCTCTTTTTGTTCCCTGGCTACCATGAGGCAAACAGACATTCCTCAGCTTGACATTCCCTTCCATGATGTACTGCCTTGCTTTAAGCCCAAAGGTAACAGGGCCACACACCATAGACTGAGTGCTCTAAATAAACCTTTCCTCTTTGACGGTATCTCAGACATTTTGTTACAGTGAAGTAAAGCATGCATCAGAAATGGGTCTTTAACAAATTTCTGCTTCCCAGAAGTATCTGTAACACTTTCAGAATATATGCTAGAGGAAATACACTTGTCCGCTGTCAGGACTGCTGCAACACTGGGGGCCCCAGGGCAAACGACAGCAATCTCATCACCCAGGATCAGGAAAAGTAAACACAAGGATATAGCCAGCACCTCCTGTTTTGTTATGTTTTGTCTTTGTTTTTTTGTTTGCTTTCTGAGTGGGCATGTGTGGTATGTGTGATGTGGTATGTGTGGGAATGTGAAAAACACCAGGTGTCCTTGTCTATCCATGTATGTCCTTGAGACAGTCTCTCACTGGACTTGAAAGTGCCACGTGTCCAGGAGCCCCAGGGATTCTCTAGTGTCTGCTTCTCACAGGACTGGAGTTACAAGCATGTGTGGCCATGGCCAGCTGTTGACATTGGTGCTGAGGAATCAAACTCAGGGAAAACCATGCCCTTTCAGGCCCTCATGTTGAGTGACAAGTGCTCTTGTCCACTGAGTCACCTCCCTAGCCGTCTTTGGTTCTGGAGACAGGGCGCTCTTGAAATTGTAACCCTCCTGCCTTAGCCTCCCAAGTGCTGATATGTGCCACAACACCTAGCTCTAGCACTTCCTGTGAGCCAGGTATCATTGTATGTGTGTTATATAAAGTAACTCAGTTAATACCTTCAGAAACAGTACAGGAGAAGTACCGTTATTGTCCTTGTTTTCTATGTAAGAAAACCAGCTAATAGGAAATTAAATAATTTTGCTCAAAGTCAAGAGCTAGAAATTAGCTGTCGATGATTTTAACTCTTATGATTACCTTAACATATTTCACTATGAAGAAATCCATAATGCTACTAAAAAAAATTCAAATGGGCCAGGTGTGGTGGTGCCTACCTTTAATCCCAGCACTCAGAGGGCTGCGGTAGGAGGATAGCTGTGAGTTTGAGGCCAACCTGAGATTACACAGTGAATTCCATGTCAGCCTGAGCTAGAGCAAGACTCTACCTTGAAAAACAAATCAAAAAAAAAAAAAATCAAATGAAAAAGAAGTGAGGAACTTCATTAATCAAAGGACTAATCAGAACAAAAAAAGTAATGAACTGCTAAGTGACAAGCTACATTAATAAGGAAAGCATTTTAATTAGAGATTCTGCCAGCATCAGACATAAGGGATGTACCTAAGTCTTAGATTAACATTCTTTTTTTAGCTTGATTTAGCTTTTTTAGTCTTAGAGTGTGAAAATGTTTTGAGCATGTGGATCTAAGAGTTCTGAAGCTGTAAAGATCAGAACTTACTCCTAACAATGACCACCCCATGCATGCGCATATCATAACAAGAATACGGTAGCTCTGGAAGAACTCTGTGGCCTTATGGCCAAAAGAGCACATCAATAGATAAAGTGACCAGCACCCCTGGATTCTCCCAGGGCTTTTTCAGGTTAGCACTGAAAGTCATGCATTCCAGGAATCCCCTTTCTGTGAAAACTGAAGCAGTTGACCCTCCTAGGACCAGAGGTGTCCTAGCCATGAGCAAAGAACAGATACTTGAGCAAAAGTCAGGCTTGGGTTCCACTGCCACCACTGCCACTGACAGTATGATCTGGACATATTAGAGAGCTTGTTCTGTCTATATAGAAGAGGAATATGACTTTTTTAAAATGAAGAACTATGGAAAGTTCCTGGAAATGTGTCTGACAGAAAGTAATCTGACAGATATGACAGACAGTATTATTATATTCCAGGAATTAAGAAAATAAAACAGTAACTATATAAGCAACTATGTCTAGACAGGATTTTTTAAGTGGGGCACCAGGTGTATCTATGATCATAAATATTTCAGTTTTTAAAAAGTCAATTCATTTAAAAACCCAAGTTGACTCATGGTCAATCTAATGATTATACATTTTCAAACTTCCATTTATGAGTAAATTTAAATTAGATTTTATAATGTAAATATTTAGGTGAAGAAATACTTTCAACTACAAACCAAAAGCATTTTTCTTTCTGTGGTATTTTGGGAAGAAAGTGGCAAGCCAAAACATAATTACTGAAAATAGCCAATTATCTATTAAACTATAAGTTTCTTAAACTAGCTTAAGTTTTTGTCTAGCAAAGCTCTCTTTTACACTAAACATATTTTTAAAAGTTTATTACAAAAGAACCAAGATATATCCTGTTTTTCAAATTGACAGGTTATGACAGGTTTGCCAAAATGAGATCCATGAAATCCTACCATTCTGATTTTTGTACTGGTATGAAACAATACATTCTCACCAACCATTACTATTACTATTTTGATACTGGAATTTTAACTTACCTTGGAAGTCATTTTGATTAATTGGTTTTAAAATCCAGTCTCCAGTTATTCATCTTCTACTACACAAAACTTTAATGCACACTCCCAAGGATGGATGGAAGACATGAGTTTCTGTACAGGGATTTATTTTATCTACCTATGCAGTCTCTCTTCCATGACTACTTCATTGAATAAAATTTCTCAAATATTGCTAAAAATGTTTATTGCTGAAATATATTTGCTGTGTTTTGTAAGAACCATTTTGTATTTGAGCTATACATGGTTTCATTTATGACATGATATAATTCAAGCTAAACATTTAAAAGATTCTGGGAAGGAAACTTGAATAGCTCAGAGAAAGTGTGAAATCCCATGAGTTACTAAAACCAAAGGACTGTCTTGATAAAAAAAAAAATTCTGAACACGATGCAAGTGGATAATTCATTTTACAAAACTCCCCACCCACATTGTTCTCTGAAGCATGTCTCAGGGTCCCAGCCAATCCTCCCATTCCTTAGCACAGAAAACATGTTGGTTTCTTTTTCTCAGCATGTGCTTTCTTCAAAGTCAAATATACAACATTTAATCTTGGGACATTACGGGAAATGTGATTTAGATTCTTCTCATTACTGCAAAATAGAGTGAAACAAAAATTCCCCTCTGAGAACTGCCTATGCCCCCTTTTAAATATCAGCAATTTAAATAGTTTTGTCACTATGTTAAGATATGATGCACTGCCTTGACTGTCATGCTTTGTTCTATTTCACATTGAGTCTAGCTTGTGCTCTGCTCCCACATGCTTTTGATAACTCTAAGATCTGTGAGACAGATCCTGGGCTCATCTGGAGTATGCCTCAAACTGAGTTAAAAATGATTCCTTGTCTTTCTAATTTAGTGTATTAGTAAAAAAAAAAAAAAAAAAAAAAAAAAAAAAAAAAAACATTAAATCTGTCAAATAGGTGAATACTGCTCCTCAAACTTTGTTATCACTGTTACAAGCAGATCACGAATGGCTGATGTGAAACTTCAGGGAGTTGTTGACATTATTTACTTACTCAGACTCTTCAACCGTATTGTATTCCCACTTTCCAACAACAAAAAACTGAGTCTGGCAAATGAGAAAAATATTCACCTGAATGCCTAAAACAGAGCATGAAATATCTGTACTTCATTTTGTTAACTTTTTATTGACAACTTCCATAAATGTAGACAATGTGTAGTTCAGTTTTGATGCTTAAGAGAAAACCCAAATTAACATAGATCATCCCAACTCTCCCCTAATCCTGTTATCAAATGTTCACTAACAGCAAATACTTTCCACAACCACTAACACATCCAAGAGTAACTGGGTACATTTCTGAAAACTCATGGCTAGACATATATTTCCGTTTCATTTAGCTCATCTTTTCTGACTTTCTAGTTCCTGGTAGAATGTACTAAAAGGACATTAAAGGCTTACACCCTTTATATCCTAACCAGGAAATTTTGCCCTAGAGACTTAGAGATGCACAACTCAGCCTGCGTGAGCAAGGAAACAAAAACAGATTGACTTTTTTTAACTAACACTTATTATGATGTATATGTTGTTTCTTCTATTGATGTGACATGTTAAAGGATGGAAATTTTTCAATTCCCTGAAAATACTTTTTATTTTATTACTTTTTCTCATTTTACATTTCACCAAAGTATTTTACATTTTAGAGACCATTAAAGTTGGATTATTTAGTGAGAGAAGATAAACATTGTTTTAGAAGCTAAACATTTCTAGCTGTTTTTTTTTTTTTTTTTTTTTTGTTGTTGTTTGTTTGTTTGTTTTTTTTTTTTTTTTTCGAGGTAGGGTCTCACTCTGATCCAGGCTAACCTGGAATTAACTATGTAGTCTCAGGGTGGCCTTGAACTCATGGTGATCCTCCTACCTCTGCCTCCCAAGTGCTGGGATTAAAGGTGTGCGCCACCACGCCCAGCTCTAGCTGTTTAATTTTAGTCTATAACAAGTGAACTTTGTAAACATAGGAATAAACATCAATACTTCATACTGAGGAAAATATTAGGCAAGGTGGTTGTGATGCCTCATTAAGTATAATAAACTAAAATTATTTATGTTGTCATTTTAGAAAGTTGGCATCATTACAGTACCCATTTCTTATAAATCAATGATTTATAATGAGATTAAATAAAATATTCAAACTATGTAACAAAATGTTCCCATGACTTTGAGAGACTCTTTTAACAGTGAACTCATTTTGCTTTGTAATTTTTGTGTGAAATTCACAATATATTTTTCATGAAACCAAATGTAAGCTAAAAGTTTCTTCACTACTTTTGCATGATTAATGGTTTGGCTGACATTTTCTCTTTAAATTTTTTTCTCTAGTTTTCCTCTAAATACAAATAGAAATAGTCTCTTTGATTCTAAACACTTTGCCCACCTTAAAATATGATGTGATAATGAGCATAGTTTCTCACATCCCCAGGCTCCATAGCTTCTTCCTGTTACCCACCTCTCATGTTGTTCTGACTACAGTAATGCTCATTAAAAAGTAGTGATAAATGACTAGTATTGAAATTGTAAGAATAGTAGTTATTACTGCAGAATACCAAGGAGACAGCGATGTCTGTCCTTTCTCACTATTGAAACCATAAAAGGGCTTATTATAATCACTCCCTACAATGAACTCCGCATTTTAGCCATGTGACCATCAACATAAGGAATAATAAAAGAGTTAATTTGCCCAGAGACAAAGGGTAAGTTACACCTGGAATTCAAAATTATGGGTGAATACAGACCTGCATAGAGAAGACCCACCCAAATATGTCAACTGGGTCTTAAGCAGGCTAGTGGAAATAGGGGGGTGTATAAGGTGCAGTGTGAATGGGGGAGACAGAAGGATGTCACAGACAAGAGATCAGCTCTAGGTAGTGGAGTTGCTAGAGGAAAACAAAACAAGAAATCAGAGTCTTTTTTTTTCCCTAAATATTAAGAGAAATCAGAGTCACTCAATAAGGAAAGACAAGAGAGCAGATCCAAGGGACCATGTGATGTGCAAAATAATGGCCCACAGTTATTCTATTTCCTGGAACAATTGCTGTTCTAAGCCATGGTACATTATGTATCACTGAGAATTAAGGTTACTAACAGAATTGGGGCTCATAGGTAGGTTGGCCTTAATTTCCTGGATTCCTTGAGTGGGTCCCGTATTACCACAGAGGTCATTATTAAAAGAGAAGAAGGTCTGGAAAGATGCCTTAGTGGTTAAGGCGCTTGCCTGTAAAGCCTAAGGCCCCAGGTTTGATTACCCAGTACCCATGTGAGTCAGATGCACATAGTGGCACATGGATCTACAGTTCGTTTGCAGTGGCTAGAAGCCCTGGCACATCACTCTCCACATCCCCATCTGCCTCTTTATCTCTTGCCCTTGAGTAAATAAATAAATAAAAATTTTAGAAAACCATTATTCTTTAAAAAAAAAAAAAATGAAAAAGAAGAGGACTGAAGAGATAGGTCAAAGCTGAAGACGCTTGCAAAGCCTGATGTCCCAGGTTTGATTCCCCAGTACCCACTTCAAGCCAGATCCACAAAGTGGTATATGCATCTGATACTTGTTTGCAGTGATACCTCATGTGTCCATTCATATATTTATCTCTATCTCTCTCTCTCTCCACAGATAAATAATTTTTCAAGTTAACAAGGAAACAGAAGAATGAAGTCAGGAAGAAAGTATCAAAAGACAGGGAAAAGAGAGATGCTATTTTGCTGGCTGTGATGAAGAAAGACGGAATCCCTTAACCAGTGCCATGGGAGTGACCTGTAAGGTGGAAAAAATGCACAATTCTCCCTTGGAGAAGTAAAGGAAGGAAACAAACACCAGACCTCGGGGGTGGAACACATGATAGCCTCTTACCTGAAGAAATATAAGGGAATATGGTTAGCTTTTGTAAATATTTTAGTTATATATTTATTTGAGAGAGAGAGAGAGACTAAATATGCAGCAATTTGAATCAACAGCAGTAGAACATTAACACAGATAAGCTTGCGAGAAGTGAGCAGAAGCAGAAGGGGTCAAACAGAGCAGCCAATGAATGCTTATAGGAATAACAGAGGCATGGATGGGTACACGAATACAAGGTAGAGAGCAGTCACCCTCTTAAGATGCAGTCATATAACATGATGGTGACTGGTTATATGATCCAGAGCCTTACCTGGACAGCTGTATGCCCTACCACTTCCCATCCTACTGAGAGTGGACAAAACATATCAAGAGAAGCACTGATGCGAAAAGTCAAGCTTTTGGGGCTGGAGAGATGGCTTAGTGGTTAAGGCATTTGCCTGAAAAGCCAAAGGACCCAGGTTCAATTCCCCAGGACCCACGTTAGCCAGATGCACAAGGGGGCACACATCTGGAGTTCACTTGCAGTGGCTAGAGGCCCTGGAGTGCCCATTCTTTCTTTCTCTCTCTCTCTCTCTCTCTCTCTCTCTCTCTCTCTCTCTCTCTCTCTCACTCTCCCTCTTTCTATGTCAAACAAATAAATAAATATTTTTTAAAAAAACAGAAAAGGCAAGCTTTAGATAATAATAAAAAAATATTAATATTAAAATTAATAATAGATGAATATCAGACTTGTCTCCCAAATCCCAAGTTATTTTGGCAGCTAATCAGGACCAACAAGATAATCATCACCTAATAGCTGCTGATCTTTTGTCCAGCAATTAACCCAACTTTGCTCTATTCTCTCATCATCTCCATATAAACATCTGCTAGTGGCCCCAACAACCCATGCTCTCTATCTCTTGGGTCCTTTCTTGGTCCCACTGTTGTACTCACCTTCACGTTGTTGGAATGAACATCTAGTGACACAGTTTGTGGGCGGCAGGGATTTATTTCAAGCTTATAGAACCAGGGAAAGTTCCATCAGTGGTAGGAGAAACTGGCTCCCTTCCACAGATCCAAGCAGAGAGAAACCATCAACGGCTAGCACCACAGACAGTCAGAACTCAAAACTGCTTTCTCCACACCTTTGGGCTGAATTCAGATCTGTCCCCAGTGACATGCCCCCTCTAGTGACATCTGCCCCTCTCAAGTAGGAATCAAAAATGACTGCCTGCTAAGGAGTTAAGCCTGCAAAGCCCAGGACCCATGTTAAATCAAAAATCCCTGATCGCCAGATGCTAAGAGATGATGGCAAAGCCAGCAGTTAAGGTGCAGTGGCTGCCTGCAAATTCCCAAGGACCCATGTGCTGAGAAGAAGGGATGGAGGAGTGCCCAGCAGATCCCTCTGTCACACCCTCCAAGGCTCAGGGACCATGCAGAAGAGGGGCGGATAGAATGGAAGAGCAAAGTCACACATGCACACAATGCAACTGCCCAGTGCAGAAATTGGCCTCAATATGCATGACCTTGGCTAGAATACCATCGCAAGACCAAATTCTCATCAAATCTCTCATAAAAAATGAATACAAATAAAAGGGAATGGGGAGGGCAAAGGACTGAAAAATATGTCTTTTTGTATAAATATAAACATTCAAAAGAAAAAACACCAAATGCCAAATAAAAAGCTCTAATTACTTCAAAAGACTCTGTTAGCCAATGAACAGGTTTTACTATCTGGGTTTTCTGGAAGAAGCCTGTTTGACTGGGTTCAGTCCCTCCATTTACTATTCCAATAAACAATCTGATAGTTTCTCTTCATGACACGTGTTTGCCTGTACACTGCAGTGAGAATTCTTGTACAGTCCAGCAATACAGAAAAACATCTGGGTCAGCCTTATTCCTAGCCATACAAAGCTCCATTTGCTGGCTTAGTTGAACCAATTTGCTGCACTGCACTTTCACAAATGCATCCCAAAGGCAGGGATATGTATCCTATACTCACCATCCGCTCCTTAACAACAGTATAGTTTCTGACAAACAGTGGCCATTCCACCTAATTTTAATGAAGTGGAAACATTAAAAGAGCCACACAATAAACTTTGCCTGCTTTCAAGAAGTTCATCCCTATATTTTAATTTTTATCACCAATATGTGGGACTACTTCTTATGTTTTACTCAAAATTAAAAGGATACTGCTCACATAATTTTCTTTCCATCATTAAACTATGTTTCTTAACCTATATTTACAGTACAGTTTTTATTTTTCAACCCTGGAGATGGAAACAAGGCCTTGGGAATGCTAGTCAAATGCTTTTTTTTTTTTTTTTTTGAGCTATAT
This sequence comes from Orientallactaga sibirica, assembly GCA_036365145.1. Lineage (NCBI taxonomy): Eukaryota > Metazoa > Chordata > Mammalia > Rodentia > Dipodidae > Orientallactaga > Orientallactaga sibirica. The sequence continues at coordinate 10,321,258 of JAEOAD010000053.1, read as the reverse complement.
TTCTAGGTATTTGGGGGTTTAATATACAAGTAAACTGAAAATAGCTGGGAGTGGTGATGCATGCCTTTAATCTCAGCAGATGTTGGGAGGCAGAGGTAGGAGGATCGTCATCAGTTTGAGGCCACCCTGAGACTACATAGTGAATTCCAGGTCAGCCTGGGCTAGAGCAAGACCCTACCTTGAAAAAAAACTGAAATACATCATATCATATGTGTATGAACATACAAATAGAACACACTGTATTAAGAGTCACCAAGCTGGGGGTGGTGGCACACACCTTTAGAGGCAGAGGTAGGAGGATCGCTGTGAGTTCAAGACCACCCTGAGAATAAGGAGTGAATTCCAGGTCAGCCTGGGCTGGAGCAAGACCTTACCTCGAAAAACCAAAAAAAGAGAGAGAGTCACCAGAAAAGCAGTCCCACCATCTGTCATCTAGAGCTGGAGGCTCAGCAAAGCTTGTGATGGAGGTCCAGCCTGAGTCTACAGGCCTAATAAGTAGAATAGCCAATGCTTTGAGTTCTAGTCCAAGTCCGAAAAAAAAGGAAATCAATGGCATGTCAGGACATAACCCATGTCCCAACTCAAGCAGGCAGGCAGGGGCAGGGGCAGACTCCTCCCTCTTTGTACTCCTTTCTCTACTCAGGTCCTCAAAGGATGGGATGAGCTCAATGGTGGAAAGGGAAATCTGCTTATCAACTGCCAAGTTAAATGCCAGTCTCTTCCAGAAATGCCCTCAGACACACCTAGAAATAACATTGACCAAATATCACTGGTACCCCCACTGAAGGTGAACTATCAAAATTACCATATAACATGTATAATTCATGTTTAAATAACTTTTATTTACATTACTAGTGTGTCTTTATTTTAGATTCACTCCATGCTCTTACTCTCATTTCTGAAACCTCAAGAAGAGATTTCTGAATTAAGGTGGCTCAGTAAAGCACTATGTATTCTCTCCCTTCCAACACGTGAATTGAAGCACAAATACTTCCAAAGTAATGCAGAGATCACTGAATGGGTGTAGCCTGAATATGAGGAAGAAACCTGTATCAGAATGGGCAGGGAACAATGGTGGATCCTCACACTAAAATCACACCTTCATCAGTTCCCCAAATCACAGTATTTCTAATCTCTCCGTGTGTGTGAGCTCTCAACTGCCTGCTGTCATGAATCGCCAACACTGGTACACAAAGGTCTCGCAAGCTCAGCTCTTCTGGCCCAGGTTTCATGGACTGCAATGAAGCTTCTGGCACACTGGGCTCTTCTGGAGGCCGGGAGGAACCAGACTGGTGGTGGCTGCTGGCAGAATTGTGATTCCTGGCTGCAGGGCTGAGGAGCCTCCTTTTGCGCTGCCTGTCAGAGACTGGCTCTTTACTTCTCATTTGCTGCAGAACTTTGAACCAGCAACGTTCTGCCCTTCTCATGCTCTGTATTACTCTGAACTATTTCTTCTACCTACACATGGAGAAACTACCTAAGTGTTCATGTTACTAGACTTAAAACACAAGTTGGCTAATTCAGGAGATCTCCCTGTTTTATGTTGAACAAACTTATCTATGTCTGCAAAGTCCTGTTTTGTCATGTGATATACAACTTCCAGGGATGACTAGACATCTTGGCCAGGGCAAGGTGCTGCGTTCCGTATCCCACATCTAAATGAGCTAAAGACAGAGGTGGTGGTAGTATAAGATTTCCGGTCTTCAGGCTCAGGAATGCTACAAATGATCTCTACATGATATGGCAAAAATTGAAGTCATCACAAAAGATCCAGAGCTACACATTGCAACTAATGCATCCATCCAAAGTATAAAAGCTTTTCTTCCTTCACAAATAGAATACAAGCTCCAAGTAAGTGGATTGGATCCTGGCTGGAAGAAGCGTAGAAGAGACATCAGAGCTCACATGATCCAGTAAAGGATCCAATCTGCCTTAGCTGAGCTGTCTTTAAAAAATCTCTAGGGGTGGAGAGATGGCTCAGTGGTAAAAGACTCTTAATTGCAAAGCCTGATGCCCAGATTCAGTTCCCTAGTACACATGTAAAACCAGATGCACAAAGTGGTGCAAGTGTCTGGAGTTTATTTGCAGTGGAAAGAGACCCTAGTGTGCACATATTCTTACCTCTCTCAATTTCTCTCTCTCTCATAAATGAATAAATATTTTAAAATCTCTAGATTTTCTTTTTCACTCTAAGGAAAATTCAACTTGAATTTTTAGTATGGAAAGCAGGCTGTAACTTTATCCTTTTACTAAGTTTTATGCAACTTTTTAAAAAATATATTTTTATTGTTTTCAAGATAATCTTTAGGCAATTGTGATAAAAATATTTGAGAATTAGGCAAGCCTAATTTACTCTGCTAAATTCTCTTCAATACATCATTTATCACACTTAATACATATCAACACACATCAATTTCTTGACTTCCTACTGTGTCTTTAAGCTGCATGTTTTTATTTCCATAACTTTACACTACATCTTATGACAAAGAAATATAAATTATATTCCTAAATATCTCCCTAACCACCCCTACAGACACAAATGATTCTTATATTCAAATTTGCCATTAGATACTCTCAATCATTAAATTTTCATAATATCAAATTATATTATCACTTTTGGTCAGTCATTATTATTGGAAGAGACGTATTTTACTTCATGTGTGTACTTGGAATGGATTTACTACTTAATGATAGAACACGAGAATGAAAGCATAAAAACTAATTTACATGCTTTCCTCCTTCCTAATCTCCTAATATGTATTTCCTATACATACATTACTAGAGGTAACCTAACCTCAATTTTGTGTTACTATTTCCGCACTTTTTAAAACAATTTTTCTACATCATCATACTTAATAAAATACTGCTTAATTTTTATCTTTATAAAGTATTAGTTTATAGAGTCATCTATAGACTTGGTTTTCCAATTCTGCACCCTTGGAAATATTTTTACAACTTTAGTTGAGTTATAGTATATGAAATAATTTTAGGAAGATCTATTATCTCTAGAGCTATTAATTTTCATATATTCATGGCTGTAATCATTTTCATTTTTAACATGTATCCCTCTTCATTGTTGTAATTGTTGTTGGGGTGGATTTAGTAATTGTTTCTTTCCATGAAACTGTGTGTTGGAAATTAAATTAAAATTAAATTCATAGATTTATCTGCTTTAAGCTTCATTTTCTCCATCTATATCAGTCAACATCTCATTGCTAGGACAAAATACCTGAGAAAAAAATCAGTTAAAGGGAATAAGAATTTAGTTCAGCTTAAAGTTCCAGGTTACAGTCCATCATGGCAGGGAAGACATGGTGCAAAAGCTTGAGAGAACTGCTCACATTCAGCCCACAGCAGGAAGCAGAGCCGAGCAATGAATGCTGAATGTTCAGCTAGCTCTCTCATTTTTATATAGTCTCAGAACTCAGCCCATGGAATGGAGCTACCCACATATAGGGTGGGTCCTCCCACCTCAACTAATCTAATCTAGAGAATCCCTTAAAGAAATGACCAGACATTTGTTTCCAGCCAAACTGACAACCAGAGATCAACTATCACATCATCCCAGTATTTTTAGATTGTTTTTCTTGTCCACTTTAACTTCTGATACTAACACTTGGGCTTTTCAATGTGCATTTTATTCTTCTGTGTTAACACATTTTAATTGTAAATTATATTCTCAATCTTACTGCTTCAGTTGACACTGTTATAATATTCTACAATTGGAACTATGGAATGTGTATTATTAACTTCTCTTTTTCACACATTGTGTTCTACTACCGATATTTATTCCAACTCACACACAAGTCTGAACACTAGTCTTTCCACTACCTCTTCCACAATGGACCCTGAGCCCTGGAGGATGTGATAGAAATGTTTAAGTACTGCACATCTCTCTGTCACTTCTTCTCAGCACTATCGTGCCTTTTGAGTCATCCCATAGGTCACTGCCATCTGAAAAGAGGAAGCTTCTCTAACCAAAAGTGAGAGTAAGCCGGGCATGGTGGCTCACGCCTTTAATCCCAGCCCTTGGGAGGCAGAGGTAGGAGGATTGCCGTGAGTTCAAGGCCACCCTGAGACTACATAGTGAATTCCAGGTCAGCCTGAACTAGAGTGAGACCCTACCTCGAAAAAAAAAAAAAAAAAAAAAGGAGAGTAGTGTTAATATATGGGTATGAACATTAAGAGAAGTGCTTTCTAGACAGTTTGGTGATCATAATATATGCATTTAGCCAGATACTAGCAGGCATTAAACCCTAGGGCTCATGACCTCTCCAATCATAGGTTTACAGTACCAGGCAAAATAGACATGCCACTATTGCATCCATTGGCTCATTTGGTCTGGCTGGCCAAAATTAAGGCTTGCAATATCCACTGTTGTTTATCTTCCCTGATGACTTCTGTCTGCCATAGGGCTGCATACACCATAGCTTTTTCCAGCTTTCTGTCAGGTGGTCTACAGACAGGAGGTTTCAGCTCAGCCCCAGCTTGATTTCTCAGTGACCTTTTAGCACAAGCATGTGGAGTCTTCAGCAATAGGATCTTACTATCTATTCCTGGTGGGAAACTAAGAGCCTTGGCAATGGCCTATAATGTTTTAGGGGCATCAGGGACCTCCCTGGCCAAAAACTCACTGGAAGGTATCTCATCCTTGGCAATGAAATTTTTCTAGTAACAATCTATGGCTTCTGAGTGTGCCATTGTCCAAAAAAGTAGGTTTCCATATGATTTATTCATATCATCTTTGCTTTGATCTCTGTGCTTGTTATATATATCTGTTTAAATGGTTTATCTCATCTTCATTTAATTTTGGTATCATATAAATCAATGAAATCATCCATTTCTTTCAGATTTTCAAACTTAGGGGAGTATATGTTCTAAATGTTTGTTCTCATGATTTTCTGAATTTCATTGGTATCTGTTATAATATTTCCTTTTTATCTCTAACTGTATTGATTTGTGTCTCTTCCCTCTTTGTTTTGGTCAGATTTGCTAAGGGTTTATTAATCTTGTTTATCCTTCAAAGAACCAATTCTTTGTTTCATTGATTCTTTGTATTGTTCTTCTTTGTTTCTATTTCATTAATTCCTGACCTAATCTTTGTTATTTCTTCCTGTCTACTGATTTTTGGTTTGCCTTGTTCTTCTTTTTCCAAGGCCTTAAGGCAAAGCATTAAGTTATTTACTTGCTACCTTAAAACCATAAATTTCCCTCTTCTTCCTTCATTGTGTCCCAAAGGTTTTGGTATGTTGTGTTCTTGTTATCATTTGATTCTATGGATTTTTTAATTTCCTTCTTGATTTCTTCATTCACCCATTCATCATTTAGTAGTGTACTGTTTAGTTTCCATGAATTCATGTATGCTCTATAGCTTTTCTTTCTATTGATTTGTAGTTTAATCCCATTGTGATAAACTAGAGTACAGGGAATTATTTCAATTTTCCTGTATTTGTTAAGATTTGCTTTGTGTCCTAATATATGGTCTATTTTAGAGAATGTTCCATGTGCTGCTGAAAACAATGTGTATTCTACAGCATTTGGATGAAATGTCCTGTATATTACTGTTAAATCCATTTATTGCATAAGCTCATTTAATCCAGATGCTTCTCTGTTTACTTTTTGACAGAATGACCTATCACTAGATGAGAGTGAAGTACTGAAGTCACCCACTACAATTGTATTTGGTGTTATCTGTGACCTTAATTTTAATCGTATTTGTTTGATGAAACTAGGAACCTCCATGTTTGGTGCATATATGTTTATAATTGTAATGTCCTCCTGCTGAGTTGTCCCTTTAATCTACATAAAGCAACCTTCTTTTTCTTTCCTAAATAATGTTGGCTTGAAGTCTATTCTGTAAGATATTAGATAGCAACCCTTGCTTGTTTTCTGGGTCCATTTGCTTGAAATACCATTTTCCATCCTTTTATTCCAAAATTTTTTATCCATATTTTATAAAAAGATGAGTTTCTTGGATGCAACAAACAGAAAGATCCTGCCTTTTAACCTAATCTGCAAGCCTGTATCTTTTGGCTGGGCATTGAGGCCATTTATATTAAGAATGATTATTGGAAGGTGTGCATTTATTCTTGCCATTCTTTTTTTGTTATTCTTCCTTTTTTCCTTTACTCTTTTGTATTAAGTATTATTTGAGTATGGTTTATTTTTCTCCTGTTTCCTTATTGTGTGCTTTTCTTTCTCTTCAGCATGAAGGATCCCTTCAAGTATATTCTGTAGAATTGGTTTAGTGGTCATATATTCCTTTAGCCTATTTTTGTGGAATTTCCTTCTCTGTCTATCAATTTGGATGGATAGCTTTGCTGGATAAAGTTATCTTGATTGATACTTGTTATCTTTCAGAAGTTGGAATACATCATTCCAAGCCCTTCTGGCTTTTAAAGCTTGGGTTGAGTAATCTACTATTATCCTAATGGCTTGCCTTTACATGTGTCCACATTCATGAACATGCATTCACTCATACATATCATAAACACATTTACATGCAAAAAAGATTTTTAACTGGAAATAATATAATTTAACATTCATGTTTAAAGGCTCACAGCTGTAGGCATGTGGTAAATAGATCACAGAAGAATTGAACAAAGGGCTTTAAAGTGAGTATGAGTGGACAGTAATGGAGGCCAAGGTGATGCTGGTAAGACTAAAGGGTAGGCATCAAGTATAAAAGATATTTTGAGGGCAGGAGAGATTGCTTAGTGGTTAAGGTACTTGCCTGTGAAGCCTCAGGACCCAAAATCAATTCCCCAGAATCCACATAAGCCAGATGCACATGGTGGACATGCATCTGGAGTTTGCAGTGGTTGGAGGTCCTGGTGCATGCATTCTTCTTTCTCTCTCTCTTTCTCTCTCTCTCTCTCTCTCTCTCTCTGTCTCTCTCTCTCTCAAATAAGTAAAAATAAAATTAAAATTAAAAGAGGGCTGAAGAGATTTCTTAGTGGTTAAGGCACTTGCCTGCAAAGCCTAAGTACCTATGTTCAACTCTCCAAGTCCCATATAAAGCAGATGCAAAAGGTGACACAAGCGTGTAAGGTTGCACATGCACACAAGATGATGCATGTGTCTGAAGTTCAATTATAGTGGCTGGAGGCCCTGGCAGGTCGATTTTCTCTCTCTCCCTCTCGCATAAAGAAAGTCCTGTCTGTTGGGCTTGCCTCAAAAAAAAAAAAAAAAAAAAAAAAAGAAAGAAAAAAAGAAAATTTAAAAAAAGAAGAAGAAAGTTTTAAAAAATACTGGATTTGACACCACTAAATGGCAAATTTGATATGGAAATCAATGAACTATGGAAATCCAAAAGCAGCTCCAAAACTGCTGGGTTGACTGACCAGCAAGCAAGAGCATTCATTTTCTAATCATGAAACTGCATTAAGTACATGTTCCAAACAGGCCTGAAGATAAATAAATAAAATACTGACCCTGTCCTAAAGAGTATAAAAGTAGCAAAAAAAAAAAAAAAACTAAGCATGTGAATGTTTAATATGATGCACTGGATGTTATTAAAGCTCTATAGGCTTTAGTTATTGGGCCCTGTAAGGTATAGTAGACAGGCAAGGTCATATGGAAAACAAAACTAGTGCTTAAGTCTACCAGGAAATGAGTTGTACATAAACATATAAACATACTCAGTAGAATCAATTCAAAGAGGAAGAAGGTAAACTCAAAATGGGTAATGCAAGAGGTGGAGTAGATTCTGAGGAAGAGATAAGGTTTTCTCTCGGGAGTGGACAGTGGGTAACTCAGAGGACATTATCAAGTGGTCAGGAGCCTAGTGTTCATGGGAAGTAGCTGGGCTTACAGACCTCTGGCACCAGGGTTACCACAGGAGCCTAGTATTAATTTCCTGCTAATCCCAGTTTTCTGCTAATACTAAGGACTGCTGAAACAAGTTACCACAAAGTGCATGGCTTAAAGCAGTCTATTCTCTCATGGCTCTGGAGGAACCCAATGTCAAGCCATCAGTGGGGCCACACAAACCCTGGAGACAGTATTTATGCTTTACTATAGACATACTTGCTCAGCCATGTTTGTTGCCACTCTCTTTGCACGTTAGGAAATGGAATTAGCGCAGATGTCATCAACTAATGTCTGGATAATGAAGATGTGGGGCATATACATAATGGAATTCTACTCAGCAGTAAGGAAAAATAAAATAAGGAAACTTTCAAGGAATGGTTGGACATGGAAAAAGTCATATTAAGTGAGGTTGATACCCAGGCTCAGAATGACAAATGTCACATGTTTTCTCTCATATGGATCTTAATATGGACTAGTTTGATGAGTTTGTAAGTATAGTAAGCATCTGTAATGCTGGTTAGGAAGCTGGAAAGAGGCTGGGAGAAGGGAAAAGCAGGAAGGGATCAAAGGAGAGGATAGTAGACAAGCAAGTAAAGGGTCAGAATGCAAGTAGTGGAAGTGTTTGAGAGAGACATGGATAAAGGAGGCAGGGAAAAGGAAGGTGCATAAAGCTAATGATGACATGAATCAGTACCATAGGAAACTATCTCTTTGCTAGCTAATTAAAAGATATAACTCTCAGGCTGGAGAGACTGCTCTGTGGTTAAGTCACTTGCCTGCAAAGGCTAACAACCTGGGTTCACTTCCTCGGTGCCCATGTAGGGACAGTGGTGCATGCATCTGGAGTTCGTTTGCAGTGGCTAGAGGCCCTGGTGTACCCAACCCCACTCTCATGTCTCTCTCTTATCTCTCTCTCTCCCTCTCTCTCTTTCTCTCTCTCTCTCTGAATCTCTCTACTTGAAATAAATAAAATATTTTTTAAAGAAAAAATATGTAACTCAGGCTGAAGAGATGGCTTAGCAATTAAGTCACTTTCCTGTGAAACCCAGGACCCAGGTTCGATTCCCTAGTACCCATGTAAGCTAGATACACAAAGTGCCATAGCACATGTGTTTATCTAAAGTTCGTTTACAGTGGCTAGAGGCCCTGGTGTGTCCATTCTCTCTCTCTCTCTCTCTCTCTCTCTCTCTCTCTCTCTCTCTCAATAAATAAATAAATAACATATTAAGAGAAAGATATATATCTCTTAAAAAGAAAGAAACAGAGAAGTAGTCTGAGCAGAATCACCCTGAAGGTGTGGAGAAAACTTCATTCTAAAACCATAGGCTATTTGAAAAACCAAAAAAATAAATAAATAAATAAATAAAACCATAGGCTATTTCTGATAAATCCCAGTGCCAGAATTTGCTCACAACCTACAGTAAGCAATTGATCGAGGAGGCCCCCAAAATAATGCAGGCTATCGCCAAGACACTTGGTTACCCACCAGAACTAAATGTTAAGAACATATTGCTGAAGACACCACAAACTGAGGTCACAGGATATTGAAAGATCATGTTGAAACTGAGATGGAAATCAGCTCCCTGCCTGTTGGCTTTCATAGTGCTAAAAAGTGCTATGTCAGCTGCTGGGGCATAAAAGTCACTAACAGCATAAGTAAGCAGTAGATCCTGAAAGCTGCAAAATTAGCCAGGCAGGCAGGATGTACTTAGCAAGTGCAATAGTGGCATATAAGTTATGGGGATAATCAACCATTCTCTGATTGGATATAAGGCCTGCCAAGTGAGTGGGAATTCTTGCCTGGTACTGAGAACCAAGTTAGAACTATGGTTAGACCCTAGAGGAAAGCTTCCATTGTTCTTTGGCTAAAATGAGAGGGTATGCCCATCAAGAAGCCTGCTATATATCTATGTTTATCTCTTTCGGTCCATGATGCTCTCACTCTTGGCTAGAAAATCTGCTTTTCGCAGATGGCAGCCAGTCCAAGACTCATCAGAATGACAAGAAAAGATAGCCAATTGCCTATCATGAGAAAAGTCATCTCTATCACATCTGCCAGAGCCCAGGAAACATTACAGAGGAAGTGTCAGATTAAATATGAGTGTTGCTCTCACTGTTAGCCTGAGAATCTCCTCCAGAGAGATGGCTATAGACACTGAGGAGACTCAGAACTCATCAAAGCCAACGCTTCTGAGAACCCAGAACTAAAGGAAACATAACATGCCCTCCAAAGTGCAGGGAACATTGTGAAAGAAGGGGAGGAAAGAATGTAAGACCCAAAGGGTGAGAAGGTGTGTGTGAAGGCTTGTGCCCTTGGCCCTCAGAAACTGACTAATGCATTAATGACCTCACAGTAACTATCGATAATTCCAATGAGCAGGGCCCTCATTGGAATGATTGTGGGAGAAGGGGACATAAGAGTATAACCTTATGGGAATATTACCAATTTGTCCCTATATTAAAGTTCTCAATAAAAAAAAACTATTTAAAAATTTTAAAGTCAGATTTTCAGAAAGAAATATTATAAAATCCATAAACATACAGGCAGCTAAATTTTGGACACTTATTAGATGATAAATTGGTTGGTGAGAAAATTAAAGCAACATAAACTCCAAGTTTAAGATGAAGTTTATAACATGTTAGTCTGCCATATCTGCTAAGGCCCTGCCTAGCACAGTGAGGCCATAGCTGACAACAGTTTATCCATAAATTTAGACTTAAACTTCCAGGAGAACCAGACTTCCAGGTAAGGTGGAAGCATAGGAGCCATGTCAAAGCAGCCAAGAAGGGAAATAAGCAGAAAAACAGCAAAATACACTCTCCTACCAAAAAGTGAAGATGTGTAAGCAATTATCAACCACAGTAGAGAAGTAAGAAAGATCCAGAGCTTCTAGAGACCAGAGAAGCAGTCAGAAGCGGCTCCAGTAGCAGCAGCACCAGACATCACCCACCACCAGGTTCTGCCTGAGCCTCAGGAGAAGCCAGGTGAAGGAATTTTCCACTTATACCAACCTTCTCGCAAACTCGAGAAACCTGAAGGGAAAGATATCAGGGACTGGCTGAGTGGATTGTGAGGAAGAGGATTATGGGGACCAGCTACAAAGCTCTGGTACAACTTCAGGAACCCTCCACAGCCTCCCCTCTCCCAACCACCAGGACCAGCAACAGAGACTTGGGGAAGGGAGATAAGCTACACAGTACCCAGCACAGGTGATCAGCACAGCAGACTCACCAACTCAGCCAGCCAAGCCCAGCCCACAGTACAGTAAAGACGGAGCCAATTGGTATGCTGCATAGCTGAGTAAGACCAAATCCATCCCAAAAGGTAACAGGGCCTACTTACACCAGGTCAGTATATGCCAAAAAGGCAAGTGACACTCGTAAAAAGGATACAAATTGGAAAGGAAGAGATCAAATTATTGTTATTTGCAGATGATATGATTCTATGTATAAAGGACCTTAATATACTACCAACAAACTGAGCTGATAAACACTTTTAGCAACATAGCAGGATACCAAATAAATACACATAAATCAGTAGCTTTCCTATATACCAACAACAAATATGTGGAGGATAAAATCAGGGAATCACTCCCATTCACAATTGACACTAAATAAATAAATAAATAAATAAATAAATAATACCTTAGAATAAACCTAACCAAGAAGTGAGGAATCTCTACAATGAAAACTTTAAAACACTTAAGAAGAAATTATAGAAGACACTAGAAAATGGAAAGACATCCCATTTTCTTGGATTGGAGGAACCATGGAAATGTCAATCATACCAAAAGCAATATACACATTTAATGCAATCCCCATTAAAATTCCAATGCCATTCTTCACGGAAGTAGAAAAATACAATCTTGAAATTCATTTGGAAGCAACAATAAAACCTCAAATAGTCAAAACAATTTTGAGCAACAAAAATAAGGCTATAAGTATTACCATACCCAATTTTAAGCTATATTACAGAGCCATAGTAACAAAAACAGCATGGCACTGGCACAAAGACAGGCATGCAGACCAATGGAACAAAATAGAGGACCCAGATGTAAATCCAGGCAGCTACAGTCATCTGATTTTTTTACAAAAATTCAAAGATATTCATTGGATAAAAGACACTCTCGTTTTTAACAAATGGTATTGGGGAAACTGGGTATCTATATGTAGAAGGATGAAATAGATCCATATCTCTTTGTATGCATAAGAATCAAGTACAAATGGATCACAGACTTTAATAACAGGCCTGAAACTCTGAAACTGCTAGAGGAAAAAGCAGTGGCTATCCTTCAACACATTGGCATAGGTAACAACTTTCTGAATATAACCCCAATTTCTTTCTTAGGAAATAAAACCACTAATCAACCACTGGGACCTTATGAAATTACAACGTTTTTGTACAGCAAAGGTCACTATGAATAGAGCAAAGAGACAACCTACAGAATGGGAGCAAATCTTTTCCAGCTATACATCAGAGGATTCATATCTAGGATATATTAAAAACTCAGAAAACTAAATAATAAGATATCAAACAACCCAATTAAAAACTGAGCTATGGAATTAAATAGAGTATTCTCAAAAGAAGAAATACGGGGGCTGGAGAAATGGCTTAGTGGTTAAGGCATTTGCCTGCAAAGGCAAAGGATCCCGGTTTGATTTTCCAGGACCTACATAAGCCATATGCACAAGGGGGCGCATGCATCTGGAGTTCATTTGCAGTGGCTGTGGGCCTTGGCACACCCATTCTCTCTCTCTCTGCCTCTTTCTCTCAAATAATGCCTCTTTCTCTCTCTCAAATAAATAAATAAAATATATTTTTTAAAAAGAAGAAATATAGATGGCATATAAATATCTAAAAATGTTTTACATCCATAACCATCAGAGAAATGCAAATAAGGGTGCAGGGTGTTAATCAAAAATCAAGATATGTGACTAAGCCATATAAAAACCTACGTTTTTGGATAATGGCACACCCAGAAGCCATAGACTGTTACTACTTTCAGTGCCAGGGATGGGGATACCCTTCTAATGAGTTGTTGACCAAACATTACAGGATATTGCCAAAGCTCTTTGTTTCCCAGCAGAAATAGATGGTAAAACCCTTTTGCTGAAGATTCCACATGCCTGGGATGCAAGATCACTGAAAACTCAAGCTGAGGCTGAACTGAAAACTTTTTCCCTATAGACCAGCTAATAAAAACCTGCACAACATGCAGCCCTATGGAAGACAGAAGTCATCAGTACTGAAAAAAGTGAACACTGCAAGCCTCAAGTTTGGTCAAGTAGGCCAAATGGTCATGTCTGTTATGGGGAAAACTAACTGCTTTCTAGTTGGACTGGAGGCCCACTTGATTGGAAGGAATACATTTCTGGTACTGAAAACCTAATCAAAAGCCTATGGTTGTGGAGGTCATGAGCCTTAGGAGTGTAACGCCTGCTCTTGTCTGGCTAAATGCATATATTATGCTCACCAAACTACTTTAAACACTTTACTTAACATTTATTCCCACATATTAATGCTACTCTCACTTTTGGTTAGAGAAGCTTCTCTTTTAAGATGGTGATGACCACTGGGATGACCCAGAAGGCACCATAATGCTGAGAAGTGATATAGGAATGCTCAGCACTGAAACATCTCTTTCATACCCTCCAAAGCTCTGGGTCCATTGCAGAAGACGTGGTGGAAAGACTGTAAGAGCCAAAGGAAGGGTGGGACTGCTTACAATGCAATTGTCCAGATAGAAATTGGCCTCAATATCCATGATCTCACAGTTCCTAGTACTACTCTCACAAGACCCTCATAATATGAGAAAAAGATGATGACATCAAAATTAAAGAGAGATTAACAGAAAGAGGGAGGGGATATGATGGAGTGTGGATTTGTGAAGAGAAAATGGGTGATGACGGGGAGGGAATTATCATGGTTTATTGTCTATATGTATGGAAGTTGTCAATAAAAAAATTCAGAAGATGCAAAGCAGAAGGAGGAATAGATATTGACAAGATAGACCAAAAGGTGCAGAATATCCAACACAAGGAAACTGGCCAATAGAAAGAGTTTGCTTATCTGGTCTGCTGTTAAGTTTTAGAAATGCTGGGCATGTGTAAGGAGGTACTGCAGAAATGAGGTGTAGCACCAACAAGAAGAGGCTACTGAAGAAATAGTCTCCTACATTCATGGGCTTCACTATAAGGAGGAAAAACTGTAGGAATTTTTTCTTTTAGAAAAAAAATGAACAAAACTCTCCTCCACACATACAAATACAAGAACAATCCCTAAAACAGCTGATCTGAGGCTTCACACCTCACAGACTTCTCCAAGTTCCAGACACAATGTCTTCCTAGCTATCAGAGTGTTCCTTAACCCAATCAAATTGACACTTGCCGGGTGTGGTGGCGCATGCTTTTAATCCCAGCACTTGGGAGGCAGAGGTAGGAGGATTTCCATGAGTTTAAGGCCACCCTGAGACTACGTAGTGAATTCCAGGTCAGCCTGGGCCAGAGTAAGACCCTACCTCGAAAAATAAAAAAAAAAAAATTTTAAGTGACCCTTAAGTGGGGCTTGTCAACTCACTCTAGTGGATTCTATCTATGAGGTTTATGAACATGAGGGATTTATTAGTCAGAGTAACAGAGTCAATAAGTAACAGAATCAATAACATGTGTATATATCACATTCATGAAATATATGGTTATTATTTTAAGGCATAGGCACCATTACTGTCATGATAGGTCAATATAAGCAAATTTAAAATTTTATTTGTTTAAATATGGCTTTGAATCTTTAAGGAATGTATTGCCAATTTTGTTTTCTTCACATATGTGTAGTGTGCATATGTGTGCATGAGGTTTCATTTGAATATAGACACATGCATGGGCACATTGTGTGTGTGTGTGTGTGTGTGTGTGTGTGTGTGCATGTAGAGGACAGAGGTCTATGTCAAATGTCTCCCTCCATTGCTTCCCAGATTACTTTAATGATGTATTTTATAATTTCACTCTCCAGATTTCTGGAGATCCTAGAAAAAGGAAGAAAGTGCTCAAGCCATAGCACACCATGACTAGGCTATCACACTCAGAAAATAACAGACAGAAAAAAGAAAAGTGGGTGATGGATGGGACGGGATGGAGAGTCCTTATCTCTAAATTGAGATCTAAGATATATTTGACCAGATGTAACATTAGTTAATTGCATGTCAGTGTAAAAATGTCTTTTTAAAGATAACCACTTAACGACTGGCATGGTGGTGCACACCTTTAATCCCAGCACTCAGGAGGCAGAGGTATAGGAGATCGCTATGAGTTTGAGGCCAGCCTGAGACTACATAGTGAATTCCAGGTCAATCTGGGATACAATGAGACCCTACCTCAAAATACCACAAAAAAAGATAACCACCTATATACCTAAATATGAAATATGTACACACACACACACACACACACACACACACACACACAGCATGACCTGCTAAAAAACCTGCCACCACAATGTGACATCGCCAAAGCATATGTATCATCTGTGAGATGAGCACCTGTTACACAACTGCCTCCTCACTGAGCCATCTGCTGAGATGACCTTTTTGGGCTGTTTTGTGAAATTGTGAACATGTTGGTATATGGTGTGAAGAACCTTAAAGACCTTCCCTTCCAGAAGGGAATGTCATACTCCATGTGTGCATAAACACATCCTACAGGCTCTTCTGTCACCATCTTGGGAACCTGGTTTGAATTTGGAGGTAAGATGGAATGTCTGTGATTTACCCCAAATCCTCAGTGCCCAAATTGGCACCAAAAGAAGATCAATGTTAGATCAACAATCTTGCCACTACTTAAAAGTAAACCGAATATTTTAGACACTAAACTTCTAAGGAGTTTTAATGTTTTGAAAACTAGGTTATCCTAATAGGAAGGTAAATTACATTTCACTCTACAGGTCCTGTAGGGCTTCAAATATATTCTCCATTATATGGTGAACCAGTGCTAGGGACAGCAATGACCTGGGTCCTATGAGCTGAACATCCATGGGTGTCTGTTCTGCTTTAAGGAAGAGGAATTTGTAGCAGGACAGGACTCTGATCTCTATCAAGCTACATTCCTCAGACCTTTCTAATTATTCATTCTCAGCTAGTTTTGGGTCACCGTGTCCCCACAAGGAAGCCAAAATCTTTGTAAACTAAAGTGCTTATGTTAGCCTTTGAGGAAGTTATGTGGATTTCTTGCCCAGTTCAACCATTCTGAGTAATTCCTTTTTAGCAGGATCGGGAACATTCACTCCCCTAAAAGGATCAAGGTTAGCAAAAGTATCCATCACATACTTCTTTTGAAGATTATTCTTCTAGAAAAATCCCCTCTTAGTAGTTAGAAAAGGTCAACAAACAGCTCAGTGACTATCATGGTTCAGTGTAAATGCAACAGGAGTGATTTCCAGGAATAAATATAAGGTCACTGTGGCTTAAATAAAGGAAATGCCTAAACCATGGGGTCAGGGTAGGGGAGTGCAGTAAGTATAGCCCAAATACTGTATGACTCTGTAAAAAAACTTTCTGAGTACAATGGCAAACTATTGAAAACTTTTTTCAGTCAGGACATGATATCAGTTAACTTTTTTGAAGACTTCGTATGAGTTGAGCATGGGGGCCCACACCTTTAATCCCAGCACTTGGGAGACAGAGGTAGAGATGGCTGTGAGTTTGAGGCTACCCTGAGACTACATAGTGAATTCCAGGTCAGCCTGGGCTAGAGTGAAACCTTACCTCAAAAAAACCAAAGGGGAAAAAGAAGACTTCATGTGTATTACAGGAGAGGGGAACAGTTGACCCAAGAGAATCATGGCTTGAAATGTGGTAGGAGTAGTAGATATGAAAAGAAGTGGTGCTGGTGGTTTTGAATTTAAATATCCCCATAGCCCTGGGTACTTTTGATTAAAATTAAGCTTCCATGAGGCAGAGTCCTGCTGGAAAGGTGTCACTGAGAAAGGAGCTTGAGTCTAGCCCTAAGGTGTGTGTTCAGAGCCAGCTTGAGTTCTGGATGTCTGTTTTTCTCTCTCTGCTATGGATGTATGATGAAGTGAGCCAGCTTTTTCTGCCCTGATAAAGCTTCCACTTAAATCTGTAACCCTGAAATAAGCCCTTTCCTCCCATATATGGCTTCTTGCCAGATATTTGATATTTGTCCCAGCAATGAGAAAGTAACTACAACAAAAGCATATGATGTCAGGCTCTGGTATACAAGTAGAATCTATAGAATTCTTAATAAACTGCATATATGATATAAGGGAAATCAAGAAATCAGAGGTACTTACTTATGCAATGATATGGATGGTGAGACCTATTACTGATATTGTCAAGGTCAGAGAGAAATAGATTTGATTACATAAATTAAGAGCTCTACCAACTGCCAACTTGAAAATATATCTCTGTTATTCTTTAAAGAAAGGATTCATAAGTCCATCCAATTTGATCAATTAATACATATCAAAAGATAATAAACATTTTAGTATATGCTAAGTTTTTAAAAATATTTTTATTTCCTCATTTGAGAGAGAGAGAAAGAGAGAAAGGCAGATAGAGAGAAAAAATGGGCTTGCCATGGCCTCTAGCCACTGCAAATGAACTCCAGACATATACACCACCTCATACATCTGGCTTTATGTGTGTATTAGAGAATTGAAGTAGGGTTCTTTGGCTTTGCCAGCAAGCACCTTAACCACCAACCCATCTCTCTAGCCCCTAAATATTTTTCTTTATCTCAATATACAGACCCCTGTTGAGGTAGTAATTGATTTATTATTTTATTTGTGGGGTTGCTGTTTTGAAACAGAGTCTACCACTGTATTTCTGGCTGGCCTAGGATTGGCTATGTAGCCAAAACTGAACTCAAATTCATATAATCCTCCTGCTTCGGCTTCAGGAGTATTAGGATGAGCCAGCAGTCCCTGACACTGACCAGCGATCTTGGAACACATACACTTATTACCGTATTGCTGGCTCTTGCTCTTCAACAAGGTTACTTACTACCTTGTATTTAGCACTCAGTACCATGCTAAATATTATGAGAAGAAGTAATTAGGAATTAAAGATGAATTTAATTCTTGAAGATGTTACATTTTTGTAGGCAAAAAAAAAAAAAAACAATACTGATAACGTAACAAAGTAATAAAACCAAGTTAGGTCTTAAATGCAAAAGTTAATGGAAAAAAATGAGAGTCAAAAGCTTGGACAAAAAGTTTGCCTATGAAGGATGGAGAAATCAGAGGCTTTTACAAGAATAAATATATAGAATTTCAACATCTCCCCTGTCTGAAAAGCGGGAGAAATAAGGATAGAAATCTCATTACATGAGGAAATACCAGTCACTTCTACAAAGGAAGAACTGTAACTACATAGTCCTTTGAGACTCCTGTGAAAATCTGGGGAAATGAAGTCTTTCTTGCATACTTATTCAGTAATACAAATCTCCTGAAACCATTTTGTTATTTCAGACATAATTGAGCCTGGAACATATTTAGATGTGTGTTTTCTGTTAAATATAGGAATGTTAAGTCACCTCTTGGCTATGTTCATATCATACTTGTAGCTTACTTGTCTAAAGCAATGATAACCGTGTAGCTCAAAACTAGTTCCAATTTCTAGCTTTTCCAATCACTATTAATTCTACTCCCTTGGATCCATTTTTCCCACATTCTAAAGCCACCAGGGTCATTTGTAGATTATACCCAATAGAATAAGCATTGGAATGATATTCTTTAAAAATGCCAAAAAATGCAAAAGAGAGTTCAAAAGAACTACTGGGCTATTTGAAATATTTAAAATAAAGTTTGGTAAAGAGAATATTGGAATTATTTTACTTATAGAAAAAATATAAGAAGAAAATTGAACACCAAAATCAACACAAAATTCCAATGGATATAACAGACTGAACTGTGTGCCCTCTAAAATTCAAATTTTGAAGCCTTAACCCACAATGTCATTGTATTAGGGGATTTTTAGAAATGGGGCTGTTGGGTGGTAATTATGGTTAAATGAGGTCACAAGGGTGGTGTTCACATTTGGTAATATTGGTGGCCTTATATGATGATGAGGAGAAAAATCTTTCTCTGTAAGGAGAGTCATTAGTGCATACACGGTAAGAAGGTGGTCTTCTGAAAACTAGACAGAGAGCACTCACCAGGTATCTAATTGGCCTTACAGGAGATCTTAGAACTTCTAGAACTGTGAGCAATAAATTTGTTCTTTTAGCTGCTTTGTCTCTGGAACTTGGTTATGGCACCCCTAATGGAGTAATCAGACTTTGGGGCTAAGAGGGGAGGTTTGGCTAAAACAAGTTCCTAAGCACAGGAAGGTTTCAGAACTGGGCCGTGTACAGAGGCCAGAACATTTTAAACATACAAGTAAGAAATATGGGTGCTGCAAGTGATTCTAGTCATCTCTGGGAAAGCTTCCATCTTGGTGAAAATATACATAGTTGTGAAGAGACTGTTGTATGCTAAAGGCTATTCTGGTGAGATCTCAGACAGAAAGGATGGAAAATGATGGTGGTGACCACTGGCAACACTCAAAACTCACCAAAGTGCTGAGAAGAAACTACAATGGTGTGATCTATGCAGCTCTGAAACATCCCCATGACACCCTCCAAGGCTCAGGGACCATTGGGGAAGAGGTGGCAGAAAGAACGTAAGAGGCAAAAGAAGGGGTGGGGTACTTTGTAATTCTGTCTTCCAGACACAAAGTAGCCATGGTGTTCATGACCTCACAGTGGCTGACATTACCTACATAAGACCTGCATAAGAGGAAGGGAAAATGATGACATCAAGCTAGAAGAAAGACTAGTTGGAAAGCAGACATTTAGTGAAGGGGGAATTCAGGAGAGGGAAAAGGGAAGGTGGTGGGAGGGACTTATGATCATCATATATTGTCTATATTTCAGTGATTGTCAATAAAAAGTTTAAAAAATTTCTCTCTCTCTCAAATAAATAAACCTTAAAAAATAAAAATAAATAAAAATAAAATAAAAGGGGGCCGGAAGAATGGCTTAGCAGTTAAGGCACTTGCCTGCAAAACCAAAGGACCCAGGTTCGATTCCCCAGGACCCATGTAAGCCAGATGCACAAGATGACTCATGTGTCTGGAGTTCATTTGCAGTGGCTGGAGAGCCTGGCATGTCCATTCTCTCTATCTGCCTCTCTTTCTCTCTATCTCTATCTCTCTCAAATAAATAAACCTTAAAAAATAAAAATAAATAAAAAGATTTTTTTTTAATTATGGGGCTGGAGACATGGCCCGGCAGTTAAAGATATTTGTTTGCAAAACCAGATGGCTTCCTCCCTCCCTTCCTTCCTTCCTCTCTCTCTCTCTCACTCTCTCTTTAAAATACATTAAAACTATTTAATCAAGCCAGGAATGGTGCCACATGCCTTTAATCCCAGCACTCAGGAGGCAGAGGTAAGAGGATTGGTGTGAGTTCCAGGTTACCCTGAGACTACATAGTGAATTCCAGGCCAGCCTGGGCTAGAGTTTGACCCAACCTAGAAAAAAAATTAATTAAAATTGGAAGAAAAAAAAACTGCCCTTGTTATACAGTGACAAAAACCTTGCTAGTGTTCTAGTGTTCTGAAAAAAATAAAACTTGAGGGTAAAAAATTGGGTATTTAGCCGAGGACTTTTCTTCTAATTTTTTTTTTCATATGTATACGTGTGAGTGGGAAGGGTCAATGTTGGGGTTTCCCTCATGACTCTCAACCTTATGTTTTTGAGACAGGATCTGTCCTTGTACCTAGAGATCACAAGTTAGTCTAGACTAGCAATGCAGCAAGCCGTAGGGATCCCCTGTCTCTCTCTCCCCAGGGATGGGATTACAGGCATGCATCACCATGGCCAGCTTTTACATGCAGCATGCTGAGGACGCAAACTCATGTCCTTTTTGCTTGCATTGTAAGTCTCCACAGTGCACATAGTTGAGAATTTTTCTAAGCAAAGTATGGATGGAGTGCCTGGGTAAATAAGATGGAGAGCCATGATGTGAAGAAGGCATTGCTAGCAAAGAAGCAAAAAGACTTAGAAAAACAGTTAGCATGTCCACTTTGCAAGCATGGGAATGGACCATCACTCCACAGAAGCTTGTTCTATCAGTTAAACAAAACACTTTAAACATGACCTGAAAGGGACAGAGAAAGGACAAAATAATCAAAGGCTATCCAACCCCTTGGATTTGATAGGACCACCCAACCTTCCGCTTACAAACACATACTACTTGCCAGTAAAAGGAAAAAAATGATGTCAAAAGTGATTCAAAGATTATCAAGGACACAGCCTTGTTTTACAAGGTAAATTGGCCTCCTACTTGCAGGCAGAACTTCCACTGGAACCACAGGAATGATGCTGCCACCTAGTCGTGGTGAAGGCAGAACACTGAGCCAAACAGAATGATTCCTGAGCATTACCCTAGTGGAAGGTGCCTTGCTAGGTTTGGGATTTGCTAAGGACACGTTACTTCTTCCTTCTTTCTCTTGTCCTTGTCTTCTTGTCCCTGTTTGAAAAGGAATGCCCTTTACCTGTCCCAGTACATTTTAGAAACAAATAACTTTTCTGGTTTCATGAGTTCCTAGCCAAAGGGAAATTTTGCCTTAGGATGAATCATACCTGGAGTCTCACTAATGTCTGACTGAGATGGTATTTAGACAAGAATTTGCACTTTAAAGTTGGTGCCAGAATGAGTTAAGATTTCGGAGACTGTTGAGCTGGGATGTGTATATTATACGTGATTTTGAAGGGAGGGGGAATATGTCATGGACTGAACTATCACTTCAAAATTCCTATGATGAGCCAGGCGTGGTAGCGCACACCTTTAATCCCAGCACTCGGGAGGCAGAGGTAGGAGGATTACCATGAGTTTGAGGTCACCCTGAGACTACATAGTGAATTCCAGGTCAGCCCGGAGTAGAGTGGAACCCTTCCTCAAAAAAACAAACAAGAAAAAAAATTCTATGATGAAGTCCTAACCTCAGTGTAACCATATTTAGAGATAAGACTTTTAGGAGATAGTTAATGAGGGCATAAGAGTAGAATCCTTATTCAATAGGATTAATGTTATAAAACAGGGAGAGAGAAAAATATCTCCACATCCATGTGCTGAGGAAAGGTCATGTGAGGACATGAGCAAGAAAACTATCACGGTCTATAAGCCAGGAAGGTGGCCTTCACCAATAGCTGAGTTGGTCAGTACATTGATCATTGATGCGCAGCCTGCAGTCTTTCTACGGTATGTGGATATGACAACACAGGACACTAACAGAGTGAGCAATATCAGACAGAGGGCTGCTGAGTTCTCAAGGGGGTTCCAGGTCCACACAACGTTGATCATCAGAAAGAAACAGAACTAAAGACCAGACAGTGTTGGACCTTAAAGAAGTCTCCTTGTCATTTTAGGAAGGAAGGGAGTAAAAAAAGACAGTGGAGAGTGATTTACTGCAAGTGACTCATCAATTCACCAACTGAAGCTGAGAACATTGGGCCAGGCCAGTTGAGATAAGAGTGTGGCTGGGGACAGATATTGACTGAAGCGAGTGCATGGGGGTGGGGGGGGTCAGGAATTTGCTCTGTATATGGTAATGACAGACCTTGAGGCAGAACAGTTTCCTTCCATGTTTGTTCATGCACAAAAATGTTCTAAGAAATTCAGTGCAGTCACCAGAGCCTCTTCCTCCACTGTAGGCTGTGATAACCTGGTCTCCCAAAACATTACAAAGAAGAAATGGGCCAAGCAAAATCTCGGCATCATCAAAGAGTTGAAACATAGTTTATCAAAGAAATTATCAGCAAAAGGTGATGCATATGCAGACAAAATGATTCTCAGGAAATACTTGATTCAGCAGTCAGAACACAGATAATCAGACAGACCCTGTAACTCATTGTAGTAAATACTGCCTCTGATGCACAAGTTGACTTCATTCCACTGTTTTTGCAAAGAAGTGAATGCGAAAGATAAGGCTGAAAGGTTAATTCTTTCTAATTTGTGGATTTAAATCATGGAGAAAGGGCAGGAAGAAATAAAAGACCACTCCTTTATCCTCTGATGGCATCCCATAATTTAAGAGGGTCACATAACACTGGAACCCAGTAACCCATTTACAAAGGAAATGTGGGTATAAAAAACAATAAACCATAGACCAGGCTTGGACTTCCAAAATGTTATAAGCAGTGAAAGCAAGAAAAATTAAATTATGACAGGAAAAAAATGATGCTTTGTTTGTGAAAATAAAATGAATACTATTAAGTCTGAACATCTTATGAAGGCCACATTTTCTGCCTTGAGCATCAATTGTGCTGTCCTCCCTCATGGAGTTCAGAGGAAGCCAGTTGAGCCCACTTCATCCTGGGGGACAGAGAGCATGTGCAAGTTCACAGAATAATTAATAATGTCCATGTTATTGTCCAATAGAGTAAACAAT
The DNA here is from genome assembly GCA_036365145.1 of Orientallactaga sibirica. NCBI lineage: Eukaryota > Metazoa > Chordata > Mammalia > Rodentia > Dipodidae > Orientallactaga > Orientallactaga sibirica. The sequence goes on along the minus strand of JAEOAD010000053.1, from coordinate 10,297,998 downwards.
GAGCTGAAAACTTGTGCTGCATAAGATGAGCTGGGCAAGCCTGGCAGGAGGGTGATTTCTTCACCGACCATCTAACTGTATCATCTACTCTGAGAAACGAGCCTTTCATATTCTTCCAAAGGCCCGAGTCACAAGATGGCTTTAGTAATCGTCAGGCCTGAGTTTTAGTACTCGGTAAACCTTGCTAGATTGCTTTTATTTTCTTCTATCATTTATTTATATATATTCTTTTTTTTTTTTTTTTTGAGGAAAGAGAGTACAGGCTAGATTCTAATCACTCCCTGTGATCATTGTGGCTTCTGCAAAGCTTCATGGATGTATGGTGCTTTGGGCAAGACTTTTTCATTGTTAAGCAGTTGTCCAGTTGCCACAGTCTATTCACTTGACTGCTAGTAAGCACTGTCAACCACCCCCACTTTTATCTTGGAGGTTATTGGTGAGCACTGCTCTGCCTCCAGAGGTTTAAGCAGGCTGAGGAGGGGAGGAACCATAGACAGCCACATCCGCCCAGATATGCATATGTGTGACTTTACTTGGGCTTCCAGGACAGAGGATGGAAGTCGCCCCACAAATGTATTGCCTTGCTGTTCTGAAGGCTGGAAGTCCAAGATCAAGGTGTTTGATAGGACTGGTTCTTCTGAGAGTTATGAGAGAAAGATTTTTTTTTTCCAGGCCTCTCTTCCTGGCTTCTGATAAGTTATGACTAATATATCCTGTCTCTTCTCCTCATCTTTATCTTCCCTATTTTTCTCTATACATCATGTATCTTTTTATTTTTATTTATTTATTTGAGAGCGACAGACACAGAGAGAAAGAGGCAGATAGAGAATGGGCACACCAGGGCCTCCAGCCACTGCAAACGAACTCCAGATGCATGTGCCACCTTATGCATCTGGCTTATGTGGGTCCTGGGGAATTGAGCCTTGAACTGGGGTCCGCAGGCTTCACAGGCAAATGCTTAACTGCTAAGCCATCTCTACAGGCCTATATGTCATGTTTTTTAATATTTTATCTATTTATTTGGGAGAGAGAGAAAGAGGCAGATACAGAGAATGGGTGCACCAGGGCCTCCAGCCACTGCAAATGAACCCCAGACACATGTGCCACATCATACATCTGGCTTACGTGGGTACTAGGGAAAACAAACCTGGGTCCTTAGGTTTGGGGGCAAGCGCCAACACCACGTAGCCATCTCTCCACCCCATAAGGTTCTTTTTAAATATTTATTTATTAATGTTTATAGTATGTATATACAGCCATGATGGTACCATTGTTAGCCTTCTCCCTGTCCTCCCCCCATGGGTAATGTGGGTCTTGCCTTATGGGGGTAGCCATCAGTTATGTGGGAGAGGCAATGACTCTGTGTATAGTGACCCAACTCATGGCTCTAACAATCTTTACACCCCCTCTTCCTCAAATTTCCCTGAGCCATGTTGGGTTCATTTTAGGTCTATTTCAGTGATGAGGTTTTGTGAGTCTCTGTGTCTCTGGATATCTGATTTAATAGGGGTTGAGTGTTCTTTGTGTTTATCTCCTTTGCCCTTGTGCTGGTGCCAGGTTCACCGATAAAGCAGCACTTTTGCTCATTTCCCCTATAACTCCATGGCTTCAGCTGGTGCCCTGTTGAGGTGTGATGGGCTGATTCTCTCCTCAGGTTCTGCATCCATCTGAAAGAGAGAAGCAGATTCTCCAATGAAGAGTGAGGTCAGTGCAAGATACATGGATAACCATTATTCTTTTAGAGACGATTTAATAGCTGTAGGCTCTCTTGTATCCCACTATTGGTGGGAGCTTGATATTGGAGAGCGGGCTTGTTTTTGGATATGGTTCTGACTTGTTTCCCATTTCCAGTTGTGGGTTCCATGCCACTGAGTAGATCCATTAACCAAATCTAGAGCAGTTGGTAACCCACCATGGCTGTGTGCCACTACTGCACTTGTGTGAGCATCACGTCAGGTTGTTTGCTGCTGAGTAGCTTAGACCACGAGTTGCTTAGACAGATGTTGGTCATTTTCCCCCAGTCACTTATGTAGCACCTTCTAGAACTAGACAAGCTATCTAGGGTCTGACTCTCTTCCAGATTCCAGCCAGGTCTCTCCATGTTCCATCCGAACAGTATATGGTGTCTTCAGCAGTAGGGTCTTACCAATAACCTTTGTGGGTCATCAAGTACTCTGCCAGAAATCTGTCATCTTTTGGGAAACCTTGTAGGTATCACTGATCAATAGCTCATTGTGGATATTAACCACATGCTGGTATTGGGAGTTACAGGTCAGTGCCAAGGGAAAAGAAGGAAGAAAAATTATAGGTAATATGAAAGAGTAAGAGAGAAGAGAGAGTGATAGAGAGAAAACAGGAGAAGACTGAGGTTAGTCTTCTTCATACCCTCTCCAGGCCCCAGTGATTCAGGTGTTCTCTCCAAGCACCTGATGCAGGTTCGACCTTTTAGTATGTCTTTCAGGATATAGAATTTTATGGTACCATTTCCATTTGGGTCCAGTTTTTTATCCCCCCATTTTCCCTGCCCTCCAACCCTACCATCCCTATTGTCCAGTCCTCGAGATGTTTATTAGGTGTGGTTCCTTTTATAAGGACACAATATATATTTGATTAGGAGCTCAGGTGAAGACCTTATTTCCAAATTAGGTCATATTCTAAAGTACTGAGTACTAGGATCTCAGCATATGGGGAGGGGTATGATTCTGCCCTGAACAACACCCATGGGGGTATCACTTGGTCCCAACAGATGGCCTTTACTCCTTCAAGCTTTCATTGGGAACAGTTATTTATGCATTGATTAAGATGACTTAATCATTGTATCCCTGTCTTCATCAGCTAGAAATAGCATAGCAATCCTATACACTAAATGACTGACCCACCATTTATTATTAGAAAAATTTATTTCCTCATAATTTGGATACTAGACAGTCAGATTCTAGGTCTACCAGAGTTTAGTTTCTAAGAGGATAATTCCTGGGTTATAGGCAACCACATCACCCATGACCTCTTCTTTGTGGAAAGAGAAAGACGGAAAGAAAAGGGAGAGGTAGAATGAAACAGTCTGCTGTCTCTTCTTATAAGCCACTTGCTCTCTATGCTCACAGACCCACCCTTATCACGTGCTCACAGACTTCATATCAAACACTCTCATTTGGAGGGGGGGATAAGATGTCCACATTTAATTTTCAACATTAAACAATTCTGTTCCTAACAATCCTGTTATTATTCTTGACAGATGAGGAAACTGGAACCTGGAGAGGTTGTTAACCCCAGACTCCACAGCTAGAGCTAGTATGGAATGCAAGTGGATTTGACCCCAAAAGCCCAGTTCTCAGTCCATTAAGTTGGGGGTCCCATTAGGATAAAAATGGGAAGGGTGGTGCAAATATTGTCAAGTTACTTTCTTGACTTGGAGATGGCAGGATTAAAAATAGAAACTCTGCTTCCATTATTATGAGTTTTACAAACTTGTCATTTGAGGGACAAAAAGGCAAATGCAGTTGATTTCAGAGTCCAGCCTATATGGGAAAAATAAAATTTCTTTTTAAAAATATTTATGTATTTATTTGAGAGGCAGGCAGGCAGACGGAGAAAGAGAGCATGGGTACACTTGGACCTCCTGCCCCTCCAGACTTTGTGCATCTGGCTGTATATGTTACTGGGGACTCAAACCCTGACCATCAAGCTTTACAAGCAAGTGCCACTGGGCTCTCTCTCCAGCCCAAAAAGGGTAATTTGGAAAGACCCTGAAAGTGTCTGTAACCAGCAGAGGAGCGGGCCTGCCTTTGTACTGTTCATGCTTCCTCACTACAAGTGGAAGGTGGGTTGCTTGCCCTGGCTTTTCTGAAACTCTTGGATGCCAATCAGACCTAGTAAGCCAATGAGATTTGGTAATCAGAGAGACTGAATTATGCAGCCAGACCTCCAGGGCTGGAGCTGGGTTTCAATCTCAGCTCTCCCACTCTCTTCTAGCTAATGTAGTTGCTTAATCTCTGTGCCTTAATTTCCTCATCTGGTAAGAGATATGATGCTGCTCTCTGCATGGGTGCAATGACGACCAAGTGAGTTACTCTGCAGAGTGTCACAAGATGGCCTGGTACAAGTGTAGTTGTTAACGGTCATTCTTCTTTGAAGTATATAAAAGAAGGAAAAAATATGACTGAACAATTGAAGGCCTTGAACTGCTCACAAGTTCCTTTAACCAACCTGGGCAGTAAATATATTCACGAGGCGATTTCTAACTCAGCAAACACTTAGATATTGTAGAAACTAGTTCTCTTATATTAATTACAAAGCATTCTTGAATTAATTACAAAGTATTATTACACGTCTTCTGATTTGGGAATGGATGGAGGACTCAAGAATTGCACACTGGTGCTGCAACCCAGAACAATCTATCTCCTGAAAGACATGAGTATGTGATGGTCAGATTAAGTCTATTCCTATGCGCCATTCTTCTATTTTTTCTTCGTTCTCTTGGTCTAACTAAACACTTACTGAGATGAGGCTCACACACCTAGGAGAGTTAAGCAGGTTTGGTTTTTGTTGATTTGCACTCCGTGTATGAAATAGCTTGCTCCAAGCCAATGCTCCTTTTGGTAGGGTGCAAGAAGGTGTGGGGGGGTTAAGGAAACAAGCTTTAAAATCAGTGTGTCTCTACAGGCTCCTGCAAGGTGTCCTGAAGTGGGCCGCACTGTTGGTGAAGTCCACTTAAAGACGGAAGTCACCTATTCCTTTGCATCCTCACATGTAAACGCAGGTGTCAACAAGGCATAGATTTTCGCTGGCCTGATATACTCTCAGGCAAACGCCTGAGTCTGGACGATGCCCAGAAGTCTTGTGTGCGGGGTGCCGGGGCGTGCTGGCCTCCAGGGGCTTCTCTGGCCCCCACCTCTCCTGGCTGTGTGTCCTGAGCTGGGCACAGACACCCTGCCACCCTGCTGCCCAAAGCAGCCACTCAGCCTCCCCGTTCCCCCCCCGCCCCAGCTGGGCCACGTCTTGGCCTGCTTTGTCCTCAATGTTAAGAACAAAGGTTGCAGCGAGAGGCGTGTTGGGCAGGTCAGGAAAGTCCACGGGCCGTGTCAGAGAAAATCCTCCGAGTGACCCCCCGAGGGACAGGGCGAGGGGAAGCACCCGTCCTCCTCCTCCGGGCGTTGGACTTTTTCGACTTTTCCTTTAAAAAGAAAAAAAAAAGTTTTTCACGTCGTAGGTTCCAAGAACCGGCGGGAGGGGGCGAGGCGGGGGTTTACAGCGGGCGCCGGTCGGGGATGAGTCACGCGCGGGTTATAAAAGGGTCGCGGGTTCGCCGGCGCGGGCTTCCTGCGCGCCGCCCCGGGACGGGACGCCCGGCCCCAGCGCCGAGCCCGAGCGCAGAGCAGCGCCCCCGCCGGCAGGCAGCGCGCCTCGCCCGGCTCCACGCGCAGGGACGCGGCCCCGGGCCCGGTGAGTGCGCGCCGGCCGGCGGGCGGGAGAGCGGGCGGAGGCGCACGTGGCTGCGGAGTCCCGCCCGGCCCGCCCGCGCTCCCCGCCCCCGCCCCCGCCTCCGCCTGTGGCAAGAGAGCCGGGCCCGGGTGCGGGACGCGACGCAAAGCCGGACACCTGACACCTGACGCCCGAGCAGTCGGCGGCGCTGGGGGACCTGTGCCGCGGCCCCGGACGGCTGAGCCCAGGCCCCGTGGTGAGGTATGCGGAACGCACGTGATGGGCACTGTGGGGCCGAAGGGTTTGGCTTCGGGATGCATGCCTTCTGTTTTCTCTTGTAAATAACTGATTAATAATCCATCTTAGTTTAACGAAGTTCGTCGTATTACTTTGGTGTCACCGTCCGTGGTCCAGGACCTTAATCTATTTATACCCATGGTGCCAAGTTGAGATTTTTTTTTTTTTGTAGAATACCTTAGTTGTCTCCCCCCCCGACCCCCAGAGGTCTCCTGCATCTACCAGTTTTTCAGCTCTCAAAGGTGGACGAGATCTTTTGGGATTGTAAACTATATAAAGTAGGTGCATTGGGATGATTAATTATAAAACTTGTCCAGTAAATATCAAAGTTGGCAGTTGATAGAGAGGTGCGAGGCCAATCTATATGAAGGCAAGGCCCTTGAAGTGAATGCCCCAACATCACGATGCCCATTCAAGATGCGGTGTGATTTCAAGAGGCCTGTGGTAGCTAAGAACGCTCATAATTTACACTTGGCATCCAATGGATAAGGCAAGGTGGACATTAGGTAGGTAGTCCACAAAAGTTACTGCGTGTTATGTATTCGCCTTGGTAGTACAGGGCCTTGACATAGTGTATAATCCCAGTAAGCCAGCACAGCCAAACTTATAATAATCATGAGACCTAGCTTTTAAAAATAGCCCTTGGTAAAGGATCTCGTTGCTTATCTATGTGAACAGTAGTTTAAGCTATTGAGTTTTCAAAGCAATTCCTTGTCATCTAATTGGGTAGAGAAAATGACAGGAAATTGGCAAGGAAGGTGATGTTATCCCCATTTTGACAATGAGGACTTGTGACTCAGAGAATTTTGCGTTTTCTTTACTAAGGTCCCTGGGTCCTTAGAGCAAAGCCTGCTTGTTGTTGGATGTGGGGGTGGGGATGGGGGTACAGGATGGGGGCTGTGTTGACTCTGAGCTTGGGCTCAGTGCCATGCACCTTGCTGCCAGGGAACCAGAGCACATTTAGTTAAGTACTTCTGCTGCAAGGACTACCCTTTACTGGGCTGTATGTGATAACTGAGTCTTCTTGCACAGTGGGTCTGCAGGCCCTGGCCACAAAGCTTTGCCTCCTATTGCACAGTTTGAGAGAAGCATTAGCCCTATCCCCTATCTGCCTGAGCTTCCAGGCGAAATAGAGGAACTTGCCCAGACACCTGTTCTTCGTTTAACCTAAGCATGAACATAATCTATAATTCCACTTGGGAGGAAGAGGTGGGAAGGCTGGCATGAGTTCAAGGCCGCCCTTAGACTAATTCCAGGTCAGTGTGAGCTAGAAGAAATCCTACCTCAAATAAAAATAAAAATAAATATCTATAATTCATTGATCTTTATTTTAAAAATCCCTAAGATGCATTATTCTCTTGGGAAGACAGCCCTCACCATGCTCTGCTCTGTGGGACACTGTGCTGTATGCTGGAAATCCCGGCGAGCCCCACAGACACAGCCGGTCCCACACATATAAAGGCTCACAGAACACCACTAAGCAACTTGATATTATTTCAATATTGGTAACTTTAATTCTTGAACAAATTAGAATATACTAAGAATTGTACCATTCTTTACTTTCCATGTGTCAACAGAAATCCTTATGAATACATAACTTTCATCTTTTTCTTATCTCATCAGAGTAGCTGTCTCTGAATCATAAATAAATCCATAAAAGACCTAGATTTTAACTTCTGAAGTTTTCTCATCAGTTATTCTATGCCATGACCAAGATCTCCTACTCAATTTAAGTAAGTCTTTCTATGGCAGAGTAATAATAGTTCTTAAACCCCCTTTGCCCTACTTCTTTGGGATTCTGATGGAAATTGTGTACGGTTTTCCCAGAGAGAGAGAGAGAGAGAGAATGAGAATGGGAATCCTCACACACAATTTTGTGTTCATGTTGGCTGATCGAGGCATCTGTGACTCTCAGCCATGACCCTCCTGAGTGACCCAGTTTCATATCCTATATTTTGAACATAGGAGGATGAGAGAACAGTGGGAAAGACTTGGGGTCCTCACCCTCCAGGACTGAGCACTTGTGTCTTTAATGGTCCATTTTGTGAGCCCTGGGTTAGTGCTTAGCTGAAGGTATCAATTCTAAGAGCTTTATAGTTTTGGTGTCCCCCACCCTCAGCCCATGGGAAGAGCACCAGCTGAGACCCATGCATATATTTCTAGCACCAAGTCTGTGTAGAATTCCTTTGCCTTCATTCTCTCTCACATCAGTGCCTGGAGTTGACTCAGTTAGAAAATTCCTTATATGAGATTTCCATAATTCCAAGGTGACCATCAAACCTCTCTTCATGAACTTCCTGTGACACAGCTGTACTTCATGATTTTGTAGTCTCTATATCCAAAAACACTGCAATCCACTGTGGAATGCATTTTCACCTTTCACGTGCACCTACTGGGTTCAAAATTGGGAAATGTTTCCTGAAACTGAATAGAATAAGACAAGTGTGAAATATTTTTTCAAAGGAAAATGTGAAAATTCCAAAAGTCTCTTTTTATCCTCTTTTATCCTGTTTCTATCTATTGGCCACAACTTTCATGTATATGGAATATATTACGAAAGAAGCAGTCACATACATAAACCCACATCCCTTTATCTCAGACTCAAGGAAATCAATGCTCTGGATTTGTTCACTGCTGTGAACTCCTTGTGTGCCATGAGCACTGGCAACCTGTCCATCCATCAGTGTCTTTGAGCATACAGTATCCAGGGCCTTAGAAAATGAGGCTATGTCTCTCCTGATGCTTGAACCCCCAGGTCCCTGATCTGGTAAGTCCCCTAGTTGGGGAGGGGACCCTTAGAGTCACATGAGCTCTGTACCCAGTCCTGCCTTCTATATGGCAGGAACTCCCTGTTCTTCTTTCTCTTTCCTTTTCTTAATTGAATAAATTCTCTAAACCTTAAAAGAAAATAGTCTGTGATTGTAGCCATTGGTGCTAGCTCTGAGAGACAGTGACCATATGTGGACAGACAGGACACAGACACTGGCTGAAGGTTCCTGAAGACTATCAATTACTGATCTAATGAAACTCCAAAGCTGGTATTTGGATGGGCTTTTTGAAGTGTCTCCATAAATGAGTGTTCCATACAGAGTGCTGTTTCCTGGGTTTCTTATGAAAGTGGTCTGGTCTGGTCCTTTATTTGCCCATGCACCATCAGGTGGGCTAACAGTGGAATGAGCATGTGCAGTGGTACAATAGTCCAGGTGCACATCCAATGGTGGCCCTCTCCCACTGCAAATCGTTTCAGCTACCTGTGTGTCACAGCTTCTGTGTGTACATGACAGGAAAGGTAATGCACATTGCTAATCTTGTGAGGAAGACAATGGGCAAGTTACTATACATCCATCTAGCCACCAGAATATTAGTACAGAGGCAGTTTTGTGCCTGCTGCCATTGTGTAATGAATGTCCTTGTCTACTTCAAGAAGCCAACTTGGAAAGCCTGAGAAGGTATGTATTTGTGGGGATGTGTATGTATGCATGACACATACACACACACAAAGGGATATCTAAAAATACTTGGAAAATTAAAAAAAGTTAGGATTTAAGTTTGACAGCTACAAAATTCATTTGTCTCCTTAAACCAAAAAAATTTTAAAAAACTAATAAAATATTTGAGAAAACCTTTTCCAAGGAAATATTTTGACATACCTCTTAACACTTACTTAATGACTAAGGATCTGGGAAAACCAAAGACTTATTTTAATTTAATAGATTACTTGTGTCTAATATAATGATTCAGTTGCACAGTAGTAAATATGTCTGTGTTGGCCATTTAAAATGGCAAGGTTGGAGGTAAAGAGATAGCTTAGTGGTTAAGGCACTTGCTGTGAAGCCTAAGGACCCAGGTTTGATTCCCTAGCACTCATGTAAGCCAGATACACAAGTTGGCGCACATGTCTGGAGTTCGTTTGCAGTGGTTTGGAGGCGCTCTCTCTTTCTCTCTCTCCCTCTCTCTCTCTCTCTCTCTCTCTCTCTCTCTGTGTGTGTGTGTGTGTGTGTGTGATTCTGCCTCTTTCTCACTTTCTCTTAAATAAATAAATCAATAAATAGTATAAGTTAGTAAATAAATAAAATGGCAAGATTAAATGCTCAGATACTAACAAGGTACTCAGCAAGGATTGATGACAGTGTCATTAGCACAGTGGCTCGTGTCCTGTGAGCCCTGGCTAGAAGCCTAGCATCTGAATAAATACACATGATGGGTCACTTCGTCTTCACAATGCCTTTTTCATTAAGCTCTGCTATTGTTTCCCTTTTGTAGAGAAAAACCCAAGACCTAAAGAAGTTAACTAACTTGCAAAATATCACAGCGCTGCTAACATGGATGGGATCATGGATGAAGCTCTAGCAAGCTGACCACAGCACAAGGAATACACCTAAGTCTTTCAGGTAGATGGTTACCTCTTGTTACATGTGCTTCATTTGTCCCTATCCTATCCAACTATCTGCCTGTCTCCCCATATCTGTATCCAGATAATAACCCAGATCTCACCTCTAAATGCTTCAACATATATTCCCTAAAATAACATAGTCATTCACAATGAAAAAATGTGATTATGGCATCCAAGGGTGGTTTTAACAATAGGGATGAACTAGTTTTACTCACAAGTCCAGATGATCATTTCTATTCATGTTGTGCAACATTACCTAATGGTGATTATATTTTGTAGACAGAGAGTGCCAACAAATTTATTAATATATTTCTGCATTTACATGCTTCCACTATACTGATTCAGGAACATGCATATTAATTAAGTCCCATTGAAGTGCTCCAGTATTAAATTTAAGCCCATTTTGCAGGTAGAAATGCCTATGGAAAAGCTCAAGCATTTATTCAGAATATTTAGGTAGTATTAGCTTTGGATCCAGCACTGAGGTAAGACCTAGTTTCTGCCCTCACATATAACCCAGAATGGCAGGAGAAACAGACAGTGGGGTCAAGAGAGGCCATCTTTGGAAAGGCAGAGAAGGAGAGTCACACCAGAAAGTCAGCAGAGTCCCTTGTCCAGGAGGGTGCTACTTGACAGAGTAGACTAGGGCATGTGGCCAAGTCCATGCCTGAGCACTTTGGAGGAGGAGCACTCAGTGCCTTCATGTGGGTCTCATGGTGATATCAGGGGAGCAGCAGCCATCACCCTCATTTGGTCTGCTAAGGCATTGGCAATATGTTATGCAGTGTAAGGAGTAAGTGGTATGGATTTTTGCCTAGCATCTTAGAGTACCTCATACATAGGGCATGGTGACACAACTCATGTTTAGCAAGCTAAAGCAAATCTTTTGTTCACAGAATTGATCTGACATAATTCTCACCACACAATTTTTTTCTTGCTTAGGACCATTCTGGTATATGAAAAGAGAAAAGTTTGTTGAAGTATAAAAGCAACTTTTTCTTGTGATTTAAATATATGGCTATAACTAACAGATAACACGTGGGTTTCAAATGGAGCAGTCTAGTGAAAGTCATTGTTGACGACACTATAATCTCCTGTGCACACAGGGAAGCTCGTAGGAAAGGTGACCCTTAGAACATGACAAAAAAAAAATGAGATTTGATAACTGCTCTCACATTTTCTTGCCCCCAAGATGAAAAAAAGAATATCTGCCTCTTTTTTCTCTTTCAAATAGATAATAAATAAAAATTTAAATTAAAAAGTAAGAATAAAAAATAAATTACAGCCAAGCATGGTGGTGCACTCCTTTAATCCCACACTTGGGATGCAGAGGTAGGAGGATCGTTGTGAGTTCAAGTCCACCCTGAGACTACATAGTCAATTCCAGGTCAGTCTTGGCTAGAGTGAAACCCTACCTTGAAAAAAACAAAAAATAGCTGGGCGTGATGGCGCACGCCTTTAATCCCAGCACTTGGGAGGCAGAGGTAGGAGGATTGCCATGAGTTCGAGACCACCCTGAGACTACATAGTGAATTCCAGGTCAGCCTGGTCTACAGTGACACCCTACCTTGAAAAACTAAAATAAATAAATAAATAAAATAATTGCAAATGCAAAGTAGAGAATAAATTTTAAAATCCTCTTAGTGGAAGGATAGCACTAGGAAGTTAATACATGAATACCTTTTGCAAAAATATTAAATAAGAAAGAATGAATACCACATAAAGCAATAGAATGCTTCTCTTTCCTGAGCTCTCCCCTTCCTTCTCTTGTTCATGCTTGTTTCAGCACGTTTTAACAGAGTTTTGGGCTTGCTGCTAAGCCAATATGAGGTCAGGACAATATGAAAATCAGACACTCCCTGGAATACGCTGGTCTGGAATGGAGCTTTCAGCCATGTACAACATAAAGTGACTCTGGTGGGAGAAAAAATTCCTACCCTTGTTTTTTTCCATATTCTTATCTGAAAAGTGAAGATATTAATCAATGTCCACAACAAACCTATTGGGAAGGTTACTTCACTTGTAAATAAGTGATTTCAGTAAAACTTCCTCATTTTAAAATTGAGGAAAGTAGAATAGTTCTCTAAAGCCAGTATTTTCTTTTATACATTCACAATTAAATAGTCACTCGGTGCAGTGCTTCCACAGTGATCCTGTCATGTCCACATGGACTTTCTTCTGACACAGTTCAAAGGTATGCCACATTTTTGCTTGTATATATTAATATGTTTATTGGCAAATTCTTAAAACACAAAAAGATATGTTGCATTAAAGTTACTCTGTGCAATATGGCAAATTGCTCTTGTCAATTAGGAACTTTTAGTGTAGAAATATTAGGCATTTTCAATAAATTAGAAATAATAAGAAAAATTTGGGTGGTTTTTTTTTTTTTTTTTTTTTTTTTGGTTTTTCAAGGTAGGGTCTCACTCTAGCCCAAGCTGACCTGGAATTCACTCTGTATTCTCACGGTGGCCTTGAACTCACAGCAATCCTCCTACTCTGCCTCCCGAGTGCTGGGCTTAAAGGCGTGCGCCACCACGCCCGGCAAATTTGGGTTTTCGTGAAAGAAAATATCATGACGTGAAGAGGTAATAATTTTTCCCAATAATGGCTTATGTAAGGAATTTTACAAAATGTAAAGATAATGACATGAAATGTAATCTTACCTAATTTACCAAGAGCTTATGATATGGATTATTCCTATGAAGCTATCCTCTTACTTTTAGGAGATGCATTTGGGTGCTTCAGAAGAAGTGACTGCTGCCTACAGTCTGTGTCAGTAGCAGGTTTACCATCACGCCCCTTCAGATGATGGAACTCGTGAATTCAAGGGGAAATATGATACTCTTGCTCCGTTTCCCAATGGCAGAGTAGCCTTATTGCTACATTCAGCCTGAGATGTGATACGAAGAATCATGCTCTACAGAGCACATGCAATGAGCTTTGTACAACAGTTTAGAAAATTGACGTTTGAATTTTCTTTTTGTCAGAGAACATTAAGAGTCTTCAGTGAAGTTGCATGACATGCAGAGGTTGAAACACAGGGAACAACTCAAGCTCAGTGAGGCTGTCTTATGCTGTACATGAAAAGTATGAGCCTTGAATTACTGCAGGTATACGCATCCTTTCTCTGTCATTCTTTCTGCCAATTAGTGGGTCCTTTCTCCTCAGTATTTGATCTCTGTTTTCAAAGATGAATGTCTAATTAGCCTAATAAGCAAGTGAAAGTTGATGTATCCCACCCTATGTGTTCTTCCCAAGTAACTTACTTGCATTTTAGAAACAGCCAGCCTGAGACCTTTCCTGACACCTTAGGTCTCCTACCCTGAAGGATGGTGAGAAATTCAGGCAGAAGAGAGGGGAAAGGAAGAGGTAGAGAGGTAGAGAGAGAGAGAATTTTTACAGACACAGATACTTAGGGCTTCATGGTTACAGTTACCTAGGTCAAAAGGAAACCAAGAAAGCACTGCTATTCTGAAGGTTAACTAAGACAAGTCCAGAATTTCTCACGATCTGAATTTTTACATATCTGTGTTGAACATCACTGCTTACCTCCTTGACCAAACCCAAAATAGCAGCTTCAGAATACAGACTAAGTTCTGGTGGGAAACCCAGATAATGCGTCACACATGTACAGTTGTATGCCAATTGATTTTAGTAAGTGGATCTATATAGGAATCAACTCAATTGGAAACTTCAAACTGGTGAATATTATAAATTGTACATATACAAAAATTCGAAAAAAGAGATTAAACCTAGGACATATATTAACAGATAACATCTTTCCTGGAGAATCAGTAAGGCAAGACAAGAAAGATATCTTGAAAGTCTATGCTTCCCTCAAAAGAAATGATCCCTAAGAAAAGCATAATTGAAATTTTCCAGAGGTGCACCTTCAGTTTAGATCTCACTACCAGAGGAGTGACGTGCCACTTAATGAAAGCTGTCTGGCATTATTATCTGTCTGGTATCTATAGTGATTCACATTGGTGTGGGGCTTTCCTGGCGAGAAGGTTTGCTTCTGATACTTTAACACTGAGAAGCAATTCCAAGTGTTAGACTTAACATGGAACCCATCCTCAGCTACAGGATGAATTGCTGGGGTAACTCTTATATTGACAAGGCTGATCTCATGTGGTAGGCCTGTGAAGTATTGTGTAGTAGGGCTGTTGGGATCATCTCAGCAGAGCTACCTAAGCAAGACCCTGATCCAGTTTACCTTGTAACATAGGTTTCCCAGAGGGCCATGCATGGCAAATTATGCTTGGCACATCCTCACTGCCTGGCTAGTACTGCCATTGCTGTTTTCCAGGTCTACACTTGGATATAATTCTTCTTCTGCCACTCTCCCAGCTGGACAGATGCACTGACTCCAGAAAAGCCCAGTTGGTTTCTTGTTATTCATGACATCATCCTCTGCCCAATACTTCACTAATAGATCAACCTTTCTTATCTATGATCAATAAGATCCACTCGGGCACAGTGCACTGCTGTGGTTGGTTGGTTAGCTTGGGCCAAAACACTGGAACTGCACACAGCTTCCGCAATGATGGAAGAATGGCCTACTGGCCATCCCAATGGCTAAAAGTCTACCGAATGTTTTTAAAATTGTTCTTGGCCATATTTTGCAACGTTTTAATGGAGTGTTTTTCACTTGTCATTGTTTTATATGAGACTTAAGATTGTGCAGCATTATCTAGACAGTCTGCTTATATCTTGGCAGCTTTAGGAGTTTAGGTTTGTACCAGAAAGCTTGAACTTGAACATGAAAAACAAGGAAGAATCTGTAGAACTGTGTAAAAAGTAAAAGTTATTGGAATTTTAGAGTTTTCTTTTGAGACAGGATCTCATGTAGCCCACGCTGGACTCAATCTCACTATGTAGCCAAGGATGACCTAGAACTCTGATCCTCTGGCTTCCACCACCCATGTACTGAGATAACATGCCAAGTTTACATGGTGCTGGGGCTCGACCCCAGCACTTCGTGCATTCTGCCAAACAAGATACATCCCCAACCACTAGAATTTTTAATATAATATAACAGTATTAAAAGCAGTAATCACTTTTCTGAGTATTGACTCAGTCAATTCATATGAAAAAATAAAAGATGGTAGGTGTGTTAATTCATGCCTATGATACCAGCAAGTAGGAGACTGAAGTATAATGATCATTACTTTAAAACCAGCCTGGGAAACATACAGTCATAAGTCGGGCGTGGGCTATCCTATACTAAATATATTCATCTTAATATCTGTACTCAGACATCACCTTGAAAAATAGGAGTAAAATTTATGGATACAATACTATGAAAGGCATTTACTTTAAATAAAGTTGTGTGCATTTATGTTTCCCTAAGAGAAGATCAAATAATATTGGTTGAGTTGGAACTAAGGATAGAATATTACTGTGTATTAACTCAGCACTTACTGTGTCTAAGACACTGTGAAGGGGAAAAGTATTGGTACCAAATTTTTACTGAAATTCTATGACATGAAATAGAATCCTAAATTGACATAGTTTCAAAGGTTTTCATTATGAAACCAACTCATCTCAGAAAACAGCAGAGTTAAAAAAAAATACTATCTGTAAGTATGATTTATTTCCTTGGTTTGGAAATTTCCAAGCCACAATATTCTTTCTGCCCTATCAAAGTATATTCACTGGGGAATTTTTAACTTTATGCATTTCTTTTGAACTTAATCACATTTTTACATCTAGCTGGTTTCATTATTAAATAAGAGAAAAGGTGGTTCCCCTCTGGTACTGAAAGGGACCACATACTTGGGTGACACTCTAACTTCTAGGTTCTGCTACAGTAACACTGAAACCAGAAGCTTGTGGGGGAAATGTCACCTTATCTGAGAGAGTAAAATCAGACTTTAACAGGAAACAGCAAATTCATCTTTTGTCTTTTTCTAATCAACTGTTTGCTAAAGACAAGTCTGTTGAGACAGACGTTCTTTTAAGTCATACTTTCTGTGTGTAGATCAAAACCCAAGCCACTGGGTCATGCTTTCTCCCCAAAGAATATCTAAAGAGCAAGTGGGAACATTGTTCAGGTTCATTCACTTGTCAGGCAAGACCTGTGTTGCCTGTATCTCATGTCTTGAAAGAATAAACTAGTTATTAAATAGAATGAAAATCTAGCACAAATCTTGCTGTGTAAAATAGGTTAATTCAGTTCTTTCATAAGCCATTCAGAAGAGTCTGAATATCTAGAAGGCTTACTGAAGTTGGCTGGAGACCAATAGAATATAAATCAAAAAACACAATACTGCATCAGATGTCAAGCTTGAACCTTTGATTTTGGTATTTTGGAACTTTGGAGAATGGTTTTGTTTTGGCTTTAAAGATGACACATATGCATAAATTATTCACACCTACAGAATAGCATTTTATTTTTTAAATATTTTTATTTATTTATTTGCAAGCAGAGAGAGATTCAGAATGGGCATCACTAGGCCTCTTGTCTCTGCAGATGAACTCCAAACACATGGACCATTCTGTGCATCTGGCTTTCCATGGGTACTGGGGAATTGAACCCAGGCAGGCAGGCAGGCAGGCTTTGCAAGCACCTTTCATCACTGAGCCATCTCCCCAGAACCCAGAATAGCATTTTAAATACAGCCTTTGTTTGTTTGTTTTGAGGTAGGGTCTCACTGTAGCCCAGGTTGACCTGAAATTCACTCTATAGTCTCAGAATGGCTTTGAACTCATGACAATCCCTACCTCAGTCTCCTGAGTGCTGGGATCAAAAGTGTGCATCACCACACCTGGAAAAATACAGCCTTTTAACTTCCCAGATTATCTACCTCTTTCAACAAATCACACCTTAGTATGTAGTGAGCTGCTTCAAAAAAGAGAGAGAGAGAGAAAGAGAAACTATTGTGTTTGGAGTTATATTCTAGCACTCCGTCTTTAATTTTTTTTTTTTTTTTAGTTTTTGTTTATTTATTTGTGAGAGAGAGAGAGAGAGAGTAGGAAGCAGATAGAAAGACTGGGCGTGTCAGGGCCTCTAGCTGCTGCAAACAAACTCCAGATGCACGCACTACCTTGCGCATCTGGCTTACGTGGGTCCTGGGGAATCGAACCTGGGTCCTTTTGCTTTGCTGGCCAGCACCTTAACCACTAAGCCACCTCTGCAGCCCTCACTCCATCTTTATAACTGTGTGCATACACCCTATCGTTTTCTCTTTGCAGGTGGCACAAACCAGGAAGGGGAAATCTGTGGTTTCAAGTTTCTGAATGCTGGAGGTTTTGCTGTAGGCTGTACGCTGTTAATGCTAATCGTGATAGGGGTTTTCACCTCCAACTGACTCCTACATGTTAGCATTAACAGGGTGCCGGCCTGTTACTAGCAGTCACATGGAACAAGTTGCTGCCTGCCGTGGGAGGCTGACAGAGAAGCATGAGTCACCCTGCTGGATAAACTGAGACTTCAGGCTTTATCATTTTTAATGTGTTAATCGCTCTCTGCTTACTAGGATGTTCCACCTTGAGTTTTAAGGACGATGTCATTTAAAAGATTTATCAGCAGTATCCCAAACACAACCACATGTTATTTTTAACTACAATGGAAAATGAATTTGCATCACTTGTAATTCAAAGACATGCTCATATGCAATTATGGTGATTCAAGTAGAATACAGGCTAAGCAGATTGTAAAACAAATTTCTATACCTTTGTAGTTTAAAATTACAGGGACTGCCATTCTCCACTTACATTGTATACTATCTGGAAAAATCTTTTAAAAGATTTGGAATTTGGCATTTCAAATGTAACAATTTCTTATTTAAATAATTTCAATTTAAAATCCATAAATCTTATTTTTTCAACTTGAATCTTAAGGTAATTGATATGATACTAAATCGTATCTGTTGTTATTGTTATATTGTTCTTGAGGCAGGGTCTCACTCTACCCAGCCTCATTTGGAACTCACTGTATAGACCAGGCTGGCCTTGAACTCATGGCAGTCCTCCTACCTCAGCTTCCTGGGTGCTGGGATTAAAGGCATGAGCCACCATGCCAGCTCTAAATGTTTTTTTTTATATATATTTTTAAATTTTTATTTATTTATTTGACAGAGAAAGAGAGAGAGAGAATGGGCATACCAGCCTCTGAAAACAAACTCCAGACACACGCACCACCTTGAGCATCTAGCTTACGTGGGTCTTGGGGAATTGAACCTGGGCCCTTTGGTTTTGTAGGCAAGTGCCTTAACCACTAAGCTATCCTTCCAGCCCTAAAATGTTTTTTGTAATGAAATATTGTTTATAACCAATACGATAAGATTACCCCTGAGCACTAACTACCTATATACTTTTCTTATAAGACACAAAGATTTAAGTTAGAAAAATTCATATTTAAATCTCATATCTAGGCTCAGATTCATAGCTTAGCCATGAAGTAATGTTGTGGAGTTTTTAGCCTATTTCTTCACATACAGAATGGGGATAAAAATTTACAAGGTTGCTGTGGGACTAATAGAAGATACAGAACTTTTTCTGAGATTAAAAAAGTTTACATTAATATAGTAAATTAATCAAAATGTGAATCCCGACATTATTAAAGCTAGTAATTTGATTTATAGAATTTTTAATGTTTGAATTTCTATGCAATTTTCTCTATTTACCAATATATCACAATTATATAATTTAAATTGGCAGCATATTTAATGTGTATTTGGTTTGATAATGCAACATCTTGTTAAACAGCTATTTACTGTAGCCAAATAAGTTTCATGGGTTTCTAGTTGATTTAGAATAATTTTTTGTTATGACTTTTTTCTTTTGCAATATGCAAATTGTAATTTCAGAAGATATTTCCACAAAAATAAAATAATGGAAAAAATTATAAGGTTATTAAGTGTTTCTGAATGCCAGGACATGGTACTCTCATGAAAGGTCACCCTTTTGGCTTCACTGCTTTGAGTTGTGTGTGCTTCCAAGAAACATCTTTCCTCTTCACCCTTGAAATGACGTGTGACTCCATAGAGCCTCCATGTAGGTACGTCATCCTCACGGGTGTTTCTTGGGACTATTATTTCATCTGCCACTGTGTATCTTCAGAAGGAGTCCTTGCTTTGAAGCCACTTCTTCAAAACTTTTTTGTTGCCTAATACCACAAAGTCACGAAATGTTAGGAACAGAATTGACTTTTCTCTATTTCCTTCCTGCAGTTCCAACCAAAAGCTACAAACATGACAAGGCACTTTAAGAAAAGCTGTGCTGTGAAATGCCTTCTTGGAAGAGGGCTAGGCTAAACTCATGTTTACTCAAGTCACTTGATCTCTCCCTAAGCCTGTCTCCTCATCAGTAAAATAATATTTCTATTTCATAGGATGGGCAGCCTAGATAAATAGTGCAATAAAGGGTCTGTCCTGAAGTGTTAGATAAATGCACACTTTAAAACTTTTACATTCCAGTCAGCTAAATCGAACGATCTGCCAGAACAGATGTTCACGGAACACACTGTCTCCTAAATATCACCCCATAGTAACAACCCAAAGAACACAGCTATGGCCAAGGGATGGTGTTTTCTCTGACACCCAACTCTCCTAGACTTGTTATCTCCTGATGGTAAGATGGATCCCTCCTGACCAGCATCGCCAGTCATTCCCAAAATTATTGGAGCATGAGTAAGAGTGGGTGTGTTTGAACTGGAAGGGAACAAGGAAGTATGTGTGTGTCGAAGTGACTACAGGGAATTTAAATTAAAGGAGAGTTTTCTGGGATTGGGGAAGGAAATAGCAACCCAATTCTGTGCCCAGGAGATTGGATTGAATGAAGTACAGTTTAACAGGACGGGGGTTTCTTTGAAAAATTTCACATCCATCAGGGCTTCATGGCACACTCCTTTATTCACACACTCAGAGGCTGAGGTAGGAGGATCTCTGTGAGTTTGAGGCCAGCCTGAGAATACCAGGTTACCAGGTCAGCCTGGACTGGACTCACTGGAGTGAGAACCTACCTGGAAAAAAAAAAAAAAAAACTTCACATCTACAGAATTGTTTAGGATTTGACCCATCTCCATGGTTTCCAATTCAGCAATTTAGAAATTTCCTGAATTGGAAACTATGGGATTCCTACTTAATGTCAGTAGTTACATGGACCCAACTGCAAGAAATATCCCAGTTCAGTAACACCTAATGAAATGCCCTGGATCACTATGTTTGGTGTAGATGAGAGCAGAGCATCGGAGGAAGTAATTCCCTGAGGGCTACACTGCCCCTTGCATATTCCTGTGCCCTCAAATGTTTGTTGATTTCACTACACCATTATTGATTTCAGCCTAATACAGTTCAAATACACCGTATATTTTACTTTAGTAATACCACTGGGCTCAAAGAACTCACTTTTGGCCAGGTATGGTGGCTCATACCTTTAATACAACACTTGGGAGGTACAGGTAGGAGGATGGCTGTGAGTTCATAGTGATATCCAGGCCAGCCTGGGCTACACTGAGACTCAACCTCAAAACAAACAAAAAAAAAAAAAAAAGGAGGTCACTTTTGGTAAATAAAAGTTCAAAAAAGCAAGCAAATGACAAAAGTTTCTACACACAAATGAAGGGCACAACCAGTAATTCTTACCTGGGAACACTGTCAAGAAAGTAATTCCCATCTCCCCATTCCCAGAGATTCTGACTGTGTAATGGAGCCAAGGCATCTACATGCCAGTGGTTCATAAAACAATTGTAGAAACAGTGGCCTACGTACCGTGTGACTGTCGTTATAAGTAGGAATGTGTTCGACAGAAATCTGGACCATTCAGCACCCATGTCCACTGACAGTGTGAGGAACTATTTTTCAAGTTGATTTGTATGGATTAGTTAGATCAAACATCAATTTACTTCTCCATAATTCTTCAGATTATTAAGGCCATCTCCACGTTCGTTTCAGAAAACTCCATTATTGACAGGCATAATGGTATATACCCATAGTCCCTGCACTTGAAAGGTGAATTCAGGAGGCTCTTGAGTTCAGGCCAGCTAAGCTACACAGCCAAGACCCTATCTCAAAGTAGGGAGGGCGAGAATCTCACCATATATATTAGTCCACAGCATTTTCTTCTATGTAAGCAAGGTTACTTTGACATCCTTATGAATAGCATTACAGAAGTACCATCTCTTAAAAACTTATTTTCCCTTTACTTCAATAGACTGAACTGAATTTGAGATATAAAATCTTATTAGGTAAATTTATCTTTAAGAAGCTATTTCTAATTATCAAAATTAAAGTACCCATAATTGATGTGTGTATATGTGCATCCAAGTGTGTGCACGTGTGTGTGGACACCTGAAGAAAATCAAAGGTTTCCTTCTTTAAGCACACCCCAATAGTTTTGATACAAGGTCTGTCACTGGCCTGGAATTTACCAAATAGGTTCGTTGGGTGACCAGTGAGCCTCAGGGATTACAGGCATGTGCCACCATGCCTGACTTTTAATTTTTTGAGTTTTTTTTTTAATTTTATGACATGTACATAGTGTATTTTAATTAAAATAAAACCTTTTCAATACCCTCTCTTGTCCCCTCCCCATTCTTCCACTCACAACCCCTTCTTTCCAACTAGTCCCTTCTCCAATTTAATGTCTTTTGGGCCCTCTTCCACCATCCACGACAGAATGTTGATGGACCTAATATTGTGCAGGTAACAAGAGTTGCAGTGAGATGCTGAAGGCAATGGCCACATATGTCCTGGAGACAGCATTCCTCAGCACTCCTTCCCATCCTTCAGCTCTTACAAACTTTCTACCTCCTCTTCCACAAAGTTCTCTGAGCCAGGGAGAGCATGGTAGAAATTACTCACTTAGCACTGAGCACCCAAAAGTCACTTATTCTCAACAAGTCTTTAGCCTCCCCAATAGTCACCACCAATAAGAAAAAGAGGCTTCTTTGAGCAAAGATGAGGGTAGCACTAATCTGTGGCTGTACACATACGTACTTACAGGGCAATTAGATGGGCACAGAATATACATTTAGGAAACAGTATTAGTAGCTTCCCTCCTAGGGGCTGTGACCTTCCCAGCCACACAGACTTCTGATTTGGTTCTCTATACCAGGTATGAATTCCCTTCTGTGGAACAGTTTTCTAATCCAATCACAGAGCAGTTGGTTCTCCACATAACAGCCATACCACCATTGCATGAGTGCCTCCCCAACTTTTAATGTGGGTTCTAGGATTGAACTTGGTTCTTAGGCTTTCAAGACCAGCACTTTACCAAATGAGCTCTCTCTCCAGCCCTAAATGTACACAAGTCTTTAATCAGAATCACTATGAGGATTTATTGTATAGATCTATTATCACAGGTAAAATTATATGCATACAAGATTACTAACAACCACTATTATAGCAAAAATTAAGCACCAATAGAAAACAGATTAGATAGTAATGCATCTATTAATATTACTACTGGGGGGGAGGGGGAAACAGAAACTGTGTTGCCTCTAAAAGAAAGGGAAAAATAAGGAAAACTGGATCAATCCAAAATTTGAGGAATGAAGGAATATAAAGAAATTGTAATCACAGTAAAGTATATATTAAATAATTTATGAAAAACAATTCTTTTAAAGATAAAATTTGTTTCATAGTATTTACAAGACTTAAAATCTAATAACATAAAATCTTGAAAGACTTAAAATCTAATAAAATGTTGAAAGTATATACTGTAAAATACTAAACTAGAACCAGATTAAAGAAAAACTAGAATGGAATAAGATACCATGAAAGATGCATCAGTGACTTAGAACTTCCCCATACGCACATCAATTTGAACAGCTAGTCGTACACTGAGTTCCCTTTCTAATAGCTAAGGAAGCCACATGAGAAGCCTGGTTCTAGTATGACAAAAAGGGATACACTGAAGAAGGTAAGAAGGAAGGTGTCAACACAATACCCAAATCCCAACCTTATTAACCAGACTAAGTGACTGTATCTACCACTGTCCCCCAACCTCAGACAGCAAAGTGCAGAGCATGGCTCACTGTAGAGAGGCACACAAAAGCTAGCATGGACTTGGCCTTGGCACTCAGTGCTGGGCCAGCTGACGGTGAGGCCCAGCACAAGGCAGAAAGCAGAGCCGCAATACCCAGATCAGAGCTCCCAGCTGGAGCCTCTAGCCCTACCCTGGTATCAAGAGACATGGAGAGAGCCAGGCATGGCGAGGTACACCTTTAATCCCAGTACTCAGGAGGCAGAGGTAGGAGGTTCATTGAGTTCGAGGCCACCCTGAGACTACATAGTAAATTCCAAGTTAGCCTGGGCTAGAGTGAAACCCTACCTTGGAAAACCAAAAATAATAATAATAATAATAAATAATAAATTAAAAAAAAATGTGGAGACAGACTCAGGCTCTGGCCGGCATCCCTGCCAGCCTGTGGTATACCATTCACCCATTTTAAAAAATATTTTATTATTTTTACTTGAGAGAGAAAGAGGAAGAAGAGATAAAGCAAGAGAGAATGGGTGCACCAGAGCCACTGTAAAACTCCAGATGCATGCACCCCCTTATGCATCTGGCTTACATGGGTATTGGGGAATTGAACCTAAGTCCTTAGGCTTCACAGGCAAGCCATCTGTCCAGACCCATTCACCTATTTTTGCAGGCTGCACCAATCCCTAGAGCTATGAGACTCAGAAGCAAACCAGCTTAGCTTCAGCCTTGATGGACATGGGCTGTCTCCACCACCTCTCCCCTAATCTTGGGAATCAAAGCTATCCCCAGGCCCGTGCTCATAGACACTAGCCCTGCATCTCCATGAGGTAGAATAATGTTTAGGCCTTTATCAATACAAGCTGCAACTCCTGAGACTGCAGATCCATACAGCTGGGAGAACCAAGTGTTACCCAGGTTACCATCAGCCTTGGTGGCCAAGGAACTACCTTTACCAACACCTCCCCTGGGGTAAAATAGTGTGAACCAAAACCCTCTCGCTTGGGAGTGGGGCAGTATATATGACATGAATGTAACTGTAAGAAACAAAACGAGGGCTGGAGAGATGGCTTAGTGGTTAAGCACTTGCCTGCAAAGCCCAAGGACCTTGGAATGAGGTGTGATTCCCCAGTACCCACGTCAGCCAGATGCACAAGGTGGCGCATGTAAAATCTAGAGTTCACATGCAGTGGCTGGAGGCCCTGGTGCACCCATTCTTTCTCTCCCTGTTGCTCTCAAATAAATAAATAAATTTTAAATAAATAAATAAATAAATAAATAAATAAATAAATAAATAAATGAAATGAGCCGGATGTGGTGGTGCATGCCTTTAATCTTAGAGACTATATAGAGACCTCGATTAGAATTTAGAACACCGGAAGCAAAGGGGGCTGTGGGGTGTGGAGATTTCAAGCCTGCCGGGACAAGCATCACTGCCTCAGTCCCACAAGCAAAATCACATGTGAAAATTTTCATGATTAAAAAAATATATCAAGCCAGGTATGGTGGCACACACCTTTAATCCCAGCACACTGGAGGCAGAGGTAGGAGGATCACCCTAAGTTCAAGGCCACCCTGAGACTACATAGTGAATTCCAGGTCAGCCTGGGCTAGAGTGAGACCTTACCTCGAAAAACAAAAAAATAAAAATAAATTTTTGAAAAATTTAAATACACACACACACACACACACACAATCTTTTATCTTTATCAATATCTTTTATTGGGAATTCTGTATCTAGTTAAAGCTGGTCAAATAAAGTGCAAGACAAAGTCAACTGAGACACACAGCTCACCTATCCACCAGTTTTCCTTGGGCAGTTATCTTAAAGATGAACTCTAACAAAGCCAAGAAATAAAACAGGCTCTAGGAATCATCAGATCCCACAGGACAAAAAATAACAAGGTCTTCAGAGAAGGCCTGAGCATCATTTCTATTTGTATCAGAAAAAAACTTTTGGTAAAATATTTAAAACGATCCACAATGAAAGCATGGGGAAGCAGGCAGTCCCGGATGCTGGAGCTGGGAGTATCCTCAGACAAAACCGTTGGGAGGCTGGCATCTGCCAGTACTTGCACTACCAGAAGTATATGAAATTACTTACATGCGAGGCAGTGCAGAGATGAGGAGTGAAATCACCTGTATTCAAATTTCTGCTCTGCACTTTCACATTGTCTCATCACTTATGAAATGGAAATGCCTTACTAGTTATTGTAAAGAACAAATAAAATGCCCCATGGCATGTTATGTGACCCACACCTGTAATTCCAGCACTCGGGAAGCAGAGCAGAAGAGAGGCACAGCAAGTCCCAGGCCACAATACGCAACAAGACCTTGTTGCAAACAAAACAAAGCAGCTTCATGTGAAGGGTTTAATAGGATGCCTTGCACACGGTAACTAATTAGCATCATCCTCTATCTAAAAACAGGTGCCATTCTGTACAAGGATGTTTACTGCGCTGGTGTTTAAAAGAGAAAACTGCCAAGCATGGAGGTACACACCTTTAATCCCAGCACTTGAAAGGCACAAGTAAGACTGCCATAGGTTCAAGGTCAGACTGAAACTACATAGTGAGTTCCAGGTCAGCCTGGACTACAATGAAACCCTACTTCTAAGAACACAACAAACAAAAATAAATAAAATAGAAAAAAACTGAAACAAGCATGGCATGCTTTCCTAAGTTGTTTATATGTATAAGAATAAAGAAAACTTGCTGAAGTGCTACATCCATGGAGTAGGAGTTGTATGTGAAATTTTTATTGTAAACATAAATTATTTTATCCCCTAGAGAACAGAAAAGATAATGATCACTATCAGCCTCAGAGAGTAAATAGTTCAAATTTAGAGTACACACCAACATCATATAAAACTTTTATTTACTGTACACATTTAAATGTTAGGAAGTTATTAGGTAGATCCAATTTCTTCTGTGGGTTTAGTTTGATCTTCAGTTACCTGTAAAAATACAAATAGCTTTACTTCTCTAATAACACTTTCTCTTTTACACAAGTTAAACCTTCCAGCCCCTCTCCTATGATCCCTTTTCCCTGTCCTTTAACAGGAATTATGGTAAAAAGTTAATAGGAAGAAAGACCTAATGGTCAAGTTACCAGTAGAAATTACCAAGTAATACACAGTTCCTTTCATATGATGTCATCTGACGTATACTATATATATATTTCATAAGTCTAGCTCTTTATGTTTCATGTGTAAAACAAAAATACTGGGTTAATAAAAAATACAAGAAGTGAGACACCAGGTATTCTAAATCCATTTATCCATCTACTGTGAGATATAATTCTGTTTGGAACAGAGCACGCTACAGATTGAGTGCACAGATATCTGATATGTCCTTATTTCTAGCATGACCAGAACTGTTCATGAGGTGATAAACATCCCTGAAAACAAGCTCTCTGGATGCTGCTTCGTATGTTTGCCTGTACCCCTCAAAGGGTGTCTATAGAGAGTAAGCAGGAGGGCTCGAGAGGCCAGATGGCACAGGACAGCTACAGACAACATGGGGAAAAGAGGACAGTAAGCAGTGACACAGGACAGCTACAGATAGATAACATGGGGAAAAGAGGACAGTGAGCAGTGACACAGGACAGCTACAGATAGATAACATGGGGAAAAGAGGACAGTGAGCAGTGACACAGGACAGCTACAGATAGATAACATGGGGAAAAGAGGACAGTGAGCAGTGAGCAGCTGAGATCAAGAAATGTAACCTCCTTACCTGTACAACTCAAATGCTAAAGACACATATTTAAATCAGGGGTCAGGGCTTTTACATGTAATAGTGAAGGCGCCTTGAAAGTGCATCTGATGATTCTTAAGCCTATAAATGCTCATTAACTCTAATCTAATTAACACAACTATATAGAACAATTACTCTAATACT
The DNA here is from genome assembly GCA_036365145.1 of Orientallactaga sibirica. NCBI lineage: Eukaryota > Metazoa > Chordata > Mammalia > Rodentia > Dipodidae > Orientallactaga > Orientallactaga sibirica. The sequence continues at coordinate 10,271,052 of JAEOAD010000053.1, read as the reverse complement.
AATATTCCTATTATGGAATCATTATGCTATTAACAAATTCAAAAGCAAATTGTATCTTTTTTAAAAAATATTTTATTTTTATTTATTTGACAGAGAAAGAGGAAGAGAGAGAATGGACATGTCAGGGCCTCCAGACACTGCAAACAAACTCCAGAAAAGTGCACCCCCTTGTGCATCTGGCTAACGTTGGGTCCTGGGGAATCAAACCTGGGTCCTTTGGCTTTGCAAGCAAATGCCTTAACAGCTAAGCCATCCTTCCAGCCCCAAATTATATCTTTATTCTTGCCAAAATACCACTAGAGTAAACAATCACAACACTGACTGCTACTGAGACAAATTACATCTTGTTTCCTTTGCTTCTCTAAACTCTAACCCCTGTTTTTGGTCACTATTGTTATTTTCAATGAAAATCCTTTATAGAAGAAAGTTTTAGCTGTGAAAAAAAACTTACCATTTTCCGAGATCTTTTCACTAGCTTATCCCATATTGTATAATGTGCCTGAAAAGAAAATGTTTGTTATGAATTAAATTAAGTAGGAAGTTAAAAGGAGTCTGAATGTTTATACAACTTTTAAAGAAACATACAAGAAGTGAGGCAGTTCTGCAGAGACTCAGGGATTACAAAAGTGAAGAAATAGGGGAGGGTACTAAATAGAACACCTGCTACTCTTGGTATTTAGGAAAGACTTAAGCATTGAATATGGCATTTTTCCTTTTTTGTCCTTTTCTACATCAGTGCCACCACAGAAAGCACTCATTCTAATGGAAGGCAAAAATGTGTCCCACTTTCCCAAAGAGTGCAGTTCTTAGCCAATTTCAATGTGCTGGAGGCCATTGTTTAAGCCACAGCAATCACAGGAGGAGGCACATTAGGAACCTCCTATAAATCCTTACATAGAAATGGCAGTCCCATGGATTCAGGAAAAACTAAAGAAGAAGAAGAAACTAAAGAAAACAACGGTAAAACTATAGAGCCAACTTCCTTAATTGTTAATATATCAGAGAGTTTTCAGAACGCATTATTAAGTCTTAATATTATTTATCAGAGGTTAGAAGAATGCATTATTAAAACTTATGCAAAGCATAAGATGACATCAGCCTTATTAGGTCAACTGCAGGTAAGTGATACTGAGGCATACAGGTCAGTGACAATTTCAAAGAATGAGCTCAGAAAATCTATAACAGAAGTCAAAACTACTACATGTCTACATGCAAATCCTTCAGAAGGAACAGTATGGTACACCTAAAGGGAAAACCATACCCTGGTTCAGGCAGAATGAGGAGCTGGCACAGAGACTTAGAGTGTGTCTGCAACAGAGGCGGTGAAGAGAGAGTGCCATGAGATGAAAACAGCATGGCAAGGAGGGGTAGGTAATGTAGGTAGGAGGCCAGGCCCCATCCCAAGCTGTCAGCAGAACATGGCAGCATTGTCCATGTGGTACTGCTTTGTAGACATGAAAGATGCAAGATTTAGGAGGCTCGCAGAGTCTTGCAATGATGCCAAAAAGCTGTGAAGGCCAGGCAACGTGTGACCTTTCAAAGAGGCCTGGAGAGGTCAGTGCATAGAAACTCCAGGATGTTAGAAATGTCAAAACCATAGGGCAACAACTGAAGAAAACTGCATGCGTGGACAGAAACCAAACCAAGAGAGAGGTTGAGTGTACGACAGGCAGTAGTACAGCAGCTGGAAGGGAGGCGATCCCCAAGTCCTTTGGAGCCCAAATAATTCCATCATGAGCCCCGGATGCTAGACATGGAGCTGCAGGACTGGTGTTTGTCCGGCTAGGTTTTGGTTTGGTTCGATCTCTCCTTGCTATGCCCCCATTCTTTGGTGATGGAATGGCAATGTTTATCTATGTCATTGTATATGGGAACTATATAACTTGTTTTCTGATGTGATAGGGGGCTCACAGTTAAGAGACTCTCTTGAATCTCAGAAGAGACTGTGGATTTGTGAATAGTGTTGGAACTATTAAGGGTAATGGGGATTTCTGAAGCTGGTATAAAAGAATTTTGTATTATGAGACAACTATGAGCCTATGAAGACAAGGTATAGATTTGTGATGGTTAATGTTATCAACTTGGCAGGATCTACAATCACTAGGAGGCAAATCCCAAGCATATTTGTAAGGTGCGAAGACCCACCCCACCCTAGCTGTGGGTGGCATCATTTCTCTGGACTGATCCTGGATGGAGAAAACAAGCCGGGCATGGTGGCACACACCTTTAATCCCAGCACTCGAGAGGCAGAGGTAGGAGGATCACTTGAGGCCACCCTGAGAATACATAGTGAATTCCAGGTCAGCCTGGGCTAGAGTAAGATCCTACCTTGAAAAACAAAAACAAAAACAAAAACAAAAACAAAAGGAGAAAGCAAGCTGAGCTGCTGCATTCACCCCTCTCTGCTATCTAACTGTGAATACAATATGACTAACTGACTCACACTCCTGCTGCCATGCCGTCTTTGCAATGAGACTGTAAAGGACAAGCTGTCAGCTAAAATAAGCCCTTCGTTCCTTAAGTTGCTTTTGTCAGGTATTTTGTCATAGCAACAACAACAAAATAATTGGGTGTGGGGAGATAGCTTAGTGGTTAAAAGTGTTTGCTTTCAAAGCCTGAAGGCCCAGGTTCAGTTCCCCAGCCACCCACATAAAGCCAGACGGGCACTTGATTGCAGTGGCAAGAGACCATGGAGTGTGCATGTGCGCGCATGCACACACACACACACACACACACACACACAAAATGAATAAATAAATAAATAACATTGACTTCAAAATCAAAAATTTAAGTTAAAACAAAAAAAGAACAAACCACTAGCAAGAGATGGGGGATAATGTGGAAAATAGGTCTTGAGTCATGAACAGACCATGAGAATCAGGGGAAAAGCAAACAACTACAAGGCCAAGGCATTCCAGAAAGGTCTCACTAATATGTACTTCAATATCCCTTAATGCACCACCACACTCATTTGCATCCATGCTGCTTTGAAAATAAAAATGCTATCTCAATTTGATTTAACTATTCCAACAACTGCTTCTTTTGTAAATCTACCTTTTCATCCTGGGCAAGTTGTTTTTACTCATAAATGAGCTCACAAATTACTAGTGACACACACAAAAAAAGAAAATGCATGTCCTTGAAGCTTATACAAAGCCAAATCTAGAATTAGCCACTCCCAGAGTGGAAGAATGTGGAACTTCAAACTTTACTTACTCGTAAGTGGGTGGGTAAAGACAACCCCTGAAATCGTCTTAGATTTGGTTGCTCAGGTTGAAGGCTGTGGACTGCTGAAACTTCATACTGGAAACAGATGCCTGTCCTTGGAATGAGAGGGCCTTCACTCACATCAATGAAGTCACCAATCCTGATTTGATTTTAAAACAAAGCAAACAAAACCAGCATTGCATCATTTACAGCAGTTTGAAAGAAATCTCCTTTTTCTCTTTATGGGTATACTACCCTCATTCCATATGGCTCAACTCCATCTGTAACAAGTACTATCATCAAACGTGCAATCTCAAGAGGATAAAGTAGAAAGGACAGGAGAATCTTGCTCTTATTAAGATGCATACAAAAGTAAAGGGTCTAAGAGCCATGGTGCTCACCCTGATATCAGGCACATCCAAGTATCTAATACTGTAAACTACAATCTTGGAGCAATGTATGGTAGCAAAGAATGCAGACATACTGAGTTAGTCTAGTAATAAGAAAGAGTTGTTTCTAGAAGGAAAAGTCCTGGGACTTATTCCTCATGGGAGAATGACAACACAAACAGTGGACTTTCTTCATCCTTGTATTAGAAAGCAACTTCTAACTTAATTTACATGTAATATATAACAACAAATAGGCATTCAGGGATCTAGACACAAAACTATTGTATTCAATAACTATGAGCCAGGTGTGACAGCACACACCTTTAATCCCAGCACTCGGGAGGCAGAGGTAGGAGGATTACCATGAGTTTGAGGCTACCCTGGAGACTACAAAGTGAATTCCAGGTCACCCTGGACTAGAGTAAAATGCTACATCCAAAAACCAAAAAAACAATTTGTAACTATGGTTTTTTTGCCGATTTTCAAAATTAACTCATAAAATTACATTTAAAAAAATTTAAATCTTAAAATGAATAAATGCAAATAATAAAGTAAGATGTGGTTGCACATGCCCATAATCTCACTACTCAGGAGGCTAAGACAGGTGGGTCACACAGTTGAGGCCAGTCTACACAGAGACCCTGTTTGAAACACAAAATGAAAAATAAAATGAGGAACAAACAACTGTCCCTAAAGATAAAATAAAGCTTCCATTTACCACCATCTCAAAACAACAAAGCAAAAGAGTAAGGCAAGTGGTAATGAAACATGATGAAATTCATCTCTGCTAGTCCTGACACTTGACTTAGATAACAGGAAAGCTAAGCTTACACTAACTGAACATGGCCACCTAGCTCTAGATTTCTTTACCTGTGCAGCCTGACTACTCTCTCAGGGTTCTGAGATGCCTTCTCTTCTATGAAGTCTGTTTTATACCTGAAAAGCAGCACAGAAAAAAATTTTAGACTCAAAATATACAAAAACTGATCTAAAGGCACCTCCCTTTTGCTTCAGCCCTGGGTCCCTTGGTATCTCCCATTCCTCACCTTTAATAACTGACCCCACAATGCCACTGAAGACTTCCCACCAGAGGTACAAGCATCTGCTTGGTGACAAAGCTAAAGGATACTTTCCACCCTCACTGTTAGTGTCCTCCACAGGCCTCAGTGGCATGGCCTTTTAACTGCTACCTCGTCTCTCACCACTCCTCCCTTCCCTGTAAGGGTGCTCCATCTTAGGCCCTCTTTTCACTCATCATCCTCCCTGAGGTAAGCTTTTTGATTTACAAGCTTTGGCTTCCACTGACGCAGCTTTATCTTTCATATCTCTGTCTCTAGCCCATGTCTTTCTTCTGTGCTCCAATCTATAGATCCAAAACCCCTCTGAATGTAGACCAGGATGTTCCACAGGTACCTTAAACCCCGCATTTCAAAACGGAGTAAATTATCTCATGCTTTCCTAGCCAAAACTTGTTCTGCATACATTCCTGTCTTAATATGATCCCATACGTCCAAGTGGAAAACTTGGGAAATTACTCAGTCTTTTAGAACAAACCCATACATGCAATTTATCATGATTTCTTATCAATTTCATTGCCTAAATGTGTCTTGAACCTACCCAACGTTGTCAGTGTAACTAAAATCACACGTGGAACTGCACAACCCAGGGAAAACCCTTACTTTACTAAACACTAAGAGCTTTAGGTGTTTATCCTAGACATTAAGTAGACATGGATGTGTGGGCATGCATGAGTATGTGCAATGATGTACCACAACTAACTATGAGAATTTGTGAATTGGGTTCTATTTGTATCCCTAAAGAAATTCTAATCCATAGCTTTTAGTCATTTGTAGGTATATATTTTGGCCTTAGGCTACAGTCTTTTTGTAGCACAGATTTCCCTTTCTAAGTAGTTCAATTTGACTATGAAATTAACAAATATTATACACTGATATTAAAACTTACTTGTTCTGTTGAAATATTTCTAGTGCCACTTTTGCTTCAACTTCTAGAGTTTCAAATGGTAGATCTTTATAGATTAAAGTATGAGCATCTTTTGTGAATGAACGTAGGTTATCCTTAAAAATGAAAGCAGTAACCTTTAGCAATACCTAAAAGCATTTCTCCACAAACCAGATAAATTATATGTTTAGTATTAAACGCTAACTAAAAATAACTTCTTAGGAAAACTTTTACTTTACAACAATACTCCCAACTCTACAAAGTATAAAACTTGCAATTTACCTACAAACACACACACACAAATAATAAACGTTTGAATCACACAGTCACAAATTTGAAATGACAGTTAAATCTTACAAGCTTTTACTTAATTCCTCCCAATGAGTATATATTCTTAAATATGAAGACATACTTGAAAAGCACAGAAATTGTGAAGAACAATTCAATTTCCTGCCTACTCCCAACTTTTACCACTCTTCCTTCTCCCTTCCCTTTATTCTTCTATCCCATTTCCTTCACTCATTTTTATTATTAACTAGTAAGGGTAGGATTTAAAACGAAGTAACTTCTCAAGGCAGAATTTAAAGCTGATCTTTTTCTGTTCTTGGTGTTCCTGACTAATTTTTCACAAAATTCTAAGACATATCACTAGGAAAACAAGATACTATGAATTAAAATTGTTAAGATGCCATCTTCTGTAAGGTATATATCCAGTTTCTGAAATAATAAAATATAACAGAAAAGAACAGTGGACTTGGTAAATTGATATGATGCTCTGCCTTCCTTTTGTGATTTTGACTCCCCAATCCACACGATTGTTTTACTCAGCTAAGAATTAGGGATTTACTTATTCTCCCCAACTATAACTAAAAGTCCACAATTGATCTTTGGTAATCATCAGTAACCTCCACCTCCTGGACACCTACTCTAGATCGTCCTTGTTAGGTCCTGCTGGCTATCCAAATCCCAGATCAGCAAGAACCTCCCTAATGATGAAGGCAGATCATTCACAATGAGTTTATTTTTGAGTATTGTTCTGGACAGTTTCACATGCTGGGATGAACTTCCAAACCAGGCAGTTTATGGGAAGAAGGTATTTATTTTAAGCTTACACACCCAGGAGAAGTTCCAGAATGGTGGAAGAAGCTGGCTCCCCTTCACAGATCCAACAGAGAAAACCATCACCAACCAGTACCACAAACAACAGCAAAAACCAGACCAGGAACAACAGCAGGGACCCAGGCAGAGCTCAAGCACCCTGCATACCTTTGGGCAAGAAACTAGATCCACCTCCAGTGACACCTCCTCCAGCCAGGCAGCTGGAGAGAAGCTTTTTAGTAAAAACACCTGAGCCTACTGGGGCATTCAAACAACACAGGTATGTAGTCTGTTCATGTGAGTTAGGTTTGTCAAATGTGATTAATTCACCCTTGATCCTTTTGATATGGTCTTGTGGATAAAATGATCTCAGAGTATACAACACACTGTAAAATGTTTAAGACCGCAGTTTTCAAATTGTGCTCTGGGAATCCAAAGAGGTATGGCTCCATTCTATGCTTGGAATACTGGGAATCCTCAAGATTCCATTAATAGATGGCACTTCAAGGAAAGATCAAATAGGACATAAAACTGAATACTCTCTGTGGTGGTTTGAATGTAGTGTGCCCTAGGGCCTCATGTTTGTGATTAAGCCTCATACTTGATCCCCAGCAGGTGGAGCCTTTGGGAAGTAGAGCCTTGCTGGATAGGGTGTGTCACTGAGGGTGGGCCTTGAGATTTTACTACCAGCACCACTTGCCAATGCTAGCTAGCTCACTCATGCTGCTTCCTTCCTGCTGAAGTGATGGCACCTGGCTGTCTGTTCCACCTTGCTTTCCCTGCCATGATGAGCCTTCTCCTCAAAACTCTAAGCCAAAATAAACCCTATCTTTCCATAAGCTGCATCTGGTCAGGTGTTTTGTTTCTATATTGAGAAGATAGTAAACCCATCTAAGTGTTATTTCTTTTAAGTTCTGGAACTGACTTTTACAAGGAATATGGAAAGATTTTGGAACTCTGGACTAGAGAAGCTTATAAGCAGAGCCTACAGGACCATTCTGTGTGTATTTCATGAAACTATTTCCTGCATCTTACTGCTTCCAGTAAGAAGGGACCCTGAAGGAAGAATCCTGAAGTTTCCTGCTCCTCAGAGTTGGGACTTTATTCCCCCTACATTAACAAATGTAGTGGAACACCCACCAGATGCTGATTTTAGAAGTAATAAGATGCAGGAAAGGGTGTCATGAAGTTAGGGATGGCCACTAAGTGATGTGAAAGTGGGGTTGAGGTTCCTATCTGCAAGGAGGCCCTGTAAGCTGTGCAGATGAACCACAGGTTGCAGCGGAGACTCCAGTGTTGGGAGATGCTAGGACTTTGGGACAGCCACCAAGGAAAGCGGCTGGCTCAGGGTGGATTCTGCTTGTGCTGCAAGCAGTACAGCTGCAGGTGGAATTGCCAAGCTTTGGAAGTTGAGAGGAGTTCATCAGGAGTCCCAGGTGCCAGACACTGAGCGACAGGATTTAATGTTTGCCTTCTGATTTTCCGTATTTCCTTGTTATGCCCTCATTCTCCTCATTTAAAAATAGAAATGTTTACTCTGTGCCATTATATGTTGGGCACATTTAATTTGTGTTTTAACTTTACAGAGCTCATGGACAGTCTCAGATAAAACTTTGGACATGTGAACAGTACTGGGATTGGTAGACTATGGGGACTTGTAAAGTTGGACTGAATATATTTTGCTTCATAAGATGGTCATGGAGGCTATGGACGTCAGGGGAAGAATGTTTGTGGTTTGAAGGCAAAGTGTCCCCCACAGCCTCATGTGTTTGTGATTATACCTCATAAATTAATTCCCAGCTACTAGAGCACGAGGGAGGTGGAGCCTTGCTGAAGGAGGTGTGTCATTGGGGGTGGACCTTGAGTTTTTATTTTTCCACTTGCCAGTGCTACCTCATGCCTCCTGCTTCTTCCTAGGCAATGTGACATGATGTGACCCCCAGATGTCTGCTGTGCCATGTTTTTCCTACCATGATGAAACTTCCTTTCAAAACTGTAAGCTGAAATAACCCTTTCCTTCCATAAGCTGCATATGGCCAGGTGTTTTGTCCCAGCAATGAGAAGGTGACTGCTGCACCTTCATTCATACATGCCTGTCTTAAATACACTGAAAAATCAATTACATACATTAATGAATGGATAGATGGATGTATTTCTCTGGATGTATAAACTTCTCTTAAGTGTCCTCAATAGTCAGTACTAACAGCAATCATTAACAGAGAACACTCTGTACTCTAAAATTAGCACCCCAAAGTATACGTACTTTTGTTGGCATCCATTCATCCAGTTTCTTATCCAAAACTACATCATAGCAGAATGCTCCAGCAATTACTGTAAATTCAATCAAAATTGTTTATTTGAAGTCAAATCTCTTAGGGCAAAAAGATACCAATTTCCATTAGCTGACTAAAGTTAGCAACCTCTGCCAACTCTACAAATTGCACAACTACTGTCATTATCCCAACTGCTTGACAGAGCTCTGTATTTCCACCACTCCTGAAACTAACTCATCTTTTTATAATCCAAAAGCATGAACTTTTCTAACATTCAATTTTTTGAGGAATATTAACACTATCAATATCTTAAATAGATACTACATAAACTCCAAGAGAAAGATATTTAGTAAGTACATAAAATGACTGAAGAGACATGAATATTACTTCCTTTTAATGTATCTAAAATGTATCATCATTTTCCTTTTTTGTTGTTTTTAGAATCATTTGTCTAATTTCTTTGAAATATTCTTGCTATATATACTTCTTTAAAACATGACACATAGCACAGCTACACATAATGATAAGAAAACTTAGTTTTAGCTAAGTATTATCACTCTCCAGTCATGTAGTTATATGCCCATAGCCTCTCCTTGTTCTCCATGCATTCCATTTAGAAAGATAGGTTTACATTTAGAAAGACAGGCTTTAAATGGTTTTAAAAAAAAAGAAACCTGAACACTGTGACAATATAACTGCATGAAATTCATAATTCATATTCAAGAGAAACCCTTGGGCTGGAGAGATGGCTTAGTGGTTAAGGAGCTTGCTTAAAAAGTCAAAGGACTCAGGTTCAATTCCCCAATACCCACTTAAAGTCAGATGCAGAAGGTGGCCATGTGTCTCGATTTCATATGCAGCATCAGAGGCCATGGTATGCTCTTTCATTCTCTCTCACTCTCGCTCTCAACTACCTTTCTTCTCTCTCAACTAAATAAATAAACTTTCCAAAAGAGAGACACACTTTTCACTAATTTTAATACATTCATTACTGACTGCCAAAGAAAAGCCCATGTAAGCAGATAAATAATAGTATTTCATCATCAAAAGATGATTGTTACCCACAATAAATGAAATAGGCATTGTTTTACACTAGTAAAATCAGAAATAAACTCTTTGCATCATCAAATATAGAAAACAAAGCATTCACAGAGAATAAAGGATAAATGTTTATATGTGTACATTACCAGGAATTTCTGGGGCTCTGACCAAACTGACCATATACTCATCTTTGAATGCCCTTTCTATCACATAGCCCATCATCATAGCACACGAACGCCAATACGCCTAAAAAAAAAAAAAAAAAAAAAAACAAAACATACACTAAGATCACCTAAAGCTTCTATAATATTGAAATTTAAGTCAACTTTTGGCCTAGGCATGGAGTAGCAGTCACCACCAGGCTGTGACAGGACCTCTGCCCAGAAAAACCAGTAAAACAATGTACTAACTTAAAATAACAGACATTAGACTGGTGATCATTCAGCCAAAACAATTTTAGTATGTGATAGTATTTATTTTTAATCCAGTATTACAAAGTTAAATTCATAGTCAACTTGTGCTAGAATAAAATAAGTGATTTTAGTACTTTTTTAAAAAATATTTTTTATTTATATTACTTATTTGCAAACAGAAAACAAGAGGAGAGAAGGGACACTGCAGAGCCTCTTGCCACTACAAATGAACTTCAGATGCATATGCCATCCTGTGTGCATGTGGCTTGTCACAGGTACTGGGGAACTGAACCTGGGCCATCAGGCTTTACAAGCAAACACCTTTAACCACTAAGTCATCTCTCTACTCCCTGTCTTAGTACTTCTTAAATTGTAACACTTATAAATATGCTGGGGAGAACCTCAACTTTTAAGAACTATAACTCTACTTGCACTTAACATCACCTAACACATCATCCACATGACTCATATTATAGCAAAGCGGCCTCACCATTAACTGGACTCTCATTTTCACTAACACACATGGGTATCCAAGCAATGACCTTCCCAGAGTCAAAAGGAGAAACATGGAAATAGTACAATTCCTGCCCACCATAATTCCCCTTGCAGGTACTAAATAAATTAAGTCCTTGACTTTCATAAGCAATTCACCACATCTAAGGACAGCTGTTTATGGGGCAACCATTCCATTACGTATTCTATACAATTATATTATGACAAAGATAAGTACAAAGTAAAGCTTTAATGGCAAGTAGCAAAATGTACTTCATGTATCCTACTTACAAAGCTTTTTGCTCAGTGTTTCTTTGGGGGAAGGTTCTTCTTTTTTCATTTTGAGATTTCATTTTGCTATACATCCCAGGCCACCCTAGAACTCATTATGTAGTCAAGGCTGACTCTGAATTCGTGATCTTTCTGTTATAACCTTCCAGGTTTTGGAATTACAAGTGTGTGATACCATATCCAGCTTGAATGTTTTTAAATGTCTACTGAACTTTTTCCAGAATGCCTAGATTTAAAACTAGGCTTCAGCACTTCCTAAACTACAAACCTTGGCCAAGCTGTAGAAGCTCTTTTTGTCAGTTTATTCATTAGGAAAATGGGGAGACAAAAACCACATAAGTTTGTGTGAGATTAAATAAATTAACATCTGCCATATAATGTTATATATACAGTGCCTAAAATACTATATAATATAGTGCCTGCTATATAATAATATTTAATGCTACTATTACTGTTAACACTTCTATCATTTTGTTTAAGTATTTTATTACAACAAATATTTAGTAAACACCTGCTGAACATGGGGAATTATCCCTATGTCCACAGAGGCAGGAATCTAATGCATCCAACAGTAGATTAAAATACTCTATCTAGAGACACTAGCCAAGTGTTGCTACAGCCATAAGAATTCTGACATGTAGAAACCTAGAAAAATTCCACAGAACAGATGGCATTTTAACTGAACCATAAAAATATAAACATAACTTTAAGAACACAAAGAAAATGTCAGTACTGAGGTAAGAGCACAAACAAAAGCAGGGAGGACAAGAAAGCCAACGTCATTAATGAACAGACACTCTAACATGGCCGGAGCAGAGGTAAAAATATGCAGTGAGAGGTGAAACTGCCAAGACAGGCTAGAAGCAGATCACACAGGACCTGGAAAGTTATATAAATTTTACAGGTAGGCAAGTTCTTTAGGGTTAGCAAAATTCTAGTTAAAGTCACTTAATAAAACTTAACCAGGCTATGAAGAAAGACTTTTAAGTATAAGGGGGTTAAAAAAAGTAGAGGAAAGAAGAGTAAAAAACAGTTACTAAAATTTTCCACAGGCCAAATTGAGCAATATACAAGGTTATCAATGTTTTACAAAGTTACAAATGTAAAAGACATGCCACAGTTTTCTCAATCCCAAATACAAATTAGTATCACTGGTGCTTATTAAAATGAAAATACATAAGCTAACAAGTATAACACCACCTGTAACCTAGGTCATATATGTAGATTTTAAACTCTATAGAAAATAGGTTGGATTTAAAAGGAAGGGGGAAAAAAGGAGATAAAAGGGAACTAGAGACAGAAATACCTTATTCACTTCACTTGGATCATGGTCTTTGAAAGTAAGAAATTGAATTTCACAGGACTTGGTCAAAGGCTTATACATGTCCCAAGGCTGTCCGTCCACAAGAGCCAAAATGGATTTCTTGCAGTACCACTCACTCAAATCTAGGAATTTAAAATTGATTGATGATCTAAATCTAACAAAATCCAAAGTGAAAAGTTACATGTTTAAGTACTACATTGTGAAACAAAACAGTGAATGGCAAAATTCTGTGGACTGTCTTTTTTTCCAGAAGTATAGCGTACTAAATCTACAGCCAGTTTAAAAAAAAAAAATCTGTCGGGCGTGGTGGCGCACACCTTTAATCCCAGCACTCAGGAGGCAGAGGTAGGAGGATCACCATGAGTTCAAGGCCACTCTGAGACAGTGAATTCCAGGTCAGCCTGGGCTAGAGTGAGACCCTACCTCGAAAAACCAAAAAAAATCTCAGTATACTCAAGGTATTGCTGGTAACATATTATCAAAATTACATAAACCATTTATGAAATTCATTAAGGTTCATTCTAGCTCAGAATTTGTCAATTATTAATAAAATAATTTTCAAAGTGCTACAATTAAATATTCAAAAAGCAACAGAGTGGGTATATTAAGATAGATGAACACATACGCTAGAAGGGATAATATAGTAACATACATCCATGTAAATCTGTTCTAGACTTTGTCTTGCTCCCAAACCACCTCTAACTTCCATGACAGATATTTCAAGTTAAACACTGTATTTACCATTTTAAAATCATGAATGTGAATTCACACATGAGCTAATCTGCTCTCGTCCATTACCATACTATACAACTCTAAACTTGATTAGGTATTTTGCAAGTATATACATTCAAAAATGGTCAATGTAAACTAAAACACAATGCACAAAGGAGCAAGTGACAAGCAGATAAAAAATATATTAGGCTAGACTAAGCAAAAGGTAAAGGTGGCAAAAAAGCAACACCCTCATATCTAGCACAATCCAAGCAAGCTTCAAGACAATCTGTGCAGCCCAGTGTCAGACTGACCACAGTCAACTAGTACATAAGTTCCATAGAGAAAATCAGGTATGGTTTTCCTCACTCATACATCAGTACATTTGCAGCTTTTCACTGGGCCTGATCTCTAAGTAGATGCTCCATTAAAGTTTATATTCTGACAGAAAGGCATGGATGACAAGAAAGTTAGCAGTCATGCTGAGGACAGTTCAAAAAGTTCATCTCAACAGATGATATGTTTTATAAAGCAAAATGGGTCCTGGGGTCTGTCTTACTTCCCCTCTGTAATGCTAATGTCTATCACATAGTAGAAGTTCAGAAATATTTGGAAACCAAACAAGTAAGTAATTACCATTACTACTAATTCATGTGCCATTGTAGAGAAGGATAGAGATCATACATTGCTTACATTAGCATAATCTGGTAGCTAATGCTGTTTACTACTTAAATAGAATCATTACTGAGTTTTTCAAAAGTTTAAACCATGTAGCTAGTCATGCCTACATACATGTATACATATATGTGTGTACATATGTATGTATATACACACACATATATATGGAATATCTAAATTTAAATAACTTTTTATCAAGGCCCTATCCAATTATCTTTGATCTCTGGGTTTTCAACCAAATCATACATGGGCCCCCAACTATCTCTCTTAAAATAAAACCAAATAATTTTACCTGCCATCCCATGCATTTTCATAAACACAGAATCACCTAGATATATATTTATGTTTATTACCTAGATATATAAATGTAAACTAAAACACAATGCACAAAGGAGCAAGTGACAAGCAGATAAAAAATATATTAGGCTAGACTAAGCAAAAGGTAAAGGTGGCAAAAAAGCAACACCCTCATATCTAGCACAATCCAAGCAAGCTTCAAGACAATCTGTGCAGCCCAGTGTCAGTCTAACAATGCCTCATAGTACTCTCCAGAGCTAAAGAAGAGTAAACAGATAATAAGGTGCTAGATGAAGAACTTTATAAGTTTGTGAAGGAAGCCACTGACAGAAAGTAGCTTTCTCTTGCACCTCTCATGGACACTGGATCCTAATTGTTACTTACGCATGGCACAACTGTAAGGAGTTGATATGTTTTTATTCATCACGAAGATAGTACCAGGGTCAGTTTTCCCAACATGTTTAACTTCAATTTTTTCTGTTCGGGGTGTTAATGATAACTGTCTGTTTTTCTCTTTATTAAAGAGATCATTTCGCATTTCTGTCAGTTCAGTGGGTGACAACTGAGCAGCTGGTGATGTTGCTATAAATCCTGTCGAGAAAATAAACATGAAAATTGAATAAATAACTTACTGCTGATATTCTACTCTCGCATCTCCGTCTTCTCTAACAGGAGGCAACAGAGCTCTATATAAGAATCTTTTTTAAAACTACATATTCATTCATTCACTTATTTGTTTATGAGAGGAAGGGAGAGCTGAAGAGGACCCCCTTCCAGCTGCTACAAACGAACTCCAGACCCACGCGGCACTGTGCACATCTAGGTCTACGTGGGTGCTAGGGAATCGAAGGCGGGGCGTCAAGCTTTGCAAGCAAACGCCTTTGACCTCTGGACCATATCTCCAGCCCTGAATGACATTCTTAATGCACATTTAAACCAACTTCCAAAATTAACTGGAAAGCCAACGGCAGAAAAACCTACTTGACTTCAACTCTACCCTTTCCCATCAGATGTCTCAAGCCAGTTCCTTCCGCGGTGCTCGGACCTGCGCTCAGGGGACACAACGCAGCCGGCAAAGCAATGGGCGGGCGGGCAAGTGAGCGAAGGTGAGCTTGAAACCGAAGGGCTGAAGGCCAGAGAGCGAGCGGAAACCCTCCGCCCAAACGATCGGGGAGGAGAGCCAGAACTGACGAGCTTATCCGCACACGCGTGCTTTGGCAAGCGCACTCGGGGGAGGCAGAGACGCGTTTCCACGAGACCCGCGTTCCCATCCCGAGGCGCCAGTCTCCCCGCGGGCCGCCTCCCTCCTCTCCGCCACCCCAGGGCTGTCCTCCTCGCACACGGAGAAAAGCCTCCTCCGTCCCGCAAGGACCCGACCCGCTCCCTACGCTTCGTTCCCGTCCCCACAGCCCCGCTGAACTCACTGCGGCCCGCTCCGCCGCCGAGGGCGGCCCGCCAAAGACGCAAAACGCCTGCCGCAGCAGCCGCGGGCTCCATGGCGGGCCAGGGAACCTGCGCGCGCAGGTCCTTCGCCTTCCTCGTCCGCCCGGGAAACCGGAACGCGCCGCCGAGGTTCCGTAACACACTTCCGTTCCGTTCCGTTCCGGGCGGGCGCTCGGCATCGCGGGGGCGCGTTCGTGCTCAGGCTGCTTGCTCCCTGGCGACGAGAGCGCGCTGCCGGGCGGCCCCGCGTTCTCATGGGATTTGCTGGGGCGCTAAAGAGTCTTCAGACGGTGTGCGCCTTGGCGCTCCGAGGGCTCGAGCCACACTTCTGGTCCAAACCTTTGCTTCTCGCAAAAAAAAAAAAAAAAAAAAAGACGGTTCTTGGCAGAAAAGTAGGGAAGATTTTTCTGATTTGTTTTTTCGGTCGGCCCGGCTGGATGCATCTAGCTGATGGCCTAAATCTTGACTTTTGCAGGGGCCTCGGCTCACTGTTTAATCATCCTCAGTATTGTGGGCTTGTAAACGCATCGTGTTGAAATTGGAGAGAACTTTCTAGATATCTTTAAAACTTATCTACATTTGCTTGCATATAATCTATATACGGAGCATAACAAACGTCATTTCGGGGCGCTGGATTTCTGTCTCATCCCCGAAAGTATCCCAAGAGCCCCAAACTGTGGTGCATTGGTTGGGTGTTCGGTAAATTACTTGTGGAATGAATGCATGTCCTTGGACATGTGCTGTGTCTAATGACTTTGTCGTGGCAGAATCTTACTGCTATTTGAAGTAAACACTCCAAGGCAATGTTTAGTTCTGTGGTGTCACTGGAGCTGGAGGGACATAGATTTACAAAGTGAGCCAGCTACCCCTTCGTCTCCTCCGCTTTGCCTTGCAATCTACTTCACCGCCACCAGATGGAAGTGCCCGCTAAGACGCAAATGCTAAGCCCTCTCCTGTCTCCTTGGCCCAAACTTTAGATTGATAATTGCATACATAAAGGAAACTGTCAAGCCCTGTTGTTTTCACCTTTTAAGTGAGAAAGATAATTGGCCAAGCTTGCATTCAACCACTGTTCATTTTACTGAACTATCTATCATGAAATCCCCTTTCAGCCGGGTGTGTTGATGCATGCCTGTAATCAGTATTCCAAGATGAGGCAAGAGGATAGTCAGAGGCCAGCTTGGAAGACACAGGGAGACTTTGTCTCAACACCAGCAAAACCCCAAATCCGGGCTGGAGAGATGGCTTAGCGGTTAAGGCGTTTTGCCTGCAAAGCCATAGGATCCAGGCTCGATTCTCCAGGACCCACTTAAGCCAGATGCACAAGGGGGCTCATGCCTCTGGAGTTCATTTGCAGTGGCTGGAGGCCTTGTCACGCCCATTCTCTCTCTGCCTCTTTCTCTCTCTCAGACAAAAAAGTAAATAAATAAAAAAAAAATTTTTTAATCCAAATCAATCCCCCCACACACAATGTGTGCATTTGTGAGTGTGTGTGTGTGTGTGTGTGTGTGTGTATGTGTGTGTGTGTAATTGGAGCTCCTAGTAACACAGAAATTAACCTGGATGGATCTCACTAATGATCACTGCCAGCTAATATTGACATATGCCAATTCTAGGGCTGTTTATTAATTTTCATAACTGCCCTGAACAATATATAGAATTTGCCATTGAAGGAAATTCAAGTTTGAAGAGCCATAGATCTTTGACCAAGAATTTCCTCAAAAATATTTTCTTGCCCTAAATCTCCTTTCTGGTGTTCTTTATCATCCCTTTCCCCAAAAGTTGGTCTGAATCTGGCTATCTCTCTGCCAAAAAATGAGTCAAATCTGTGACAGTAAATACCAAGGCACACCTGAAGCATCATTGTTCCAGAAAGACAGACAGAAACATGTTAAAAGAACACAGGAGCCAATTTAAAGAGCTCCCAATTTCCAAACTTAGGACAATTTAAATAATAAAAGGAATTATGAGGAGAGAATTAAAGCATGTGTATTTATTAGGTGTGGATCTACAGTGATACCCAGGAATAAAAGGCAGTGGGAAGTACAGGGAAAGTTCTTTACAGAAGAATACCAAATAATAAATGTACTACAAAAACAGAATGGAAAAAAATCAGCATTCTGCAACTATTGGTGTTATAATTGGTTCAGTAGTGGAATGTCATTGGATGCTAAAATGAAGGAAGTTTTAGGGGATCAAGATAGCCACTTAATTATCACTTTACAATTTACTGACTGTGGTAGTTTGATTCAGGTGTCCCCCATAAACTTAGGTGTTCTGAATGCTACGTTCTCAAATGATGGAGATTTGGGGATTAAAGCCTCCTGGAGGCAGTGTACGGTTGGGATATGGCTTATAGGTATTATAGCCAGTTTCCTCTTGCCAGTGCTTGGCACATTCTCCTGTTGCTGTTGCCCACCTGATGTTGACCAGCAGGTAATGTCCACCTCTGCTCATGCCATCATTTCCCCTGCCATCATGGAGATTCCCCTCAAGCTTTTTTCCTCACAAGCTGCTCTTGGTCAGGTGATTTCTGCCAGCAGTGTTAACCTGACTGCAACACTGGCAGTTACAGAGGGATAAGTGAGCTTTTACAAATCTGGTGTGCTGTCTCCAAAGCCTTGATTTCTTTTTTCTGAAATTCCCTTTTTAATCCAAATATTTGATTTTACATTTTTTAAAATATCATACATGGATTTGGATGGGAAATTTAAAACTCAATAGGTACATGCTGAATCATTTTCCTCCCAGATCTTTCCCGTTTTCAAGTTCTTATCTTCACAAAGGATACCACAGTTATTAATGTTTGTGAGAATTTCAAAGCCTCTGTCAAGTAGCCTCTGAAGGTTCATTTTGACCCTTAACAGGATCTCGATTCCCCTACAAGACAAATATCTGGGCATGTCTGTGAGGGAAATTCTAGATTACGTTAACAAAAGTGGAAAGCCCCACTCAATGTGAGCAGCACCAGCCCATGGGCTAGGGTCTCAGACTGAACAAAGAAAGAGAAAGTTTAAACTAAACATGGGGATTCATCACGCTCTGCCTCCTGACTGTGAATGCCATGCAACCAGCTACTTCATGTTCCTGCCATTGTACCTTCCCCATTATGATGGACTGTGTCCCCTCAAACTGTATGCCAAAATATGCCCTTCCTCTCTGAGTTGCCTCATGTCAGGTATTTGGTCACGTCAATAAGAAAAGTAACTAACACAGAAATGTAGTGCCAGAAGTAGGGCTGTGACTGTGTTGTACCAGCCTTCGGCACTGGCTTGCCCAGTATGCACAAAGCATTGGTTTTATTTGTTTGATCCCAGTGCTGCAAATAAAACAAAGATGTGCAACATAGTCTTCTCCTTCAGCTATAATTCTTCCATAAACAATCTCTATCTTCCTTAAACCATAAGAAAATCTTGTCATTTCTTTCCTTATAGTAAAAAGAAAATCAAATATATAGATCATCAAGGTATAGAGTTTCTTATACATAACATTTTTCTGTTTCATTTTACAAAAAGGTGGTTCCTAATATGTAAACATGTATGTGTTTGTGTGAATTCTGTTAGGTAAGGGTTTTTTTTTTAATGTTTATAACCCTCATGAGTAAATACCAAATAATGTTCATGTAAATGCAGATGAGTCAGTGTTGTAAATTATAAATTCAATCAAAATTTCACAAGTTAGAGAGATCAGACAGATCATTTATTCCACTCCCTCCCTCCTTAAGTAGATAGAGAAATGAATCACAAAAGGACTAGTATTTGGCTCAAGGACATCTCAAATGCTAGTGTAGCATCTGGGATTCTTGGAAACTCTGGGGCATGCAAGAAATGCCAGGATTCCTGAAGCATGTGGCATATGGTCCTTAAAATGCTCTGGATTATCCCACCCTACAGAAGCCACACCGAATCCTTCATTTCTTAGTTTGGGGAACATCACAAGAATTTCCTTCTCTCTCTCTCTCTCTCTCTCTCTCTCTTTTTTTTTTTTTTTTTTTTTTTTTTTTTTTTTTGAGGTAGTGTCTCACTCTAGCTCAGGCTGACCTGGAATTCACTGTAGTCTCAGGGTGGCCTCGAACTCATGGTGATCCTCCTACTTCTGCCTCCTGAGTGCTGGGATTAAAGGTGTACACCACCATGCGTGGCTTCCTTCTCAATTTTTTAAGATTTCAGAGATGTACCAATCCATCAAACACACATTACTATGGATTCTCTTTGATGAAAAGGCACAAATATATTCGCTTTGGAAGTGCTGCACCCCATCCTATTTCAGAGTGAGAAACTCTAGGAGACAAAGTACACGTTCATTTAGAGTCTTCAGGGTGGAGATTCATGTCTCCACAGGAATAGGAGTGAGAATTGGTTAAAGTAATGTTTTCTTTGATGAATGAAAATATTTTCCCATAAAATACCCTTCTTTGATAACACATAATTACCCTCTCATTTTTTGTTGTTGTTAGAAATTTCTGACCCACCTTGCCTTATGTCCATAATGCTTTCCTGTTCTCCTTCCTCTCCTCACCACAAAATCTCAGATATTGGGTCATGACCACCCAAAAGTCATCCACACTCATTGCCTCATGCAACGTAGTGATGTGAGAGGTGAAAGGTGAAAGCCTGCCTCTCCACTTCTTAGCCCTATGACACAGCCAACTATTTTCTTTACCTCTCTCTCTCTCCACTCTCTCTCTCTCTCTCTCTCTCTCTCTCTCTCTCCATATATATATATATATATATATATTTAAGATACCTGAAATATTTTGCTGCAGTAAACATTGATCTAATATCTGTATTTCTTCTAATGAGGATCCTAGCAGTGGAACAGCTTGTTAATGAGAATATACAGTTGACCTTTTGATAGACTGCCAAAGTGACCATCAGTCAAGGCCATTAACATACAAAACAAAGAAATCTATATATAATTCAAATAATTCTGAATATTATCCTTGTGAAAAATGGCTATACTTCATGCATCTTTGAATTTGTGGCTGAGGTGAGAATCTCACTTTGCAGTCTTTCACCTTTCCTGCTTCATATGTAAGAATTTTTATATCTAGCCTGGCTATTACACAGTGGCGTCACCACAGAGAATGCAAACTCAGAGATGTTTATTTCAGTTTCAAAAGTCTGTGTTTTTCTCTGAATCTGATGGGTACATTTTGTACCCCACAAATATATATGTAGTTACATAATACATAAGAAATACATATACAGAATACATAAGAAAGCTAGGCTTTCCTAGTACTTTTTTATTCCTTATATTTTTACACTTTTATTGTTTTTTTACATTCTTATTGTTGTTTTGCATTGCATAATTATAATAATTCAAGTACTAAGAACATATAGAAAGAAAAGCATGATGGGCTGGACAGATGGCTTAGTGATTAAGGCACTTGCCTATGAAGCCTAAGGACCCATGTTCAGCTCTAGAGATCCCACATAAGCCAGATGCACAAGGTAATGCAAGCACAAGTTCAATTACAATGGCTGGAGGCCCTGGCATGTCAATTCTCTCTTCCTCTCTCTCTCTCCCACTCTCATTCTCTTTCATTTAAAAAAAAAAAAAAAAAAAAAGGCCAGAGCAGGTCATGGTGGCACACGCCTTTAATCCCAGCACTCAGGAGGCAGAGGTAGGAGTATTGCTGACTTCAAGGCTACCCTGAGACTACATAGTGAATTCCAGGTCAGCTTGGGTAAGAGGGAGACCCTACCTTAGGAAGGAAAAAAAAATTTCAGTCTGTTGGGCTTGCCTCAAAAAAAATTAAAAAATTAAAAAAGAAAGAAAAGCATGAAAGCTGTTTCAAGTTCCCTGCACTCAATGTATCTCAATTTTGTTTCTTTGGTTTTTTTGTTTTTTTGTTTGTTTGTTTGTTTGTTTGTTTGTTTGTTTGTTTGTTTGTTTTTGAGGTAGGGTCTCATTCTAGCCCAAGCTGACCTGGAATTCACTATGTAGTCTCAGGGTGGCCTCAGACTCACAGTGGTTCTCCTACCTCTGCCTCTCCAATGCTGGGATTAAAGGTATGTGCCACCAATTTTGGCCTTGAATATTGTTTTTTAATTTTTCAATCTGGGTTTAGGAATCTAACTGCTCCATACTGACATTGTTCATGTTGTTCAGACACATCTCCAAAAAGTGGCAAGGCAGAGCAATGTACGGACAAGAAGAATAAAGAAATAGTAACTCTTTGAACAGTTCTCTCTGTGACAGCTGTGGGAGTATTTTGATAACCATCAGCAGAAGGACACTGCATGTGATGTGGGCAGGGAAATCTTGGCATTCTAACAAGCAAACACTTTGGCGACAGTTTATGAAATTTCTCTCATGCTTGCAAATGCCAGTAGTGGTTTCTCAGCCGGCAGACTTGCTGCATGGGACAGTTGGAGAACGTTTTACAATTGCCATGAATTAACTCATCCTTACAGATTGAAAATTACAACACCCCTTTGATCTCTGTTCCTGCTGAGACTGATGCTGTGCTGGAGTTTCTGTGTTCAGCTTGTGAATTTTGTACACTAATATGTCATGGAATCAGAAGCTAATAAAACATTCAAGTAAAATTTCATATAATTCAGTCTTATTAGTCTTCTTTCCGACTATTAAATCATCAGGCTAAATTAGTCCCTATCTCCCCTGATAGCTATAACTGTACAAACCTACATTTAAAAAGATTTTAAATCAATACCTAACATTACATCTTAAGGATCTAGAATAAGAAAAACAAACTAAACCCAAAGAAGGAAATGATAATATCGATGTAGACATCAATGGGATGGAGACTAGAAAACTGATACAGAAAAATCAATACAAGCAAATGTTGAGTCTTTGAAAAGATAAAGAAACTTGACACAACTTTAGCTAGACTGACAAAATGGGAAAATACCAATGACTAAACTCAGGAAAGGAAGAGGTCATATTATATTTATTACAGAAATAAAACGGGGTTGGAGAGATGGCTTAGTGGTTAAGACACTTGCCTGCAAAGACTAATGACCCAGATTCAATTCCCCAGTACCCACATGATGCACATGGTGGCGCATATGTCTGGAGTTCCTTTGCAATGGCTAGAGGCTCTATTTCTCTCTCTCTTTCCCTTCCTCCCTCCCCCTCTCAAATAAAGAAAATATTTTTTAAAAAAGAAATAAAACAGACTGTAAAGAAAACTGAACTATATGCTAAAAAATTAGATAATGTTAATTAAATAGGTAAATTTCTAGAAAGATACAAGCTACCAAAACTGACTCAAGGAGAAGCAGAAACATTGGAAAGACCTATAAGAAATAAGGACATCGTTAATAACTAAAACTTCCTAAAAGTAAAAGATCAGATATATATGCTTTCCCTGGTTAGGTCTGCCAGCCATGCAGAAGAGAATCCACTGAAAAACTACTAGAATCAATAATAAAATATAGCAAGGCTTCAGGATGCAAAATCAGCATACAAAATTAATTGCATGTTTTTAGACTATGTGAAAATTCAGAAGACAAAATTAAGAAAACAATTCTATTTACAATAATAACACAAAGAATAATTTACTTGGTCATACTTTAGCAACAGATATGCAAGACATATACACTGAAATCTATAAAATATTGTCAAAAACATTAAGGATGTTGGTAAATAGAAATATCTGCCATGTTCATGGACCGTAATATTTCTAAGGTGGCAATACCCCCACAAATTAGCTTACAAATGCAACATGTACTTATCAGAATCCCAACGGGCTTAAAAAGAAATGTCAGGATGATTCAAACTTCACATGTAATTGAGAGGGTCCATATTAGTCAAACCAATCTTGGAAAATAAAAAATGAGTACAAAGGACTCACACTTCCTAATTTTAAAACTTAACTCCAAAGCTACAATTATCATGTCACTATGGCAATGACATAAATATAGATGCACAGTGGGTGATAGAAGTTTAGACATCAGAAATAAACTCATATGGCTGGTTAAGTCATTTTCAAAAGTGTGCCAAGGTAGATTGATAAAATATTCATAGCATCATTATGAATAAGTAGAAAAAAACAAAATTCCATCAACTAACAGACAGAAGATAAACTGTGGTATAACCACACAAAGGAATATCAAATATCAATTAAAAAGAATAAATTACTAATACATGTCACAATGTGGATGAATCTAGAAAACACTGCACCACATTAAAGCTCATCACAGCCAACCGTGGTGGTGCATGCCTTTAATCCCAGCACTAGGGAGGCAGAGGTAGGTGGATTGCTGTGAGTTCGAGGCCACCATAAGACTACAGAGTGAATTCCAGGTCAGCCTGGGCCAGTGTGAGACCCTACCTTGAAAACCAAAAAAAAAAAAAAAAACTCACAACTGATCACGTATATCATGACGCTTGCTTCTTCTCATCAATTTGCATATGACTAGGAAGAAGATACAAGCTAGATCGGCACCACTCAACACCACAAGAAGCTATTTTTGGACTGGAGAGATGGCTCATGGTTAAACCACTTGCATTCAAAGACTAACGACCTGGGGTTTGATTCCGCAGTACCCACATAAAGCCAGATGCACAAAGTGGCACATGCATGTGAAGTTCGTTTGCAGTTGAAGACCCTAGTGCACCCATTCTCTCTCTCTCTATGCTTCTCTCTGCTTGCAAGTAAATAAAATTTTAAAAGAGAAATTCTTTTAACAAAAGCTATCTGTACGTAGCCATCATTAAACGTACCCCTTTCTGAAACTGGAAGTATGATCATAGCAAATATTTATATCTATTTTCTTCTACTATCAATTCTATATTCCCTTTGCCTTCAGCAAGCCACTCATCTGCTTTATTTTTTTTTTTTCAGGTAAGGTACGGAGAATTTATTGGAATTTAGGATAATTTGTAAATGACCTTTGAGATTACAATATGTCACTGTTTCTCCATAAATCATTCAACATTTGAACATGTCATAGTAAGTCCTCATGCAAGTAAGAGACAATGTAGAGACTGTCACAGACATATACTCTTCTATCTTCTATTCCACACATCCTCTTCAATACCTCTATGATACAGTCCTGTGAAATTTCTCCTTGGCAATCAGGATCAGTCACACCATACAGCATAGAAACTCTTTCTTGCCACTTGATTCAAAGGCATCAAGAGCCTAAACTAGATACATGGCATCCTCAACATCCAGTTCAATGGAGAGCAGAAGTTGGTGGTGTGTTTCCTGAGAGAAGGAGAGATTATGGTAACAACTGTGAGGTCGCCTGCTGAAAACTTGGCCATAGCATCTGTGAGGTGGCAAAACCTTACAGGGTTAGGATAGAGCAGAAGGCTACCTGACGGTTCTAGCAACCCAGATGCTTCAGAACAGTAAGGAACATGGCAAAACCAATGAATTCCACTCATATGGTGAACTGTCACACTTATTTTACTGTGATAAGAGTTCCTTGATCAGAGCCATGCTGCAGGTCCACAGAGGGCAGTTGCTGTAACAGAGCATTGTACGACGGCAGACAAGGCTGCATTCACATGTCTACCCATATAAGGGGGGGAAAGCAGTGCCCCTTCCAATGTAATCATCCTGCCACTAGGTAGCTGCCTGGTCACTCTGGGAAACCCTGAACTCCATGCAGGTCTCTGTTGCTGGCATATTGTACACTAAGAAGTAGTTATTGCCAAGTTGGTGTTACCAGTGGTCTGTGCCCAGGTTCTAATTCAAAGAAGTGGAAAAGATGCACTCAAAAAGCAAACCACCAAGAAATGTGATTAAGAATGAAGGGGCTAGCCGGGCATGGTAGGGCACGCCTTTGTTTAATCCTAGCACTCGGGAGGCAGAGATAAGAGGATTGCTCTGAGTTTGAGGCCACCTGAGAATACAAAGTGAATTCCAGGTCAGCGTGGGCTAGAGCAAGACCCTACCTCAAAAAATGAAACAAAAGCTGGGTGCAGTAGTGCATACCTTTAATCCCAGCACTGAGGAGGCAGAGGTAGGAGGATTGCCATGATTTGAGGTCACCCTGACAATACAGAGTGAATTCCAGGTCAGCTTGGGGTAGAGTGAGGCCCTACCTCAAAAAACAAAAGAAAGAAAGAAAGAAAGAAAGAAAGAAAGAAAGAAAGAAAGAAAGAAAGAAAGAAAGAAGGGAGGGAGGGAGGGAGGGAGGGAGGGAGGGAGGGAGGGAGGGAGGGAGGGAGGAAGGAAAGAAGGAAGGAGAAGAATGAAGGGGGCCGGAGGGCTGGCTTAGTGGTTAAGGCATTTGCCTGCAAAGCCAAAGGACCCAGGTGTGATTCCCCAGGACCCACATTAGCCAGATGCACAAGGGCACACACACATCTGGAGTTCATTTGCAGTGGCTGGAGGCCCTGGCACGCCCATTCTCTCTCTCTCCCATCAAATAAATAAATAAATAAAAATATTTACAAAAGAAGAAGAATGAAGGGAGGGACTGGAGAGATTACTCAGTGGTTAAAAGCACTTGCTTGCAAAGCCTGATGGCCTGGGTATGATTCCACAGTTCCCATGTAATGTCAGATGCACTAAGGCACACATGAATAGAGTTCGTTTGCAGTGGCAGGAAGCCCTGGTGTGCCCATCCTCTCTCTACTCCTCTCTTTCTTTATCTCTTTCAAATAAATAATAAACATTTTTTTAAAAAAATGAACAGATAGGTGGGTATGGTGGCACACGTCTTTAATCTAAGCACTTGGAAGGCAGAAGGAGGAGGATCACCATGAATACAAGGCCACCCTGAGACTACATAGAGAATTCCAGGTCAGCCTGGACTAGAGTGAAACCTTAAAAAAAGAAAAAGAGAGAGAGAAGAGATAGCTGGGCATGCTAGTGCATGCCCTTAATCCTAGCACATGGGAGGACCACCCTGAGCTCAAAGCTAGCCTGGGCGACAAAGTGAGCTCCAGCTCAGCCTGGACGAAAGTGAGACACTGCCTAAACAAAGAGATAGTGCACTGCCAAGAGAGGCAATGGGCCACCAGAGTGGGAAAGTATTCAAGGGCTTAGATAGTTGCCCAGGGCTTCTCTTTATGGGATTTTAGAGGAAGGAGGAGCTGGTTGGTAATGGTGTGGTTTGGGTGGTTCTCTGGTTTGATTAACAGGCTTGGGTTGTATAACCTTTCTACTGTTCATGTCCCTGCCCATGATGCATCTGATTTTACAATTATGTATAATTATCCAAAGGCATGAGATGGTAAATATGGTACTCTCTCTAAAAGTTCACTTAAGGAAACACAGTTCGCCTTACTGCACATGCACTCCAAACAGTCCAAGCAGGATGGTCCTCTGTCATCTGATCTTAAGCAATCAAATATTGGAACATAGGTGAATAAAAACTGACCACAAGGGGCTGGAGAGATGGGTCAGCAGTTAAGGTACTTGCCTGCAAAGCCTAACAACCCAGGTTTGATCCCCCAGTACCCAAGTAAAGCCAGATGCACAAAGTGGCATATGCATCTGAAGTTCATTTGCAGCAGCTAGAGGCCCTGACGTGCCTGTTCTCTCTCACACATACTCCCCCACCTCAAATAAATAAGTCAATTAAAAAACCTGACCACAAAAGGGGTGTTCCAAAGGTTTCTAGGCAAGAAGACTTATTCCATTCTTTGGAATGGATGTATATGCACTTTGATGTAGGTGGGGATCCCAGCTTGCTAACAGGTACATTGTTTGGAAAGGGCTGTATTACTGCCCAAGTTAAGCAATGTCCTGGGTTGCTGAACCTGCCTCAGCCGTAATGAGTAGACGTTCGTGTGGTTAAGAACATGTACAACTTCATCCATGCTTTCACTGGGGTCTGTTCATGAACATATGATTGCAGGTGTATGGGGAACAGAGACTGATTGATATACACAGGATAAATCAACCTAACCATTTGATTATTAAAATTCTTCTCTGATGAGGTCACAGTTTGGTGAGTATTTGCATGTATATATTTGTGTCCATTTAGAGATTCTGTATAGGTTATCTGATTGCCAGTTTCCAACTCATGTACTTCTTTTCTTTGGAGTCAGAGAGCGAGAGAGAGATAGAGAATGGGCACGCTGTGAATGTACTCCAGATGCATGTGCCCCCTTGTGGGCAAGTGCAGCATTGCACCCTTGCATCACTTTATGTCTGGCTAAACGTGGGACCTCAAGAATCAAATGGGAATCTTAGGCTTAGCAGGCAGTTACCTTGACCACTAAGCCATCTCTCCAGCCCCAACTCATGTACTCTCTAAGACCCTGTATAGAACCCATGAATCCATGGCCAGAACCCAAGAATCAATGAGTAATTATGTGCCTGGATATTTCTTCTTGAAAACTCAGACGTCCTATTTAAAATACACCACCCAGGCCAGGCATGGTGGTGCATGCCTTTAATCCCAGCACTCAGGAGCAGAGGTAGGAAGATCATGGTGAGTTTGAGGCCACCCTGAGACTACATAGTTAATTCCAGGTCAGCCTGGGCCAGAGTAAGACCCTACCTTGAAAAAACAAAAAAACAAACAAAAAAGGAAATAAAATACACCATCTAGAATCACTTCTTGTGTACCATTGTCCTTCAGGAATGTTTCAGCTATGCTTTTGGGTGTTGTCTCTATTTTGGGCAGAATGATCTATAAACCAGCCCCTTCTCTCTCTTTCTCTTTTTCTTGAAACCAATCATAGATAACTCCCTGCTATGCCTTAGGTATATATTGGGAGAGAGAAGTCATTGCAGCAAACATGAGGACCATGGGCACTTAGGCCATTTCATGAAACTTGTTTGGAGGCCCAATACCACACACGCATCTTCCACATAATGATGGAGTGCTGCTGTGGACATACAAATTTATAGCTTGCTGGGTTAAATAACACCCAGTTCATGATTGGCAGCTTGGGTTACATTATAATTTGGTGATCCACAAATCAGTTTTCAGTCTTTACTAAGGCTCAGAAGAAGACCAAGAACTGTTTCCCAAAAGGAAAGTAGTTATCTGTGGAAGATGATGGGGCTGTGCTCCACAATCCTCCGAGCCTACTCTGTGATTCACCTATGGGGGTCTGCCAACAGCTTTAAACAGCATCCCTACTCTACCACTGACACTTTAGGAACTATTAGACCTGCAGCAGAGGAGTGTAAACAAAGCACATATCCTTGAAAGAACCTTCTCTTTTGCTAGACCCCACTAGTGATGGTTGATCTCTAGTTGTCAACTTGACAGGATTTAGAATCACCATGAAAACAAATCTCTGGTCCTGTCTGTGAGGGTTTTCTAGATTAGATTCGTTGAGATGGGAGGACTCGCCCTAAATGTGGGCAGCACCACCCCATGGAGTAGGTTCCTGGACTGTATAAAAGGGAGAGAGCTGAGCATTCAGAATTCACTACACTACTTCCTCCTCAATGATGTGGTGATGTTAACTGGCTTCCTGCTCCTCCCACCATGCCTTCCTCACCACGATGGACTTTCTCTTGGTTTTGGAACTTACTCTTGAAACTGTAAGCTGAAAATAAATGCTTTTCTTTCTTCTGTTTAAAAACTATGTGTATGTGCGTGCGTGTGCACACACGCTCAACAGAATCTCTTACCACTGCAAAAGTCTGTCCAGGTTTATATGGGTGGCTGAGAAGTGGAACCCAGGCTGGCAGGCTTTGTAAGCCAGCACCTTTAAAGGAAGAGCCATCTCCTCAGCTCCCCTTTGTTTACTGCTCTTAAGCTGCTTCTGGCCAGGTGTTTTTTCATAGCAACAAAAAAGTAAACAATATACCACTCAAAACTAGCAGCTTTTTTACATCATTTGGTAAATGAGCCACAATACTACACCAAAATGAACAGTATGTTACCTCCGAAATCAGAAAAGGCCTTCTAGATGGTGTGCCTTTTTTAAAAGAAAGATAGATGTATCACAATGAAAAGTAAGGCATGGTGTCAAGAGCAGCTCAGCCCATTTGAGAGGGGAAGTGTGAGGCGGCTGGCACATCTTGGGGGACCAAAGAGCAGAGAACCTAGACCATAACGAGAAAGCATAAAATTCAAAGCCCTCCCACAGTAACCCACAGCTGAGGCCCATGTCCCAAAGGTTGCACAGCTTCTCATAACAGTGCCACCATGTGGACCCAAGTATTCAAATATATTACCCTATGAGGGAATTGAGGATCTTTCCCTCTGTTCTGCTCTTCCTCTTGCTGGTTGGAGTCTAATCTCTGGGTTTCCATGACAAAACAGGTGACTTACTAAAGCTGTAGGATACATTATAGATACCCTGTTATCTCCAGAGGCCTGTTTGACCTAAGAGGAGAGAACCAAATATTGGTTGCACTTTAAGGCCCAATACCCTAATTGGCTTTCATTTATACATATGGTTACTGAACACCCAGAAGGACAATTACACCAGTCTTGCAGAAAAATGTGGACACAGAGCACATCTAATAACCTTTGTTGTTAGCAAAACAGATCTAGTTAAATAACGATATAGAAGCTTAAGGTAATTCTGTTGAACATTTAACTCTAGTTGCCTGGTGATATTGTAAGCCATATCTAAAATATAGAAACTATATATATCTTTTTTTTTCTTTGAATATCAGTTGTAAGTACAGGCAAAACATGTTAACTGCTCTGGAAATGAACTTTTACCAACAAATCTAAATTAATTTATTTGATCTACATTTACCAGACATATAGATATTTTCTGTCATAAAAAAGCAATTGAAGCAGCATTAAGTCTTGGCATCTCTATTTTAAAACATTTTGATTGATCTGTAAATCTTTAGAGGCAATCATACCAATTACTCAAGGAAACTTGAAAGCAAACAAGTCAATCTTTGGACTTCAGGAGCAATAGATGTAAGAGGACCATTTCTGTCAGATAGGGACAATTGTTTGAGTGTGAGACTATATCCTGGAAGAGAAGATATCACATCTTGAGTGTTAATTTATTTATTTCCTTTTAAGGAATAAAAGCTGTTTTGAGATATCAGAACTGAGACAGTGATTTACTAAATAAAATCTTGAGTAAGACTGTTTCCTTACATATATCTTACATATATCTTACCTGGTAATTCATAAACTAAAATAGCAAATAGCTTTGTTTTAAAATAACCCTCCTTTTGTTTAAGCTGGACAAAATACAAACCTTGAGCACAGCTAGACAAGAGAAATCCATAGTAATCTGATGTACGTTAAAGGTGTTTTAATTTACATAAATCAATTTTGTATCTTATTATTTGTGTTACTCATGACTATTAAAATAGATGCCGCTTAAATACAATAGTTATGTCCAAATGGCATTAGCATTGTTTGCAAATAGAACATTCAGTTTCCCAGTAGTTAAAAGCTTGACAGGGGGCTGGAGAGATGGCTTAGTGGTTAAGTTGCTTGCCTGCGAAGCTAAGGACTTGTGTTTGACTCTCCATATCTCACGTAAGCCAGACGTGCAAAGGTGATGCAAGTGCAAGACTGCACATGCACACTAGGTGGTGCAAGTGTCTGGAACTTGATTGCAGTGGCTGAGGCCCTGGCACACCAATTCTCCTCTCTCTTAAAAAGTTTGACAGGTATAGAAACATAGCTCACTTGAATCACTTAAATAATTTTTTTAAAAAAATATTTTCATTTTACTTATTTGCAAACAGAAAGAGAGAGAAAAAAAAAAAAAACAGAGACAGAATGGGTGCACCAGGACCTCCAGTTGCTGCAAGTGAGCTCCAGATACATGCACTGCTGTTCATGTGGCTTTGTGTGGGTATGAGCAATCAAACACAGGTCATTAGGCTTTGTGGGCAAGTGCCCTAACAGCTGACCATCTCTCCAGCCCTGAATACAGTTTTAAAACTGCTATTATGAACAAATCAGTATCAGGGAACTGAATTTTAACTTTGACATTATGAGACTTGGAGACAAAAACTAATTTAACAACTTATTTAAAAGAGTTGAGGGCTGGGGAGATGGCTCATTGTTTAAAGACACTTTTTTTGCAAAGCCTACTGGTCCAGGTTCAATTGCTCAGTACTCACATAAAGTCAGATGCAAAACATGGCCACATGCATTGAGAGTTCATTTGCAGTGACAAGAGGTCCAAGCATGCCTATACCTCCTCTCTGTCTCTCAATCTTTCTCTCTCTCTCTCTCTCTCTTTTTTTACAAATAAATAGATAAAATATTTTTTAAATTTGAGTCTGAATACATGTATGACATTATGTAATAAATTAAGGTGACCTGTTCACATGTTGTTAAACTATAAGGTTCTAGCCTATTATAAATACCAAATTTAAAATATTTAAAATATTGTCTTTTTTTTTCAGGTAAGGTATCACTCTAACCCAGGCTGATCTGGAACTCACTATGTAGTCTCACAGTAACCTGGAACTCACAGTGTTCCAAAACAAGCTGTTCTTTCTATCCTTACTATGTCACCAACAAGCTCTTTAATGTTAGCCTAAGGAAAGGACAACCGGGTTTGACTCTAATGTTTACACTTGATCACCTGTTGGCTTTTGAACAGTATTGATTCTCTGGAAAATCTGTAATACTTATCTGAAACACAATTTAAATAAAACATCTTATTAAAAATCATGAAACCAAATTATAATACATATATATATATATATATACACATATATATATATATTCCAATTAAGATGAGTAGAATTGCCAAATAAGGACCTTTATGATTGGTGGTGGGCCCAGGAGGAGAGCACAGGCTCAGAAAGGACAAGCCAGGAGAAAGTAAAGGAGGGAGAACCAGGAAGCTACTCTTTATGGTCATCTGGAATCATGCTGGACTCGCCAGGGCAGGGTCTTTATACCTAGCTGACTACCTGAAAAAGACAAAAGACCTTGCTCCTAAGCTCTCTTAGTTGTGTTTTACATAAACAGAGGCAATATCAACTTCCATTGAGAAAGATTGATCTAGAATAAGTATCCAGATTTCATACAGTAAGAAAACAAAGCAATAGCAATCATCCATAAATACAATTCTTCATTAAACATGTTATGTTCAGTAGCAGAAAAAGTTATAGTTACTGTGTTAAATGGAAACTCCTGAGGCTGAGGAAACCTAGAAATAAAAGGCTTTATAGAGCTGTCACAGATGCTAGCTAGCTAAAGGACCAGGTCCTCGGAAAAGTTCCCACAACTACCAGCTGCAAAGCTAGCGGATGGACATATCTCCTGGACCAGAGCTAAGGGCATTTTTAAAGTCTTATTTGCAGGTGTGTGTCTGTGTGTGTTTTGTAGATGGGTACATGTGTTCCACAGTGCATGAGGAGGTTAGGGGAGAACCCTGGGAGTTGGTCTGCTTCTTTTACCCTGTTGGAGGCAGGGGCTCCCTCACTGTTATTCACTGGGTAGGACAGACGAGCTGGCCCATGAGCTTTGTGATTCTCCTGACAGATTCATGCACTACTTTGCATCTGGTTTACATGAGTGTCAGGCTTCCAAACTCCAGTTGGCACAGCTTGTGGGGCAAATGTCTTTAACCAGAGACACCTCCTCAATCCCAGGGGCTATTTTTTTTTATTGTGAATGTTTAGGAAAGGAAAGCATTGTGAGTGATTAAAAAAAAAACTTTATTTCATTTTTTTTTTTTTTGAGAGAGAGAAAGAGAGAGAGAGGAGAAAGCCAGATAGAGAGAAAGAATGGGCACTCCAGGGCCTTAAGCCACTGCAAATGAACTCAGATACATGTGTCCCCTTGTGCATCTGGCTTACGCGGGTCCTGGGAAATCGAACCACTAAGCCATCCCTCCATTCCTGATTTTTCTTTTTTGAAGTACGGTCTTGCTGTAGCCCAGGCTGATCTGGAATTCACTATGCAATCTCAGGCTGGCCTGGAACTCATAGTGATCCTCCTATCTCTGCCTTCTGAGTGCTGGGATTAAAGGAATGAACCACCACGTCTGGCTGGTGAGTGATTTTTAAACAATGCTGAGTGGATTAATAGAACTCCTATGATCAAGGAGAGATGGAGTGTTACATGATCAGAGCCAAGTTACTTTGGGCTACCTTTAGCCCCTAAATGGCCATTTATTGCCCATTCCTGTGTCTGATCAACATCCTGTGACTCTCAAGTAATTAGGTAAAAACTTTTTGGAATGTATTAACAGACCACCAGCTGCCACCAACTCAAAGGGCAAAAATTTCATCAGATAACATCTAAAGCCCATAGCAGAAATTTTCCTGTTTCACTGTTACTTGCCCTCTAGATGCTTCCACCACTGTATTTGAAAAGCGCCTTGATTTTGACTTCCTTTTTTTTTTTTTTCTGTAACTATAAAACTTCCATGAGATCAATAGTATATTGTTAGTATGGAATTTGGGGGTAACGTGAATCTATTCTTCTGGTCCAAGGTCACTCATCTTTGGCTCCAGAATAAACTATCTCTTATTCCCTTTGACATGAAAGCTGTGTGTCTTGGGTCAACAGCACAGTTTACATTTCATCCACACAACTCAGACAAGAAAGGAGGGTAGCACTATGCATGTAGCAGAAAGCCTTGGCATAGGAAGACAGTCCATAGGGAGAACCGGTGGGGGCTGTAGGCTGGTTGTGCCAGCACAGAGGGAATGTAATGAGTTTGAGGAAAGGTTTTAACACATATTGAAGCACATGCCTTTTGTTCTCCATCAGTAGCTTGCTGCGTGGGTGATCGTCCCATCTCTCCTCCCCTCTCTCCTTAACCCCGGTAATTACATTGAGGACGCCTCTTCATTTTCTCTAAGGAGCTGCATCTGAATCTCATTTTGCTGTTTAGCAAGCTGCTACTGCTCTCTGGAACAGCAGCCTCACCTTCACTGGAAGGCCACCCCCCCACCCCCCCGCCCGACCTCTTTCCTTGTGCTCTTCTTTCTCCCAAACCAAGAACATTAGACATCATTGCAGAGAACAAGATAAAAACAGTGAAGAATGAAACATCTGTTTTTGTCACCAGTTAACTGATCTTTCAACTTTTCACCAAGATCTCTGTAAAATTAAAGCTGTTTTAAATGTGGTCATTTCTGTTGGATCAAATAAATAGAGACAGGAACATAATATAAAGAGTTTCTCGATTTTATTATTTTGTTGGTATAAAATAATTGTTTTAATGAAACAAAGAAAATAGTTTATTCCGAGCCAAAAATGAGTAACCATAGCCCAGGAACACAGGTTTAAATTACCCTAAGTTGCATGTTCCACTATGAAAGAAGTTACATTAAATTTACAGCCAAAGAGAGAAAGCAAATTTCGAGGAGTTTAACTGGAAATCACAAGATAAATCATAAAAGTTAAAGAAAGTATGATTAAAGGACCAGAGACTACCCAAGATAATCCTGTATATAAACCTGTAACAATTCATCCTTGTACAATCACAGTGTTCTATGAGGCCAAGGTCAGGATCTTTAAGAGAGATGTGGCTTTTTCAGAGAATTGCAGTTTCATAATTCTGGAGAGCTAGAAATTAAGTACAAAGAAGAGGGGACAGGGTAACTCAGTATACTTAGATTTCTTTTTTATGGAGATGAGTTTTATTTTTTAATAATTTTTATGTGTTTGAAACATCTTAGGCATGTAAAAAAGAAAAGGAAAAGATCACATAATGAATGCATGTGCCCACCTCTAGCCTCTGCTCTGTTCAGAAAGTTGTATGCCCATAATTACTGTGCTGAACCTCATTCCCAACACAATAGTATTAAAGTAAAGCCAATGCAAAGTGATTAGTTCACAGGGCAGAGCTCTCACAAATGAGATTAGTGTTCTTGTCAAAGAGACCCTGGAGTCTGGCTTGTCTCTTCTACCACCTCAAGGAGAAGGCATCTATGCCCCACTGTGTGTCCTCAGTAGACACTGAATCTTCCCCTGTCTTGATTATGACCTTCAAGGCCCCACGGTGGTGAGAAATAAATTTCTGTTGCTTCTAAGCTTTGTGGTTTATGATATTTTGTCTTAACGAACTAAAGCCCTAGGTTAACAATTGCCACATTTTGCTGCTACTTTATTTTTCTGAAATATTGTAATGTAAATTACAGACAGTTTGCCATTCCATCCCTATCCCTGATTTATCAGTGTATATCTTTTATGAGTAATATTTTCTTATATAACTGATGAATTTTACTTAACTAAAACTTTTAAGATTAAAATATGTCATCTTTAGTGCTAAAATGCTTTCACTATTATTCCCATCACTGTGCGCCTACTAGGAGGACTGAAGAAGGAAAAAGAAACTTGAACTTGTTAGACTATGTCAGAGGAACAATTAAGAGTTTATATTTTGGGTCCCTCCCCCACAGAGTGCTTGACAACAGAAAGCAAAGCTCTCTTTCCTCTTTTTTTGTTTGTTTGTTTAAATTTATTTTATTTTTTTAAATTATTTTTATTTATTTATTTGAGAGAGAAAGAGACAGACAGACAGACAGAGAGATAATGGGTGTGCCAGGGCCTCCAACCACTGCAACCCAACTCCAGATGCATGTGCTACCCTGTGCATCTGGCTTATGTGGGTCTTGGGAAATTGAACCTGGGTCCTTTGACTTTGCAGACAGGTGCCTTAACCACTAAGCCATCTCTCCAGCCCTGATTTATTTATTTTTTGACAAATTCCATAATTGTAGACAATAAACCATGACTCTTTTATCTTTAACTATTAATGCTAACTGTGGTGAAGTTAGGCTAACAGCTGAAGGTTTTGTCATCAGGAGATGCTGTGCAAACATTTGGCTAAACTGTTTTTTTCTTCAGAATCTAAGTCAGTATGTTGGAACTTTTGGTTTTTTGTTTTGTTTTTGTTTTGGGTTTTGTTGTTGTTGTTGTTGTTGTTTGATTTTTGATTTTTTGAGGTAGGGTTTCACTCTAGTCCAGGAACTCACTATATAGTCGCATATATATAGCCTCTCACAGTGATCCTCCTACCTCTGCCTTCTGAGTGCTAGGATTAAAGGTGTGTGTCACCACACCTGGCAATATGTTGGAACTTTTGAATACAGAAAGGAAGGGAGGGAGGGAAGGGGAAAGGAAAGGTACAGAAAGAAAAGGAAAGGGGGGGGGGAAGAAAGGGGAAAGAAAAAAAGAAAAGAACAGGAAAGAAGGAAGGGTTGTAAGAAGTGATAAGAGTAATCAGAAGAGAAAAGAAATAGTTCTCTAAACCCCAAATCATATACCACAGTCAAGGTGTCTCTTCCTTTTTTCTCCCTATATACCCTTCTTCTTTAAACATTCTTGACTTACTCAGGTAGATAGGTGCAAGTTGTTTATCATATTGACTACTTCACAAAATGGTTTTCTCATGAAAATTTATTATTTATTTCTGAATTTGAAGATTCGAATACAAGTGCATTCTAGTTTTACAGTTGAAACACCTTTTAACTTCCATATCTCAGTGCAGTTTCTCTCGCAAGAATAACCACAGTTCCAGAGGTGCTGAGGGTGTCAAGAGATTGTCTCTGGCGTGGCGAGTATAGCTACATCTTTGATTTTCAGTGTCTGGAATGTTTAGGCCTTATTCCAGGAAAGATATCATAAACGGCTACTTCCACTCCGCCTCTCACCATGCATTCTGCTGTAAGCCACCATCCACCTCAGAGTCTTTGTTGTTCCCTGTCATTGTAGCCCCTGGCTCCAAGCCAGCAGGAAAACATTTGAATTTCATTCTATATGACAATTCATAGCACTTCAAGGATCAACAGACTGGCTTTCTTTCTATCATTGCCCTTCCAGGACAAAGACTACTTTTGAGAACTATTCTAATTCCTGAGAACATTTATTTCTATACTTCACAAGCTAAGCCTTAAAATTAAGTCATAAGTTAAAATGAGCAAGTGTTGCATGAGAAAATAACCTCTTTTTTTTCTAACTTCTCCCAAGAAAGAAGCCTTGTGGAATGGAGAGCACATTGTCATGGTGTCATCAGCTGTGAAACTAAGTGTTAATCCTCTGCTTCAATGGCAGTTGGCTACTTTTCATAAGCCAAAAAGTGCACTCCAGAAAGATTAAAACCATCCACCTGGTTTAGAGTGGATAGATCCAAGAACACAGCAGAATTCCTAAGTTCTTTGGGAGTGAAAAGGCAACATTCTGTTCCTTGTCCACAGCTTCCACTGTTGCAAGAGACCTCAGGGCAGGCGGAGGCGGGGCTTTGACGATGAGATGAGCAAAGTGAGAAGTGCTTCGCACTCCAGCTTTGCTTAAGGATAGAGGGTGTGCAGACAGGCAGATGTGGTTTCAGACCTCACTCCACACTACCAGAATCCCTCCAAGTTACGATGACAGGGTGGGAGGAGGCATAAGCAGTAAGCACTCACTTTTAACAGTTTATGGAGGCTGAGAAGTCCAGGGTCAGTGTTAGAACATTAAGTATCTGGTAAGGCTCACTGTCCAGTTGTGTTGGGGATGGAGGGGAGGCACACAGCCATGGATTTAGAGAGAAGCACCCTTGGAGTCATTTGTCCAAGAGTGGGCTGATTGTTTCTAGGAGCAGAGACTGAAGTAAAGGAAACTAACCCTTGGAATTATCCAGCAGTGGGCTAGCTGTGTCTACAGCACAGTCTGAGGGAGACGAAAACTAACCCATGGAGTTACCTAGGACCATGCTAACTGCTTGTTAAGACAGAACCTGAGAGAAGGAAACAAAGGTGGCCTTTAAATCATTTAAACCAAGGGTGAAGCAGCTGCAGCTGCCTTCGCCGCTGCTCTGATATTCTATGGCTATAGCTTCCACTGACAGGCACTCACTGGTGCCTTTATTAAGCAGCCAAAACACAGGAATACATGAACAAGTTGAACACTGCAGGATCAAAGGGAAGGACTTTTGACTTTCTTTATTTTTTTTTATTTTTGTTTTATTTTTCAAGGTAGGGTTTCATCCTAGTCCAGGCTGACCTGGAATTCACTATGTAATCTTAGGGTGGCCTTGAACTCACAGTAATCCTCCTACCTCTGCCTCCCAAATGCTGGGATTAAAGGCATGCACTACCACGCCCGGCTTTGGACTTTTGACTTTAGATGATGCCTAAACATTTGTTAAAGGAAGACATTTTGTGATATGACCTGTTCGACTCTGCTAATCCAGAGCATACAAGCATATACACACCATTCACAAATGTAATCACACTAAGCCCACCCATTGTCTTTAGCAGATCTGTGGTAATTCTGCAAGCAATTTCTTACTGATCATGTTGTCTTCACCGCTATGGACAGCATTTCTCATGCATGCAAACTTGCTCTGGGTCAAGCGTGCAACCAGGACACTGAGGAAATTGGTCAATGTGAATAGCTTAAGATCAGTCGGCATCTCTAAGCATTCCTTGTCAATATTGGTCATCTGGGCTGTTCAGGCCAAAGGTCCACCAGGCAGAAGAAATTTAGTCTCATTGCTTTAAGCAGCTGGGTTACATAGTTGTAAGATTAACTTCAGGGCAAGTTACAAGGCAGGAATTTAGTAGATAAAACATCTCATAGCAATATTCTCAGAAAAACCATTTCTAAGGCCCAGAAGAAGAAATATTCTCACAGTTCTTTCCCATAGTTCATTCCCCTATTTCATTCTTATAGTTTGTTCCCACACTCGATGGCCATTTTCTTGTACTGTGTACGTAAGAGAACAGAGAAAGGAAACAAGGCCTGCTGTTTCCTCTTGTATAGTAACTAACACTGCTCATGTGGACTCTGCCTTCGTGGAGTAATTACCTCCCAAAAGCTCCACCTCCTGATACAGTCACCTTGAGGACTCAATACTTATCTCAGTTACTTTTACATAAAGATGTTTTCATTGCTCAAGAACATCCAACTCATGCTTAGAAAAACATGGAAGATTTTAATTCATTTTGTAAGTATAGACAATAAACTTTGATAATTCCCTTCCACCAAACCCCATTTCCCCCTCCCAGATTTACCTCCATTGAATACCTTCTTCTTTCCAATTAGTCTCCCTTTTTATTTTGATGTCATCATTTTTTTTCTTATTGTTATGAAGGTCTATGTCAGTAGTGTCAGCTACTGTGAGGTCATGAACATCAAGGCCATTTTATGTTTGGAACAGTATTGTAAGCAGTCACACTTTTCCTTTGGCTCTTACATTCTTTTTGTCACTTCTTCCCCCATAAACTCTGAGCCTTAAAGGGTGTAATAGAGATGTCTCACTTGGTGCTGAACACCCCATTTTCAACTCTTTTCATCACTATGGCCATTTTGATAACCCAGTGGTCACTGCCATCTGAAAAGAGAAGCTTCTCTAACCAAAAGTGAAAATAGCATTATTATGTGGACATAAACCTAAGTGGTTAGAGCAGTTTGGTGGTGAGAATTCTCATATTCCATCAATCATATAACACACCATCTACTTCCACAGAGAGGAAAATGTAAGAAACTAGTAAAAATTAACTACTAGAAAGAAATCATCCACCATAGGAGAAAAGACTCTTAGAGCTGTAGGGAACTTTAATAAATCTTTTTCCTCTGTCAGAAGTCTATGGCATTAAGACAACACTTATAAAAAATGCTAATAGCTGCCTGTATTCTTACTATTTATTATTTAACATCTATGAACATCCGTAAGGATTTATGAGATAGGTGCTGAGACCTCCGGCTATAACCAGCTAGTGAGAGACACAGAAGGAGCCCAGACAACATCCAGACATTCCAATGGCAGAGTTTCCACACTTGGCTATTACACTTGACAGCCTTTTAGCATCTGTGGCTAGACAGTTTGCACTTAAGCATTTGAGAAGGGAGAACACTCATTTTTCTCTCTAGGCTACTCATTGTATTTTTGGACATTTTCCATTCAGGAAATCATATTTATATCTCCTGGTCCTAAAAACAATCCTTTGGAGTGGCTTCTACCCATGACATACCTTCACACATATGAAAAGAACAGCCACAGTCCCTCAGAGTCATCTTCTCTCCAACAAAATATTTCCCAGTTCTTTCAACTTTTTTCTTAAAACATAGTTCCTAGCCTATTAAAATGGCCCTTACTGTCAATGACAGAATCTTCTCTCAGCCTTTAACTTAAGGAATAGGATGCTAAAATCTCAATGGTCACCAAAGCTCTACTGAGTCACTGGCTCTGGGTTCTTTGTCTCTTAGAATTGAAGAATGAATCTCACAGGCAATGAAGGATGAGTTCAAAGAGAGAAACTTTATTACACACACAAAAAAAACCTTATCACAGAGAGGAAGCAAAGTATGGAATAGAAAAAGCAGAGTTGGGCTGGAGAGATGGCTTAGTGATTAAGGCACTTGCCTGAGAAGCCTAAGGACCCAGGCTCAACTCCCCAGGACCTACATAAGCCAGATGCACGTGGTGGTACATGCATCTGGAGTACATTTTCAGTGGATACAGGCCCTGGTGTGCACCCCCCCTCTCTAATCAATAAATAAATATAAGAAAAGAAAAAGCAGAGTAGTTCTCATATAGGAAAAAATCCATATGAGAGGGGACCCACAGAAAAGTTACCGATGAGTGCTTTTGTCTTGGGATTTATAAGGCTTTCTGGCTAATGAAATAAATTGATTGTCCAAATGACTTGACTGAGATATGGAGAAGTGAAGTTCTGGCCCAATCATCAATCTCCATGAGATGTCCAAGTGTCTATTTCCAATCAGGGAATGGGTCACATTTAGTTTCTGTGAATGGGCTGGGGGAAGGGTTCAGTGCATACCTGCAAGTTTTGTAAGTTTTGTTTTCAAACAAGAAAAACAAAGGCGGAGTTACGACGTCATGGGTTCCAGTAAGAGCCTGTCAAGCCTAGCTTTGTTGTTTTTTCCCAGGGCCCTGTCCTTCCTATTATCTGGTCAGCTTGGCTATCTCATATCCAGCTGTGAGCCTTCTTCTCTAGTGTTCCCAAATTTTCTGTTTTAACCATAACAGTCACTTGAACTGTTACAATTTTCAAGCAAGGACAAAAGCCAAAAAGAGTAGCTGCATTGTAGCTAATGAAAAAAGCAAGATGGCTAACACATTTTAAAAATGGTTTATTTATTTATTTATTTGAGGGATTGGAGACAGAGAATGGGCACACCAGGGCCTCCAGACACATGTGCCACCTTGTGCATCTGGCTTACGTGGGCCCTGGGGAATAGTACCTGGGTCATTAGGCTTTGCAGGCAAGTGCCTTAACCACTAAGCAATCTCTTCAGCCCAAGATAACTAACTCTTAAGGGCTCTTTCCTAATGATCTAACAAATTTCTTCCCCCTACTCTCTATCATGGTGAGCTGCTGATTATGATTTCCTAACTTTTGTTTGTTAGTATCCATTATATGTTGGATGACAGCACTAGAGAATTATATTCCAGAAATGAACTGGCCATTTGACATTGTAGCAGGAATCTTCACCTGCCCAACCTGTTTGTGGTAGACCAGAAAAACTTAATGTTTCTGATGGAAGGTTGCTCCTTCTGCTACTGTAACCAACCAGTATATGATAGTGAAAATATAGATATATTTTAGGGTAATTTTTAGTATAGAAGAAAATATCCTAAAATACATATTAAAATATTTTCTAAGAAAATCATATTATGTTGGTTATGAGCCTGCCCATCTATCTTGTCACCCTTGTAATAAGCTCTATTAATAATGGTACCAACCAAAGGAAAACTTGGATAAAGAGAAGAGTACATTTACATGTACAACTTATTTTTTTTGGTTCTTCTCCTTGAATTATACCTTCCCTGGGCTGGGCTAGGTCAGGGTGGACTCATATCACTTCTGCAGTATTCCCCCACCCCCTTCATTGTAGGAATGATTTCTTGGAAGAGCCTTGATTTTGCATTCTTATAAAGGTAACTTGTGCAAGCTTACAGATGCAGGGACGTTCCTTTCAGTGCCCCAAAGAAGAAACACAGATCTAGGAGATAAAGCTGAATGCAAACTTCCTCTCTGCTCATACTTTGCTACATCTCACTTCCTGGGCCATGCTGGTATCCCACCATATGGTTCTTACGTGCATCAAAATCAAGGATGCTGAAGTTCAAATTTATATAGCCACTTGGATCTAGAGGCTCCCATACTAGATTGTTGTAAAATATGGATTATAAGCTGACTGGAGCGGCAGAAGCAGGAGGATCACAGTTTCAGGACCAACCTGAATGCATAGCAAGACTGTCTAAACAAAGTAATTAATGAACATTAATTAACATGAATCTTTTTCATACGCTAACACATTGCTTTCAAACACTTCCTTCCTAACAGCATAATGTGTGTAGTTGGTAGTAATGATATTGAATGACATTCATAATCTAACTCCGTGCTTTTCCATCACCACCACCACTGTTCTCATTCCAATTCCATATGTACTTTAGCTCCATAGAATCCAGCTTCTCCTAAGAAAGCCATCATTTGAGATCTCTTGTCTTTTGCTGTTTGCTCTATCTAGTATGCCTGTCCTTTATTTCTTTCCTTTCAATATGTTCCATTTCCCAAGGCCTAATAAATAAAACATTGACCCCAATCCCCATCAGAGAGACTACCCCCTTGTCCTTGAACAAGCCATGTAGAATAGCTCAGCCCGGTTTTCTCATCTGTAAAGTAAAATTTCCTCCCTTACCTAGTTGTTGAGCAATCAATTCAATGTTGCATATTTTAAAACTC
Organism: Orientallactaga sibirica; assembly: GCA_036365145.1. Lineage (NCBI taxonomy): Eukaryota > Metazoa > Chordata > Mammalia > Rodentia > Dipodidae > Orientallactaga > Orientallactaga sibirica. The sequence continues at coordinate 10,227,937 of JAEOAD010000053.1, read as the reverse complement.
TACCATTGAGAAAGCATAAAATAAAACCATCTGTGATTATTGTTTTGTCCTTCCCTAACAATTATCACATGATATTCTATGTCTCTCCAGATGGAATTGTCTCTCTCTCTCCTGAAGACTGAGAGTTTATTCGCAGCGAAGTCTCAGCCTGATTCATCACTGTCTCCAGAGAAACACACTGTATCCATTTGAAAAATGCTTTGGCTAGGCAGCAAAATAATGGGTCAGTCAATTACTCACATAGAATTTGTCATAGAATCATTTTTACTTGTTTCTTTGGGGAGTAAAAAAAAAGACATAGTTGTAGGAAAAATGACTCCAATAACTAAAAAAAAAAAAAAAAAAATAAAACCATATATTATTTCTTGCTACTGCCCAGAAAGACTGGCCTAAGAGGAGCCATAAGTCTACACGCTTTGCTTGCCAGGACTACCAGCTCCAACATTTGGCTATTTGTGTCTTTCCTTTCTAGGGCCCCTGGATCCTCTGCCCCCCCCCTTCCTCCTCCCCCTCCTCACTGGGCCTAAGCTTTCATCACTGTTTCCAAGGCAACATGGGGATGCCTCATTCCTCTCCGCTCTGCATATCTAAACTCTTGTCCCCTTTGTGCCCTGAGCTGGCTGAATTCTTTAGAGGTTTTCATCCTCTATCTATCTATCTATCTATCTATCTATCATCTATTTATCTAAGAAACAGATTTTTTCTATAATTTTACCTTGCAAAAACTAATTTTTAAACATTTGTTTTTCTAGGGATGGCCTTTAGCCAGACCCGAAAATTTTGAATTCACCAGACAATTTTAGTCCCTGGGAGCAAATATTAAAACCGCCAGTTAGCCTTTGTGTTTGCGGCGTTAAGTGCAGGTCAATTTTAAGACATGCAATAGACCATTCATAATGGGTTTCCCTTTTTAAAAGCACAGTAGACCAAAAATAAACTGACAAAGGGCAGCTGTGGAGTTTTAACATGTGGAAAACTCCACAGGCGACAGTTATGTAACTGGAAAGAAACATGATAAATATTTCACACCGTTCGATGAACTCGCAGCTCGGACACACGAAAAAGCAACAACCCAAGAACACACCTTTAACTCCCCAGGCAGCAGAAAGCCTGGACTGCGAAGAGCCCAAGGCTGCTACTAAAATCTGGGACCTGACTTCCAGCACGACTCAGAATGACTCCCCACATCCCCCCCCCCCGGCCCACCACGCCCCGCCCCCTGGGTCTGAGGTGGAGCTGGGGAACCCCACCTCCTCGGAGCGCTTTCCCCGGGGTTTCTTCCGCTGGGCAGAAATTGTCCAAAAAGCTCCAACCCTGCGCTAAAAACTGCAAAGGAAGTTTTGTACGCGGAGAAGAAAGGAGTCGGGGTCAGGCAGACATAGTTCCCTGCCACCCTCCCCTTCCCCTCCCCCTCCCACACACCCCAGAGCCCCCCATCCCTTCCCCCCTGCGCGCCTCCGCCCCGGGGACAGCTGGCACCTCGCGCGGGACCAGACACAAAGCGGATCAATCTCCCAGGCTGGGGCGGGGTGGGGGGGACCACCCGCTGGGCTTTCCTTTCAGCCTCCAGCTTCGGCGGCCTCTCACTTAGGACCCTGCGGACACCCGGTGGACACCTCGTCCCTCTTCCACGCCCTCCCCTCCCCCGCAACCCCTCCACCTTTCAAAAGCCCAGCCTGGAACCCCCATCCCAGGGCTGGAAGACCTGCCCCTTGGCAGTCCGCAGAGACCGCTGCTCCCGGGAGCAGAGAAGAGTGCCATCCCATCAGGACCCGCCTCTCTCCTGCCTCCGCTCGCGGACCTCTGTGGCGGTCCTCCGAAGTTGGGGGGCCTCCCCGGGCCGCCGCCGCGCGCGCTCCTGCCGCGGGACCCTCGGCCTCCTGGGCGCCGAGCCGCCGGCTGGCGCGCGCGACCATGGCGAGGACCAGCCGCCCCCGCCTCCGGCTGCTGCTGCTGCGCTACCTGGTGGTCGCCCTGGGCTGTAAGTTGCTCGGGTACCTCCACCCCTCGTCACCCACCTCCCCACCGGTCCTCTGGACAAGCCTCCCCAGACATGTGATCCCCACCCCTCGGGCGTGGCGCACGCGGGCAGCGTCTCGCGCTCGGGGCTGAGGGTCTGCCCAGGGGAGCTGGCGGACTAGGGGGTGCAGTGACTACGGTCTTAGGGTTACTTGGAAGTCGCATCTGGGTTTGTCAATATCTATTTGGAGAAAACTAAGGGTGCCCACGGGCCGGTTCTCATTTCCTTGCAAAGTTGGGGTAAGTTCTCGGAGACGTTGGGACGTGGTCAGAATGTTAAAAGGCACTAAGTACTCAAGATGCAAAGAGCCCCAAGAAAGATGGCATCCCCACGAGGCGGCCCAGGGCCATCCTTAAGGGCAAGCGGCAGAGAGATGGTGGCAGGGAAGTTCTGGCTTCTCATGATCCCAGCTGGTTGGGAGATGTGCGGACCACTTGTGGTGCGGGGGTGGGAGCAGTTCGTGGCTGCTTCTCTCTTCTCCACCTGCACAAGGACTGGCAGTCCCGCCAGCTGCTGTGTCCTCAAGGGACGCCCAGGGGACACTGTTAGGTGCTGAAGCTGAATGAGCCCCCAGCTTAGCCGTGGAGACGTCTCAAAGCCAATTGGTTTTAAACAGGATTTGCACAGATACTGGGCTCCTGAGATTTACAACCCTGACAGTTTCCTTGTTTGTTTTTTCTTTCTTTCTCCATGTTAACTTTTTAGGAACATGAAAGAAATTACAAGAGACTCGAAGTGATGAGGTTTTGTTTTTTCTTTTTTGCTTCTCTCTCATGTTACCTTTTATCTTTTTTCCTTTGTTTTTCTTGTAAAATAGGTGATTGTTGGTGTTCAAATTCTAGTCACAACACAGTTTAGATTAATCTGGGGACGAATTTCTTAGGCCACAATATAAACCCCCACCGTGCTCTCATAGCCCAGCAGAAGTGATGGGTGCTATGTCCCTTAGAGCAAGAGGAGGGTACACACTGCCACAAGGAAGGGTTTCACAGTGAAACCTTTACGCAAGGTTGAAATCTCAGTGAACGTCATGCAGAGGAAAGTATGTTGGTGCTTTGTGAAAACAGCAATGAAGCAGACTGAAGGACGTGTAAAGAAGCTCCTGGGAGCGTTCTGGGCGCCTCTGAGATCTCGAATCGCATATTTAAAGACTGTAACGCCAGTGCAGAAGTATTAATTGAAGCAAAAAAGAGTTTTTCTCTGTCATTCAAGTTCAGTCATCAGAATAGAAACAATACACTCCATGTTGGAAATTGTAGCCAAGAAACAAGCCAAAGCGTAGCTGAATGGGGCAGAATGATCTCTTCTTCAGGTTTTGGGTAAATGTCAGCCATGGGCTCTGCCACTTCTGACTCCCATGGGGGAATCACTTTGGGAGTAGGTGGGGACCCTTCTTATATTGCTTCTGGGACACAGAAAGGCCTGGCATTTCGAGAACTTTTGTTTTTCTTTTAAATAAACTTTGTGTTTTTAAAAAATTTGGTTTTTTGAGGTATGGTCTCACTCTAGCCCAGGTTGACCTGGAATCCACTATATAGTCTTGAGGTCAGTTAAGATTTAAAGAAAAATTGGGGCCCCGTGTGGTGGCGCTTTTAATCCCAGCACTTAGGAGGTAGAGGTAGGAGGATTGCCATGAGTTTGAGGCCACCCTGAGAATACAGAGTGAATTTCAGGTCAGCCTGGGCTAGAGGGAGACTACCTTGAAAAACAAAAAACCAAGCAACAACAACAACAAAAAGATTTAAAGAAAATTTAAGACTGGAGAGGTGGCTTAGCAGTTAAGGCTCTTGCTGTCAAAGCCAAAGAACTCAGGTTCAATTCCCCAGTACCCACGTAAAAGCAGATGCACAAGGTAGCACATGCATCTGGAGTTCATTGGCAGTGACTGGACACCCTGGTGTGTCCATTCTCTCTCTCTCTTTTTTCAAATAAATAAATAAATAAATAAATAAATAAAATATTTAAAGAAAAATTGCAAAGTTAGTGTAGAAAGTTTCCATACACCCTACCCACTTTCCTCTATTATTAATTTTAGATATTAGTGTGGAACACACTGTTCGGATTTTCCTTAGTCTTACTGTACCTTCTTTTCTGCTCCAGGACTCTACATTCATTTAATAGTCCTGTCCCTTTAACTCCTCTCCACTGTAGCAGGTTCCAGACTGCGCTTGTTTTCTAGTACCTTGACAGGTGTTAGGAATGCTGGTCAAGTGGTTGTAGACTACCCCTCAGTTGGTATTCCCTTGATGCTATCTCATGCCTCAGATGAGATGGTAGGGTTTTTGAAGGTAGACCATAGAGAAAAGTGTCATTTTCATCATATCATACCATATCCAAGGAGCATTTTATCAACATGACTTGTCACTGTTGATGTTAACCCTCCTCACCTAGCAGAAATAGTGTGGCTCAGGTTTCTCTACAGGTTCCCTGCTTTTTTGTCCTCATTTTAAAAAAGTTTATTTCCTTATTTATTTAGGTATATGGGTTTACCATGGTCTCTTTCTGCTGCAATTGAATGTCTGTCTGGCTTTATTTCAGTGGCTGAGGAATTGAAAGCTAGCAGGCTTTACAAGCAAGCACCTTCAACCACTGAGCCATCTCCCCAGATCCTATTCTCATTTTTAAAAGAAAGTCACTATATGAAAGTCACAACCAAAGAAAGGGCAACAAGGTATGGTGGTGCACAAAGGGTGTGAAGGCAGGAGGAGCATTCAAGATCATCACAAATTCAAGGCCAGCATGAGCTACACAATGAAAACTTATCTCAGGGAAAAAAAAAGGATTAGGATTAGGGATAAACTCAGCTCAGTTGTATAAACAAAGAGCTGAGAAGAGAATCTAGTGGTAGAACTCTTGGTTAGCACACACACACAGAGAGAGAGAGAGAGAGAGAGAGAGAGAGAGAGAGAGAGATTGGTTTTCACCTCCTTGAGGGTAGAATATCTGCATAAATTGATTAAACTTATAGGAGAGTGTCTTTTCCCACTTATTAGTTTACTTATTTATTCTTACCACTTATCTTTACATCAATATAAATTTATAAATTACATATATTTGATTGATAATATAGTACTTTTATTTAGTAAAGACATCGTGGGTTTCTGATACTATAGTCGCATACGTTTTTATAGCACTTTTAAAGATTTATTTTTATTTATTTTATCAGACAGAAAGAGAGAGGGAGAGAGGTGAGAATGGGCACACCAGGGCCTCTAGCCACTGCAAATGAACTCCAGAGGCATGTGCCACCATGTGCCTCTGGCTTATGTGAGACCTGGAGAATCAAACCGGAGTCCTTAGGCATTGTAGGCATGCGCCTTAACTAAGCCATCTCTCCAGCCCCATAGTTTCATACTTTTTAACACGCCTCACAAATATAGTTCTACCACTCCTTTGTCCCAGTCCTGCCATGTATAATTAATTATATTATGTTTATTTCATTCCTTCTACCATTTGTCAACATTTCTTGTCTTTCTAAGTAGTCTAGAAGACTTTAAAGTATGAGCTCAGTGTCTCTATTGATACAGAGACCTTTACATATGTGTTTAGTTGATATATGAGCTTTCAGTCACTGTAATGAAATATCTGAGCTAACCACATTAAAAAGAGTACAAGTCCACAGTGGACAGTTGACTTCTTTGCAGTTGGGGCTGTGGGGACACAGAACATCACAGAGGGGAGCAGGTGGTGGGACAAAGTTCCTAAGTAGTGTCCAAAAGTGAGGAAGCGGTAAGGTCCCTTTATTCCCTTCAAGAGTACTCCCATGACTGGAAGGCCACCAACTATGCCTTACCTCTTAAAGATTTCACCACTTACCAATAGTGCCATCTGAGTCTTTAACACATGAGTCTTCAGAGACGTTTATCCAAACCATGGTAATTGAATTATGTTTTTCTTTCCTATTCTAATAAGGAAAAAAAAATGGCTTCTGACCACCACTCTATGCCCAGTAGTGAGCAAAGTACTTGGCCAGTAGCATAGATGAACATATATCTGTTGGTCAAATGAATTCTTAGTCCATTCATAAATCAGGCAGCATATAGACATCAGAAATGTATTTCTCACAATTGTAGAGGTTGAGGGGCCCACAGGCAAGGCAAGGATGGTTTCAGAAGCCTCACTTCCTCATCACAGATGCCTCCTCACCTGGTAGCAGGGGCAGGACATCTCCCCGGGAGCCTCTTCTATAACAGCACCAATCTTATTCACAGTAGTTATTCTTCATAACCTAATCACCTTCCAACAGCCTGACGTGTTTAAGCTATCTTACTGGTGAAGTGGTTTCTCCATATGAACTTTGGCAGATAAAGACATTCAGACCCTAGAATGGGACAGGCCTGAGGAAGGGTAGGCAGGTAAAATATATGGATGGACTTAGTGACTACAGTATGTGGTAGTTTGAATCAGATGTCCCTACAAACGCATGTACTTAGAATGCTTGGTTCTCTGCTTGTTGCAATCAGGGAGGTGGAGCCTTGCAGTAGGAGGTGTGTCACTGGAAGTGGATCTTGAGGCTTACTAGCCCCTGGGTTGCCAGTGCTAGTTCAGCTCCCTCTCTTTTTTACAACATATTTTTTTAAATTTATTTGAGAGAAAGAGAGAGGCAAATAGAAAGAGAAAGGGCCCAATAGGGCCTCTAGCCACTGCAAACTCAACATGCATGCACCACCTTGTGCATCTAGCTTACATAGGTACTGGAGAATCACACCTAGGTCCTTAGCCTTCATAGGCAAGCACCATAACCACTAAGCCATCTTTCCAACTCTCAGCTCACTTGCTTTCTGCCAGCTGCTATGGCAAAATGGTGATGTACAACCTCTGGTCTAACGTCTTTTCCTATCATCATGAAGCTTCCCCTTAAGACTATAAGTCAAAATAAGCCCTTTCTTCCCACTAGCTGCCTTGGGTCAGGTGCTTTGTCTCAGCAATGAGAAGATAACTACAACACTGAATAAATCGTGAAGCACCAAGTTCATATTGCATAGTTGGAATATCACATTCCTGTGAAGTCGTAAGCTGGTATTTCAGAAAACAAGAGGAATGAGCATTCAGGATTCAGGAGGGGGCTGTCATGAGTATTGGGATCCCTCATTCAGCAACTCCTGTCACTTAGCAGGATGGTAGCATATGGTCTTCAGGTTTGGACTGGACCCTGAGCCAACCACTTGGCCCAGTTGTGTACTCTCTCATAAACCAATCAGGACTGTGGTAGAAAAGAGGGATCTGGATCTTCCATTAAATCACGAATTTCCTCCTCTGTGGCAGAACTGACCCAAATCAGCACACTCCCAGGGAACCACTCCAGGACTACCCTGCCTTCTATAAACATTGCTAAGAACAAAGCAACATCATCAGCTTGATGAGAATGGGTTTCGACCCAGCATAGGCTCATAATCTGATGAACTTGAAGGTCAGAATGGGAGCTTGTTGTTGGACCTGACAACCTGTGTCAGAAATTGCATTTCAAGCTGTCAAAAACAACAGTTCAGCCCAAACAGAACAGTGGGTTCCCTTTGTGTGAGAGCACGTCTTTGCCCTTCCACCTTAGTGAACGGAGCATAGCCCGGGGGAGCTTGCAGATGTTTACCACGCCTGTTTTCCTGTGCACTGGCTTTCTCCTACAGGCCTTTTCAACAATACATGTGTGGTGGGTGGATGATGGGTAAGAGCTGCAGCTCTGTTGAAGCCAAAGACTACCAGGAATCTGTTCCAGTTGTCATTTAAAATGTGTTTTGGGCTGGAGAGATGGCTCAGTGCTTAAGGTGCTTGCTTGCAAAGCCTAACAGCCCAGGTTCAATTCCCCAGTACCCATGTGAAGCCAAATATTCAAAGTGACACATGCCTCTGGAGTTCATTTTCAATGGCTAGAGACCCTAATATACCCATTCTCTTTTTCTCTCCCCCGCCCTTACAAATAAATAAATAAATAAACATTTTTTAAAATGTGTTTCATCTTCTAGTGACAGTGGTGGCACTGCTGAATCCTTATTCCAGGACGCACGCCCTCCTTAGACTGATATAGAGGAAGATGAGGGTGACTTTGGAAAGGGAGGATTAGAACCTGGGTCAGGTGTTTCCTTTAGCAAGGGAAGGAAAGGAAATCTTAAAACTTGGCTCTGCTTTCTTGGTAGGCATTGATGTATGTGAGGGTAGAACTTACACAGTCAACCCAACTGGATGAATTGTCTATAGCTGCAAAACAAATGGCCACAACTAGCACCACACAAATTCATTATCTTAATGTCCTAGAGGTCAGAAGTCTGAAAGGGGTCGCAAGTGGCTAAAATCAAGGTCTCCACAAGACACAATCCTAGGGGTGAATCTGTCTCCCAGCCTGGTCTATCTCCTAGATGCTGTCCATCTACTCAGGCCCTTCCTCCACCTTCAAAGCCAGCAGCAGCACAAAGCTGCCACCTTTGTGGTAGTTACTCTTCTGTCTCTTTCTTTCACTTTATGAAGTCACTGGGACCCACCTGGGTACTTCAGACTAATATAACCACTTCAAAGGCAGCTGGCTAGCAAGTTCAAGTCCATCACCAGTCTCAATTCCTATTCACTTTGTAAACACCTTTACAAGAATAAGGTATGGACACACAAGCATAGAAGCAGTTTAATCAGTTGTGTGGTCAGAACTCTCCTTTGCCTCCAGGCTATATCTCATAATGACATAAAGCTGTCTTTGCCATGAATTTCAGCCCGCACAGGGGAGTGGTAAAGCACATGTGCTCTGATCTGAGTTCGTCGCCTACTCCCCAGCTGTGTGACACTGAAACAACTGTTTAATCTCTGTATCAGTTTACTCATCTGTCAACTGTCAACTCTCTAGTGGTGCTAACTGCATAATAGTTTATGGAGCATTAATTGTTGACATCTATTGCACACTTAGGAAACTGGGTATGATGTTCACAGTTCCTTAACCCAGCCAAGCAGTCAGATCTAGAGGAATTTGAGAGGAATGAGCTCAGTGCTGGATAGAGAAAGAACAGGTTGGGGTGACTGAAGAGTACACAGTCACTTCTATAGGTGTTTCTTATATAGCTTATTGAAATATACATCCATCATCACACAAATTTATACACCCACAAAGAATGTTTATATTGAAAATGTGGTTTCATATAATCAAAGACTTGTGAAATTATCTTGGTTCTTTATGACCATTCTCTCTCTCTCTCTCTCTCTCTCTCTCTCTCTCTCTCTCTCTCTCTCTCTGTCTCATTCTCCTCAGTTCTAGGGATTACACCCAGAGCCTGGCACGTGCTAAGCATTTGATCTACCACTGGGCTGCTCCCTAAACCCCTAAGGGATTTTTCAAAATAATGTATGCCACGACTGTTTCCAACTTTCTGTTTAGCTCCCAACATCAAAACATAAGCTCTTCTGGGGAGGATTTAATCTTTCAACCTGGTTCCCTTCTGTCCTTTCAGATTGGTTTAAGAATTTCCAGAGTTTGCCTATGCTCCCACCCTTTGAAGATTATTTTATTTCATATTATATTTTATTTACTTCAAGTATTGAAGAGTATCTTTCCATGAGGGGGACAAGGAGGGAGGCAAGGAGAGAGAGACAGACAGAAAGGGAGAAGCATGTTCATGTTTAAACAGATGTCTTCTCTGCCAGCTGGACCCCACACCCTAGCCTTTAATGGGCCAGGAAGTGGATGAAGTGGTTTCCATTTGAATTGTTCTGACAGTCTATGATCAGAGAAGCAAAGGCTGGTACTGGTCAGGTCCTGAGAAAATGCTTGAGTTACACTTTGAGCTGTTCACTGTCTTGGCTCAAAAAGTCCTGAGCAAGAGCAAAATTCCTTGTGAGTTTATCTGAGAGGAATTTTGGCTTTTCACTGGATTGAGCTCTCTCCTCTCCCTCTCTCTCTCCTCTTCCTTAATCACTAGCACATGGTTTTTATTTGTTGACTAAGATTTTCTGGTTTGTTTTAGTTGTTAAAATTTCCCTTTCCCAGGGGAACAATTTGAGACAGATTTGTCTTCTACACATTGAACATCCCTAATAAGAAAATTCTACATCCAAAAAAGTCTGAAACTTTTGAGTGCTGACATGACTCCATGAGTAGAAGATTCTACACTTGACACAGGTACATGGTGAATATCATATGATAACTATTACCTTCTGCTTATAGGTACTTATTCATTATAAGCATGTTGAGGGTTGGATCCACTTCCCAAAGGCATCTTATTATATCTATGCAAATGTTCCAGGATGCAAAATGTTTCTCTTTCCAAGTGTTTGGGATGAGGTGGATATTCAACCTGTAGAGAGGGAAGACCTCACCTGCCCCATCTCCTGCCTGCTGGTCCTGTCCAGTTTTCTTGCTCTAATTTTAGTCTGTGCAAATGTTTGCTCTGGTTGTAGTCGTAGCTTTCTTTAGACCATGTATACCTGCTAAACACTCTACTATGAGCAAAGGAAGCATAAAATTAGACTTATTAATGCATTTACTTATATGATACATATACAAATAAAATACATAAAAACAAAGAAATCAAACATGTAAATGGTCAATTTACATAGCATACAATAGGGCTTCTTTGTAGCTCTTCTGACCCCTGTTGTATGACTCACATATAACACACTCTTAAGTTCATGTATATAGTTCCAGGAAATTGGAAAGCAATCATTATAGTAAGTATGACCATACTTGTATACTTTCTTTAAAAATCAAAATCATGGGATGGAGAGATGACTTAGCAGTTAAGGCGCCTGCCTGCTAAGCCTAAGAACGCCTATTTGATTCTCCAGGTCCCACATTTAGCCAGATGTAAAGTGATGCAAGGGCACAATGCCCACACAGGGGCGTGCACGTATGGAGTTCGTTCATAGCGGCTAAGAGGCCACTGATGTGCCCATTCTCTGTCTCTGTCTCTGTCTCTCTCTCGCTCTGTCTCTCTCAAAAAAATCATGTCTATACTCACTTCCTCTCACCCTCTCCCTCCTTGCAAATTAATTAATTAAATATTTTAACATCAAAGAGCCAGCTGTAGTGGTGCACATCTGTAATACCGGCACTTGGGAGGCTGGGTCAAGTACATGGGCATGAGTTTGAAACCACCCTGAGCTATATAGGGAGTTCCAGGCCAGCCTGGGGTACATAATGAGACTGTCTCAAAACAAACAAAAAACTGAAATCAGCATTGACTGTGTGTGTGTGTGCGTACTGTTCTGCCTCCTCCAGCAAGTCAAATACTATGATGCTCTCTACCTTCTTACCAAAGATGGTTCTCACTCAGGACTCATGATCACATCTGACAGAAGCCTTTAAAACTCGTATAATGCAACAGGAGCAATTTTATAGCAAAAAGCTACCAAAAAATAAATAGTGAAACAAGCTAATTACCAAAACACAGAGAGAAAGAGAGAGAATGAATTCCAAAGTAGTGACAGATCTTAGAGGGAAAAATGCAAACCAGAACCAATTAAAAAGCCCCAAGGGGGCTGGAGAGATGGCTTAGCAGTTAAGTGTTTGCCTGCAAAGCCGAAGGACTTCAGTTAGATTCTCTTGGTCCCATGTAAGCCAGATGCACAAGGTGGCACATGCGTCTGGAGTTCTTTTGCAGTATCTAGAGGCCTTGGCCTGCCTATTCTCCCTCCCTCCCTACCTCCCTCCCTCTCTCTCTCTCTCTCTCTCTCTCTCTGCCTCTCTTTCTCAAATAAATAAATATAAAAAAAAATTTTTAAGCTCCAAAGAGAGAGGCTTGGGGGCCAAACACAGAGGATAGCGACACCAGCACTTGCTCAGGTTCACAGACAGGAGCAAATGGCTGCTATTTTTAAAGGAGACCAAAGAAGGAGTCATGTCCACACATAAAAAGAGAGCACAGTGAACCACGGAGAAAGTGCTAATTTTGAAAAGGGAGCAGGGTGTTTGTGTTTTCTAAAATGCTATAGAGGCACTTTAAAATAGGGATGGTTTCTAGCTAGCAGCAGAAAAAAACACAATGGAATTAACCATGACTCAGTATCTATTTTTTCAATAACCTAAACATGCAGCCATCTGTCACAAAAATATTGACTTTGTAGCTGTGGGATCACTGGACTTTGAGCCCCCAACTATTGTCATATTCCTATGTTATCTAACTCTTAAATTTCTTACCTCTTAAGACTTTGCAGACTGAGGATATGGCTCTGTGGTTCAGGGGCCTCGGTTCAATTCCCAGCATCACCAAAAGTGAAATTATCACCAGATTTATATCCAAGAGTCCACCTTTTGGGGCATGGTGACTCACACATATAATCATAACACTTGAGAGGCTGAGGTAGAAGGATTACTATGAGTCTGAGGCCAGCCTGGAGCTACAAGTGAGTTTCAGTTCAGCCTGTGCAAAAGTAGAACCTTACTTCAAAAAAAAATCAAAAATAAATGAATAAATTTAAAAATATATACCAAAACTTTCCAACTCATCCACTACTCAAAGCTGAAGTCTTCTTCATACTTTGATCCAGGGCTCTTGGTGCATTCCTGGTTCTCTCAAGGCACTCACTGGGCTGTCCATTCTGTTATATGTTTATACATGTCCAGCTTCCTAGGTTGTGAGTTCTTTAGGCCCAAGGCAACACATCTTTGAGTTCTAGCACATCAAGTAGTGTTTGGTTCATAGTGGTTCTTTAATAATTAATAGAACTAAGCAACCTCAACTTTACTTGTCTCTTAGCTTCATAAAATTACATTACTCTTTGATAATTAAAATCCTAGGACACTTAAAATTAATCCCTGAAGAATTCATAATTGTGTTGCTTTGACCCTTATTAACTATAGCTTCGTGGATAAGTTACTATTGCATTGTTGTGACAAAATACCTGACAGAAACAGTTTCAGGATAAAGTATTTATTTTGACTTATAGTTGAAATAGGTTCAGTCTAACATGGTGGGGTGTGGAGAGCAGAGCAGTTCACATCCTGATAGGCCAGGAGGCAGAGACAGGAGTGTCAGTGCCCGCTGGAGCTCTCCTTCATCCCCTATTATTTCATTCAGGCACCCAGTCCATGGCATGGTCCTACCCAAACTCAGGATGGTTCCCCCACCCCTTAGATAATCCTGTCTAGAAACACCCTCACAGACACACCCAGAAACACCAACCTCTCAGGCAGTTATAAATCCAGTCAAGTTGACAATGAGGATTAAGCATCACACCTTACCGGTGTTTCAGGGACATATACTGACAGGCCTGTCTTACAGAGTTGTAAGACATTTTGCCAAGTTCCTGATGGCGAAAGCACATCAACTCCTCTTGAGTTGGTTAGCCTCGGCTGAAAACATAGATGAATCAAACAGTCCACCCTCAGAAGGTGTCTGAAATGAAACAAAGGAAGCTGGAGAATTGCAAAATACTCTTTAGAATGGGACCTGACTGTCCTCTCATGGTTGAATCTGTTTATCACTTGATGAGATTATAGCAAACCATGTCCCATGATGGACAGATTAGAAAGAGAGATGAAAGATGGAGCCTGGCAAGGTGGGCTTTATTTCCAAACCAAAGATACTATTTTTAAGACATTACTGTCAGGATTTCATAACATCTTGTGGGCTCACTCTGCTCATTAGCATGGAGAGAACTTCTTGTGGATTCTGGTGACTCGTCATCTCCCTCCAAGGATATCACCTCCCTGCTCAGTGTTAGGCAAATGCCAAGATTAGGTACATCCTGAGACTCTCGTCTTTGTTGTCCCACTCCCCCGGAACAGCTGTCTGAGTGTGTAGGAATGTTCAAAAAAAAAAAAAAATCCCTCCAGGCAGTGATCTAGCACAAAAGAGCATAAGACCCAACAAGCTTTGCAATTCCACATCAACATATTATATTAATTATAAGGACACATGTAAAATGAATATCAAATGAATGAGAAAATTAAAAAACAGAAAAACAACACTCTCAGTAGGAGAAATAAGATGGTGCAGTATTCTGTTAAACTTCTAGAGTTCTACTGAAACACTCTCACACTGGTACAGGAATAGACAGACACACCTCTGGAACAGAACCTTGACTCCGGAAATTAGCCCAACTATGTTTTTGAGAACTGTGTGTGTGTGTGTGCGTGCACTTGCGTGTTCATGTTCATAAGTATGGTAATGTCGAAAACAGGTAGAATGCTCAGTCAATACTGTTACATTAGAAGCTAGCCATTTGAAGAGAAAACACTTGTCCATTAGATCCATGTGGATCAGAAATATGAATATAAGTAAATAAATCCACACTCTCCCTCCAAAAGCATTTTAAAAAGTAAAGCAGGGGTGAGTTCTGTACTCCATGTGAAAAGAGCTTCTATACAGGAAAAATAAAATATCATAAACAAATCAAAATTTCAATGACGAATTAGGCAAAGATATTTTGCAATTTATTTCTCAAAAGATTTTTATCATTACTGTAAAAAAAAGTTCAGTCTGAGCCAGGCATCATGGCACATGCCTTTAATCACAACACTCAGGAGGCTGAGGTAAACGGATCACTGTGAGTTTGAGTCCAGCTTGAAGCTACAGTGAGTTCCAGGTAAGCCTGGGCTAGAGTAAGACCCTACCTCCAAAAAAAAAAAAAAAAAATTCAGTGTAGAAAGATGGCTAAGGAGATAAGTGAACTTTCTACACAAGCTTGAGGGCCTGGGCCTGCTCACGTCTGAATCTCCAGATCTCATGTAAACAGCCAGACAACTCCACATACAACTGCAGTTCCATTTCTGTAGGGAAATGGAGGCCGTAGAATTGCTGGGGCTCACCAACCACACATTCTGGAAGCAGTTAGAGACTAGGTCTCAAGGAAAAACAAGCAAGATGACTGATGCAGGAGACACCTGACATTTCCTGCCAGCTACTGCACTTAAGCACAGGGAGCATATACGTATACCATATTAGCATATACATGTATCTGCACCATACACGCACACATGCATAGCCCATGTTGTGTACATACACACTCATGCTGTGCACATACACCCCCACAACACTCATGTTATGCACATACCTACAGACACAAAGTCTCTAAAAGTTAAAAGAAAATAAAGTAGAAATTTTGATTTTTTTTTTTTTTTTTTTTTTTTTTGGTTTTCTGAGGTAGGGTCTCACTCTAGTCCAGGTTGACCTGGAATTCACTATGTAGTCTCAGGTGGCCTTGAACTCATGGTGAATCACCTACCTCTGCCTCCCAAGTGTTGGGATTAAAGGCGTGCGCCACCACACCCGGCAGAAATTTTGATTTCTAAAAAGGCATAAAGACCCCAAGAATTCTTAGCAGAACATGCTAAATAGTTCTTCAGAGATGAAGATTCACAATGCCAATTAAACCATCTCAAAGAGAGCATCGTGTCCCTCTGGACTACAGAGCTCGTGGGCACACTCAGCCTGAAACTCCATGGATTCAGATGCTCCTACATTCTGCTGTGGGGCTGTGAAATGATACCACTGCTGGGGAGGAGCATTCTGTAGTGTGCAGGCCCATCAACCTCCCTGCTAAGAGCCTTTCTACAACTGAAGCTGCAAAGTAGAATATACCTTAGGCATAGCATTTATTCCAAAGTTATTTGTTAAATGAAATACAAAAATAATGTCTACAAATAGGGGAGTGGCATATAATATATAACCACATGAAAGAATGTGGGTGACTTCTGTGTACAAGTGTATGTAAGACATAGTGAGCAAGTTGTAAAACAGTGAACCACAGCATGCAGCTTACATTTTGTGTAAGAGAGAAACAAACGGGGGAATGGAACACTTCTCTTACTATAACTTATGACATAGACTTTATTTTTAAAACTTAAATATAGGGTTTCAGAGATGGCTTAGTAATTAAGGACCTTGCCTGCAAAGCCAAAGAACCCAGGTTTGATCCCCTAGGGCCCATGTAAGCTAGATGCACAAGGTGGCACTTGTTTCTGGAATTCATCTACAGTGGCTGGATGCCCTGGCATGCCCATTCTCTCCTTCTTTCCTTCTCTCTGCCTCTTTCACTCTCTCTCTCTCTCTCTTGCTCTCAAATACATAAATAAAAATATTTTTTAAATTTTAAAAATATTTTTTAATTTACCCAAACACCCTCCTCTAAAATTTGAAAACAAATGAATTGAATTTGCTGTATATGAAACCAGTGGTATAATCATATAGAGGAAAGAATTATTCCAGTTTGAACTTGGAACATAATATCCCACTGTACAGTAGGATATGTTTGAGGGATGAATATAATTGCAAGTACATATTAAACTTTCCTAACTTAAAATAGTGACTTTCTTATTTTGAGGCCATATTGTTAGTGTATAGGAGAAAGCAGACCATTTATGTATATATATTTGGGAGGTGAT
This sequence comes from Orientallactaga sibirica, assembly GCA_036365145.1. Classification (NCBI taxonomy): domain Eukaryota; kingdom Metazoa; phylum Chordata; class Mammalia; order Rodentia; family Dipodidae; genus Orientallactaga; species Orientallactaga sibirica. The sequence goes on along the minus strand of JAEOAD010000053.1, from coordinate 10,211,621 downwards.
GGGGATTGAAGCCAGGGCCCCACATCTTAGACAAGTGTTCTACCACTATGCTGCATCTCAAGCCCTCTTTTTACTTTTTTTTGAGATGGTCTAAATTGACTAGTCTGGTCTTGAACTTACTAACTTGCCTGTACAGACTTTGAATTTACAATGCCCCTGCTTCCACCTCCCAGATAGCCAGGATTACAGATCTGTGCTAGGAAGCCTTGCAGCAATTGTATTAATGCACATAGATAACAATTGTATTTAGTTTAGGAATGAAAAATGTAGGTAAAGTTTTAAAAATTAAAGAAAAGCACTATAGCACTGTATTTCAATTGGAATTATCAGTATGAATTTATGATGCTTCATTTTAAGCTGTATACTTCTTTTCTCTGCCCAGAAGAAATTATTATAAACTGCACCAACCAACTTAACAGTCACAGGTGGTTTGCCATTGTACCCATTATCTTTTGTTTGTGTTGTTTTAATAACTGTGAGTCAGTGGCTGAGTCTCTGCCTTTCCTTCTAGAAACCAGACCAAAGGAGTGACAGATGGGGACAGGTGATCCTTGGTCTTGTGTACATTCATCTTCATTTTGTTAATTTTGTTCAGTTAGTGGACAAAATACTGGGCTTCATTATAGTATCTTATGTATCCTTGTGCTTTGCTCAAACTAATTACCCTGTTACCTGTCCTTGCCCATCCTTACCTTCTTCCTCCTTGTAATCCTCCTTCTACTTTTTTTTTTTTGTTTGTTTGTTTTGTGGTAGTGTCTCACTGTAGCGCAGGCTGAACTGTGGTTCACTATGTAGTAGTCTCAGGGTGGCCTCAAACTCACAGCCATCCTCCTACCTCCCCCCAAGTTCTGGGATTAAGGGCGTGCACCACCACACTGGACCCCTTCTACTTTTATGTCATATAAATATGTGCAAATACATATGTATAATTTAAAATCTAGATTCTGCATAGTCTTTCTGTTCCCCATTACCCTCTCTTGTTCTCCTCTCCACCCACCTTAAGCCCATTTCTCTCCTCAAACCCTACATACCTTCTCTTCTATTTTCATGTCATACATTCATGCATAAACTCTAGATTCATAAGAAAGAAAACATGCAATATTTTGTCTTTTTTGAGTCTGGCTTATTTTACCTCAGAAAGGACTGGTGGCCTAGGAAAAAGAGAAGCAGAGAGGAATGCTGTCGCTGGTATGTTTTGTTTTATTTGTCTCACTATGTAGTCCAGGCTGCTTCGATCCTTCTGCCTCAGCCTCCTCATGTTGGGATTATAGGCATGTGCTACCATGCCTGTACAGGTAATAAATAATTCCTTAAAACTTGCATTCATTATGATATGTGTTAATTTGTCAAAACATGTAGCAGGGCCAAACTATGATTAAGGTGAGAAGTGTGCTCTGCCTGCCAGAGGCTTTTGAAATAATGTGTCAGAAATTGAGGAAAAAGGAGCTGGAGAAGATGGCTTAGAGGCTGAGGCATTTGCCTGCGAAGCCAAAGGACTCTGGTTCGATTCCCCAGGACCCATGTAAGCCAGATGCACAAGGAAGCGCATGCATCTGGAGTTTGCTTGTAGTGGCTGGAGGCCCTGGTGCACCTATTCTTTCTGTCTCTCCACCTCTTTCTCTCTCAAATAAATAGATAAAATATATTAAAAAAAGAAATTGAGGAAAAGGTTAATAGTTGGGAATAATAATGTAATGTGACCTATGACCCCATAAAAATAAGCATATCTAAAATACGTCATATCAAATGTTCCATACTAACAATCACTAAATCTTTAGGGGAACATTTGATTCCATGTTTGGAGTTAGGCATACATAAGATGAGCCAGAGGTATTTTATTCCATTGCAAATCATGTTAGTTCTCAAAGAATAATGAAATTATTATCTAAAGAACATAAAAAAAACAACATAAAAAGACACCCTTTGCCAAATTGGAGGTAACTTGAACATCAAAAGCAGGGAAACTGAATACAGTTAAAGGTAAGTATATTATTCAAATGCATTAATTATAAAAATTCTAAAAGGACAAAAAATTATTAAAGTTGAAAAATTCATCACTTTTTGATCACTTTAGAGAATTAATGAAATAAATTACTGCTTTCTCTGATATTTTGAAATTCAATAATTCTTAATCCTGTTGGATAATGTAGATGGGTGAGGTTGCAGCTAGGACTCAGCAGCATAATTCTTGCCTACTATGTGTGAGGCCTTGGTTTCGATCCCCTATCCTGCCAAAGAAAGTATATGTAAAAGAATTACACTACCTTAATTGATAAGGAAAAGTTCTTTATGGAAACCAAGCCAATCACATATAAAGGTGATAAATAATAGAAAATATGGATTATGTTTATAACCATATTAAAAGATTGTTTTAAGATATGTAGCAGTAACCTATCATTTGGCTAAAGGCCCTGGTACACCCATTCTCTTTCTCTGTCTATCTGCCTCACTCTCTAATAAATAAATAAACTCTTTAAAAAAATAAAAATAAAACAAGACAAAAAGCCCCAATTCAAATACCATATTGGGGCATTTGACTAAAGTGAGATATTAGATTATAACAAAGAATTATTTTTGCCACTAGATATATATGCTCAGCACTCCAACGAATTATTTTTAACTTAATTAGTTGTCCTAATGGTGTCATAGCTATATGTATTTAATTATTAGTGATTCATACTAAAATAATTATATATAGATGTATATGTATAATTTGCTTTAAAATTCTTCAGTAAGGAAAAGAATATATGAAGTAAATGTGGCAAAATCTTTATAGCTATTTAATGTAGATGATGAATATATGGGTTAATAGTTCTTTTTTCTCTAGTTTTGTATATATATGAATAATTTCATAATAAAAACATTTAGTCTGGGGGGTGTAGTTCAGTGGTAGAGTGTTTGCTTAGCATATATAAGGTGAGAGATTTGTTTCTCAGTATTATAAAATAAGCAGGACACTACTTATAACATTGAAGTTGGGGATAGGGTTATGATATAGATATATTTTCTCTCATATCTATGTTCTATTTTGTTCTCTAACCCTGTGAGTTTTGATGTATATTCTTCTTTTGAGTGGACTTGTTTAAAGGGTAAAGGATATTTAGCAAAGTTAGTGCTGCAGTCCTAGACTGATATTTAATCCCAATGTGATAATAGTGTTCAAACAGATAGGCATTTAGGGAGGATTGCCCTTATAAAAGAGGCCTAAGAACAATGATGTGATGGTTTATAGTGAATGTCAAGTTGACAGGACCTAGAATAACTTGTGAGAGATTATATAGCTTAGGTTATCCTCTGTGCTAGTCTGTGAGGGGGTATGTTGATTAGGTTAATTGGACAGGAAGGCCCACCATAACTGTGAGCAGCACTGTTCCTTGGCCTGGGGTCCTGGGCTGTATGAATAGAAGAGAACTTGCTGTGCAGTAGAGTTCATCACTCTGTTTCCCCACCATGATGCATTCTGGAAAAATTTGCTAGATAAATGATGTCTTTTTAAATTCTGAGATCTTCACCTTCTTTCTGCCATTTGACAGTCACCTATGCAATGAGGAGATGGAAAGGCATCAAATTGTGGGCTGGAGAGATGTTTATAAACTATTCAGTGTAAGGTCATTTATAATAACAGCAGTTATGGACTACTTCTTGACTCTTCTGGAAACATTTGAGATATGATGTCTTAAATTCTGATCTTCAGGTTTGATTCTCTGGAGGTGGCCACATAAGCCTAAGGACCCAGGTTTGATTCTCCAGGTCCCACATAAGCCAGATGTACATGGTGGCACATGCATCTGGAGTTTGTTTGCAGTGGTTGGAGGCCTGGGCGTGCCCATTCTTACTCTCTCTCTCTCTCTCTCTCTGTATCTCTCTCTGTGTGCCTCTAATAAATAAATAAAAACTAAAATCTTAGTGGGCTGGAGAGATGGCCTAGTGGTTAAGGCTCTTGCTGGCAAAGCCTAAGGACCCAGGTTCAATTCCCAGTACCCATGTAAGCCAGATGCACATGTTGCACATGTGTCTGGAGTTCACTTGTAGTGGCTAGAGGCCCTGGCATGCCTATTCTCTCTCCCTCTCTCTCTCAAATAAATAAATAAATAAATAAATAAAATATTTTTAAAACATAAATTGTGTTTAAATAACTCACTTTTAATGTATTAATTCATTTCATACTAACAGATAGAAAAGTAGAATTCCTCAAAACAACACTGTCATCAGCTAGAACTCTAAGACCTTGAGCTATACACAAAGGGCTTTAGTAAACTCACTGTATATCAACTGTGTATCAGGTACTTTAAAAATTTCATGATATTATGTGGACCTTTCAGGGTATTTCTTTTGAAAGGGACTTCAACATTTTATCCTCTAAAATTACAAATATCCATCAGATAGTGTATGTCCCATGTATACACTGATGGAAAGAGTAGATGGATATTTAAAAGAGAGTTGTTTTAATTTCTTAAGAAAATCAAAATTTACCCTTGATTTGTTTAATAAAGATTGTTTTGACCAAGGCTTTCTTGTCAACCCCTTGACTTTTCTGATCCACAAAGGAGTCTACTTACTTACTCTTAAAGGGTCATAGCATAGCCAGCACTTGACATATCAACTCAAGCACATTTCCAAATTATTAATACTTTCTAAAATATTCATTTAATCTTCACAACCTTTATATCAAGTTTCCATGTGGACTCTTTCTTTGATGCAATTTACATAATTGCTTTAACCTTGAAGATACACAGCAATGCTCTTTAGAAGACACAGGTTGTGGAGAAATAATGGAAGAGTAGAGGCATTTATCTGCCAAATTAACAGCAGCCTAGAGCCTTTGTCAGCAGTATATGCACAGTGTCTAGTCATTTATGTCAGAAGCTATTTCAACGCTGAATATCACTTTCCCCAAATGCACTATGAATTCATGAGCGAGGGGATGGAGATGTTAACCAAGGAGGAAGTTTCTCTTCACCACTTTCTCCATTAGCTCTCAGTTTTATGGCAGAAGAAATTGCATCAGCCCTTAAATAAGAGATGTTGAGTTCTAACTATTTGAACAAACAGATGTATCTTTCTTGATATTACCATTTTCTATGTTCAATTACTTATCTTTAGGGGTAAGATATCCAAATCTTCTGAGATAAAAAAAAAAAAATCTTCCTGTTGCCTATTGTATCTAGAAGTGCACTCATGACCAGATGTTTTATTAAATGGGCTAACATGGTTGAGGAAACATTTCTAACTATTAGAAAACAGAAATACAGACAATTTTGGCAGTGAATATAGAAAAAAAAATCCTGTATAGAACAAAGCTGTTTCACTGATATGTTGTGGAATCCAAATTTGTCTCTGCAAACTTCCATCTTTTACTTGGAAGAAAACTAGTCCCGTCATCTCTGACATGACACCTCAGGGGCAAGGCTGGGATATGACCTCACCTTTATGTTTTAATTTGATTAATTTTATATTACATTTTAACATAACATATAAAATCTATATTTAAATTTATTATATTTTAATATCATATTTTATATTTTAATATAGACATGTCAGTAGTATATGATTACACTTGTAAGTTTAATATCTTTTTTTTTTTTTTTTTTGGTTTTTTGAGGTAGGGTCTCCACTCTGGTCCAGGCTGATCTGGAATTCACTATGTAGTCTCAGGGTGGCCTTGAACTCACGGCAATCCTCCTACCTCTGCCTCCCGAATGCTGGGATTAAAGGCGTGCGCCACCACGTCTGGTTGTTTAATGTCTACTTGAAATGTATCCACTATATGTTCACTTTAGTTATAACTGTGAAATTTGTTCCAAAGAAACAAAGACATTTTATCCTCTAAATTATTAAAGCCAATGACAGACCTTTTGACTCTTAAATACAGGATAGACACTGAGCCTAAGTATTAGGTGATGGGATCTAGGTTTAAAGCAGCAACTGTCAAATTTGGTTTAGGAAGAGTTAAATCAGGCAGACGTAATGTTGTGCACCTGAAGTCCCAGTTACTAGAAGACTGAGGCAGGAGAATCACAAATTGAAGACCAGCCTAGGCTGCATAGTGAGACATCCCATCTCAAACGGAAGCAGAAAGGGGCTGGAGAGATGGCTTAGTGGTTAGGGTGCTAGCTAAGAACCCATATTCTACTCTCTAGGTTGCACATAAACCAGATGCACAAAGATGACATAAATGTACAAGTCGCACATGCACACAAGGGGGAGCATACGTCTAGTGTTCGATTACAGTGGCTAAAGGCCCTGGAGTACCAATTCTCTCTCCCTCTTTCTTTCTCTCTCCTGGGCCCACATTAAAAAAAAAAAAAAAAAGGCCAGTCTGTTGGGCTTGCTTCAAAAAAGAAAAAGGAGGAGGAGGAGGACGAGAACAAGAACAAAAACAAGAAGAAAGATTAAATTAAGATACTGAAAATAGAAATTAAGATCAGTGATTAACAAGATTAAATAGGAGGGATGTTAATGAAGTCAATAGTAAATTTTAGAGTGGTAAACTTGTAGAACCAGGAAAATTATGGTATGTAATTTGTAATAAATGGTTATTTTTATATACTGGGAAGCAACAAAGTATCTGACATTGATGCTATAGGCTACTGGAAATGAGGCAGGATAGAAAGAGGGAAAATTAGAGGGTCATGGGGAAGGAGAAAAAAGCCCCTCGCCTTGGAGTATACTTGAAGTCTCTCAAAAGCTGACAGCCAAGAATTCCAGCACAATTAACATTTTCTATGAAGGTTGCTGAGTGACAATCTTCCTTTTTTTTTTTTTTTGGTTTTCCAAGGTAAGGTCTCATTCTAGCCCAGGCTGACCTGGAATTCACTCTGTAGTCTCAGGGTAGACTCGAACTCTTGGCGATCCTCCTACCTCTGCCTCCTGAGTGCTGGGATTAAAGGCATGCACCACCACGCCCGGCTCAATCTTCCTTTTATGTAGAGATGGTTCAAATAAGAATGCTAAAATAGTATTGAACCATGCTTAAAGCCACAGCATATATTCCTCCCCGTCTCCTTCTCCAGCTGTAAACCTGTAATTTTCTGCACATTTCACAGGAAACCACATTGTGCAGTAAAAGACATGTTTTCACCCTCTTGTGCAACCCTTGTGACCCATGGTTTTATATTATCAGACTTCATTCCTATTCAAGGCACCAGCAGAGCTACTTTATAATCTCATCCTTGGAAAAAGGAGGAAAAGAAGGTCTTTAGCAGCCCTTTGAGCTGTAACAGGAGAGCCATGAAAAACTGCTGAGACCTTTAAGTGAAGCCCACCCCCAAGCTTGGTGTCTTATTCTTTGCCTGAGTGCCTCTCTTTCTATTAGTCCTCATGCTTACATCTATGTTAAAAATCTCTTCGGAATAAACCCCAAGTCTGCTTCCTTCATGCTGGCTCATCCTGAAATTCTTTTCTGTGCTAAAACCAAAACTCAAGGCTTCACCCGAGCAGAGATCTCTACATAGCACTCCTTGGGCTGCTGCAAGTGGCAGCATATAAATGGGTCTGAAACTCCTGCCCTGTGACAGGCAGAGGATGAGAAGGGTCAGTCAACTATATCCATCCACTATGTATGTGGTCAACAAAATTGGCAATGTAGAAACACTCTGGAAAAGAATATAATGACCATGAGGGACCCAAGGCCCAAACTCTAGAAAGTGTTTTTGGTTAAAGATAGTGAAGAAATAGAAGCAATGAGGAAAAAATACAGAGAACTATGAAATGACCAGCATAATAACCTGTATCATAGTAACCATGGAGGTTAATATGTGATATCGTTTGTTATCTGCAGGGCAGGTAGGGAAGAGAGGAAAAGGGCAGAAAATGAATGAAGTAACGGACAACCCAAGGATTTAAAAGTACAGCTCCAGAGCTAGAGAACTCAACATCAAATTGGATCTCTAACGTGCCTGCCAAGGCTCAGGGAACATTGCAGAAAGGGCAGAAAGATTTTAAGAGCTTCCTGGTAGGTGGAAATAGCCTGCAGTTGTGTGTCCCTTCCCTCCCTCCCTACCCCTGACCCCACAGACTGACAGAGACCTCTAGGACCCCACAATGATTACCAAGAACCCCACCAAAGAAGACTCAGCAGAATAGAGGCAGGAGAGAGAATATAAGAGTACAACCTTTCTATAAAAAAATCAAGAAAGAAATAAACAAGTAATGAAAATCAAAAGTAGCTTCTGAATGGAGTTTCACACTTGACAGATACTTTCAGAGCAATGTTTGAGCTTAAGTCTCATGCTGGTTAAGCACATAAAGCTATTTTTATCACCGTTTCACAAACAAGGAACATAGACACTTAGAATATTTTAGGAATACACAAAGGCACAAGTTGACTGCGCTCTGTGACTCCCAACCCCACATTGTTCTCTGAATGGGACCTGATGACTGTGCTGGAAAGCAAGGAAAGGGAGAAGGTGGAGGCAATTTTAGGAAAAACGAAGGTGTTTTTCACTGCTCACTTTTCCTCAAGACAAAGACAGTGGGCAGGAGGGAGGAAGCCTTCTCATCATGTAGGTTTAGGATCAGATGTAGTGCCCTGCAGGGACACTGTAAGCATCACCAACTTTTTCTGTCATGATAAAGAAATAATGTGAGTACTGTATTTATGAATGGGGTAAATATTTATGTATCTTTTAAAAATATTTATTTGACACACAGAGAGAAAAACAGAGAGATAGAGAGAGTGGGCATGACAAGGCCTCCTGCCTCTGCAAACAAATTCTAGACACATGCTCCACTTTGTGCATCTGACTTTACATGGGTAGTGGAGAATTGAACCTGGGCCTTTAGGCTTTGCAAGCAAGTGCCTCAACTATAAAGCCACCTCTCTAGCTCCATAATGTCTTCCTCCTTACATATAGACAGTATACATGATCATAATACCCTTCTTTGTCTCCCTTTCTTATCCCCCCCCCGAATCCCTTCTTCCCAACTTGTCTCTTCTATTTTGATGTCATCATATTTTCATCTATTATGCAGGTCTTGTGTAGGTAGGGTCAGCCACTGTGAAATCATCAATTCCACAACCACTTTGTGTCTGGAAGATAGTACTGCAAAGCCTGCCTCTCCTTCCTCTGGCTCTTTCCAACACCTCTTCCATAATGGCCCTTGAGCCTTGCAGGGTGTGACAGGGATGTTCATAATGTCTTTTGTCTTTTACTACTTCCCAACTTTAGTTTCTTTGGAACTCTGAGTGCTAAGTGCTGAGTCCAGCATTTCTAAGTTGGGTTCAGACACTGGTAGTTTACTTAATATGAGTCTCTGTTGGATTTTTTTTTTTTTAATTTGAGAGAGAGAGAGAGAGAGAGAGAGAGAGAGAGAATGGGCATGCCAATGACCTCTCAGCCACTATGAATGAACTCTAGAAGCATGTGCCCTCTTGAGGGCAAGTGTGGCATTGCATCCTTGCATCACTTTTTGCGTCTGTCTAATGGTGGGACTTGGAGATCAAACAGGCATTCTTAGGCTTGGCAGGCAGTTGCCTCAACCGCTAAGCCATCTCTCCAGCCCTCTGTTAGATTTTTGAAGGAAGAGAAACTCAGGTTATGATTTCATTATGCTTGCATTTTCAAATATTTTATTAAAGATTTGAATAAAAGATCATTAAGATCATTTAAAATGTTCTAGAAATATCTAAAAATTAAGTATTTGTAGATTTACTATTCTAGACAAATAAAGAGATTTAAGATACAGTAATCTATCCAGCCCTCTGTTAATATTTCAAAGAGAAACTTTTTTTTGATTTCATTATGCTTGCATTTCAAATATTTTATTAAGATTTGAATAAAAGAACTAAGATCATTTAAAATGTTCTAGAAATATATAAAAATTAAGTATTTGTCCTTTACTCTTCCTCCTAAATAAAGGGATTAAAGATACAGTAATTATGCCCGGCTTAAATATGTCAAACTTATGTAAATTTTTCTTAGCTAAAAATATGATCTCTTAAAGTAAACTATGTTATAAGTAGAATAAATGATATTGGGCTTGAACTTAGAACAGTAAATAATTAAAAGTCTAGAGATGTCAGAGAGAAAACAGAGTTGGAAAGCCTCAAACTATACAAAAAGAGGTTCAGTGTCCTTTTCAGTATCTCTTTTTTTATATAACAAGCCAGACCCATGGAATGGACTTCAGATCATAGGTTTTACTATAAAAATTAACTCTGTGGTCATGTTAAATTAGTTTTGTAAGTGGAAAATAACTCAAAGTTTATAACACAAAGCTTTCATGCTCTGTCAAGTGAACGTGTTCAAGGAGTGAATCAGGAGCTATCAATGACAGAGGGTGTTATGATTTTTGTAGGAACTATTTGTCACAATGTTTAGTGGACATTGTTCATTTACCATACAGGAACCATGGCTGGTACTAGGCCTGCTATGTGTTAGACAATCTTATGTCTTTTGTCCCTCAAGCACCCTTTTTAATCTTCACTACTTTCCAAAACTTCATATAAATGAAAACTATATAATTATCTAAACATATAATTTATACTATTTTACCTATAAACACTTCTTATACAATCTTATGTGACTAAATGTGTAATTTCTATTCAAACACCCACAGTAAGAAGTTATAACACTGTGTCTTCCAGCATACTCATGAATAAGCACTTATAAATTAAAATAGATATTTTTGGTTTCTTTTCTATTTCTTTATGACATTAAGAAACTTTTCATTTAGTTTTCTGAATATATATATATAATGTTGTTATTTATATATACTGGTTTAGGATAGTAAAGGGGGGAATTCAACATTTATTAAAAGGTTCTGATAGGGCCAGGCGTGATGTCACATGCCTTTAATCCCAGCACTTGGGAGGCAGAGGTAGGAGGATCACTGTGAGTTTGAGGTCACCCTGAGAATACAGAGTGAATTCCAGGTCAGCCTGACCTACAGTGAGACTCTACCTTGAAAAAAAAAAAAAAAAAAAAAAAAAAAAAAAAAAGGTTCTGATAGGGTTAAGAATCAATGGATTAAAATAAATGCATGCAAATTACATTCATCATGACACTAAAATTTTTAGGTTTGTGACAGTTGAAGACAGGAAATTTTTTACATATTCTATTTTTAGGGAAACAGTTTTTCGTTTTCCAAGGTTCATTTTTAGCCAATATGAGAAAAAAATTCATGGGAAAAAAATATTAAAAGTAATGACTCTATAGGACATTAAAATGATTGTCTTTTCTTTTTATATATACTTAAATTAGGATACTTTGAAAATATTCATAGTCTAATTTATTTTTGTATTATTCTACAACGGAGGATTGCCGTGAGTGGCTATAAAAGAGTGAAACCCTATAAAAAAACACCAAATATATATATATATATATATATATATATATATATATATATATATATGCCTTTAATATTAACAAAAGAAATATAAAAATATAGATATCACTTCTTTATTTTCAATTCAGTTAATATTTGTAGATTTAGTGTGTGTTATGATAGATTTAAAAATATAATCATGATAGTTATTGAGACAGGGTCTAAGGTACCCCAGGTTAACCTCAAGTTCACTGTGTAGTTGAAAATGATCATAAATTTCTGATGCTCCTGCCTCTATCTCCCCAGCGCTTAAATCACACGTGTGTATCATCGGCCCAGTTTATGCAGTGCTGGGGATCAAACCCAGAGCTTTGTGAATGTTAAGCAAGCACTCTACCAACTCAGTTCCATTCTAGCCCTTAAAAATATAATTATATTTTGTTTTGAATAACATATAAGTATAGTCTATCCTGTGTATAAATATGGTAAGTTTATACATCTGAAGATAAAACTTTGAATTATCTTCTGTTGTGAGATGAGTGTGATATAGGTACAAATTTGAGCATGATAGATACTAACATCATTATGTTCCTAACACTATCCAATTAAAGGATCAGACAGGTAAACAATTATAAGTTAGAAGATTTGTAAGTAAATATTATGACAGGGACTACTAGGGTAATATAGCTCAGTGATAGTGTTTATCTAGCATGTGTGAAGCCATAGGTTTCATCCTTGGAACCACAAAAAAAAAAAAAAAAAAAAAAAAAATGGAGAGATACACGCTAGGATGAAACTTCAGAGGGCAGTGATGGTCAGTCAGGCTTTACCTTTCCGGATAACCCGAGCAGGGTGTTGAGTAACAGCAGTTCACCACGTGGCGGTGGAACCCTGGAGGAAGGAATTGCAGGCAGAGGGGATGAATGCAAAGAGCCCTTGTGACTGGCAACTCCAGAGCTCTGGGAGGCAGTGGTGAAAGGATGGGAACCACATCAGAAAGGCCATTGGAAGGAATGTGAAATTTACCCGAAAGGCAAGAGGAAGGCTCTGCAGAAGCTAAATGTGATCAGATTGCATTTCAGGAGTGAGTCTGGCCCCTAGGGTAAGCTGCAGATGTCATCCACATTTACACACGTCTCCAGCCGTTTCCTCCACTCCCGTGCATATGAGTCTTTCCTACCTAAGCCTGTGCCTCACCTGTGCTCATGTCCAGTTCTTGCAGGCTCGTTGGTCCTGTGCATCACCAGTTATCCCGCTGTCAACTAACTTTCATCACCAGCTCTCTCACCTCAACGCTCTCATGCATTCAAGGCTACAATTTGACTTGGGGGTGGGGGAAGCCACAATTCTGAACAACAGAAGCTGAGTATTTTCAGTTTCAAAATGGACTGCTTCAAAAATCAATTGCTTCATCTTATCCTTTAGCATTTTTTTTTGAGGGGGTGGTTCGAGGTAGGGTCTCATTCTGGCCCAGGCTGTCCTGGAATTCACTCTGTATTCTCAGGGTGGCCTCCAACTCACGGTGATCCTCCTACCTCTGCCTCTGGATTAAAGGCATACGCCACCATGCCCAGCTACCTTTAGCATTTTAAAGCTGCGTTCTCTTTTTTTTTTGGGGGGGGCATTTCGAGGTAGGGTCTCACTCTAGCTCTGGCTGATCCCCTAGCTCAGGCTGATCTAGAATTCATTATGTAGTCTCAGGGCAGCCTGGAACTCAGCGATCCTCTTACCTCTACATCCTGAGCGCTGGGATTAAAGGCTTGCACCACTACACCCGGCTAAAGCTGCATTTTCTTTTTATTCTACCATCTTCAACATAATTCACCACATTCTCATTTGATCAGGAAATATTTAATTCCATTTATTTATTAGAAGAGAGAGAAAAATGAATGCTTGTGTGAGCTCACAGCTCTCTCTGTGTGTAGAACTAGTTTTGAAATAAAAGAGTGAATCAGAGAACTGCCTTTACCAAAAGAAAAAGAAATTACAATGCTTGGATTTAAAACCCATTGGAAATCGGTGTAGCTAAATCTGAGTGATCTGGTCTGCCAATTGCAAATATGACAGCAGAGCGCTGCCAATTCATTGTTTCCATGTTCTGCACTTCAAAATAAATAGTTCTTTTTCTTTTAGTTTCCTGAAAACTAATCAAAGGAAACAAGAAGCAACAATAAGCTGGGAGGTTTCCCTCGGTTTTTAGATTTCTTCTGTAAGCACTATGTCAATAGAATATAATTAATAACACATGTATGAAATGTTAGGGCTAAGATTGTATGAGTCATCACCCAACAAGAACTTTGGACAATAAAATCCTCATGACCCTTAACAGTCTAAAAATTGAACTTAGGGTGAGAGAGAGAGAGAGAGATTGAGATTTAAAAGTTGAATTATCATCCACAGTCCCTTGGGACTTCTGTCTTTGTCCAAGCCCTGTGACCAAAGTTTATGGAGCTGAATTAACCTGTTAATGAGGAGAATCCCATAATGGTATGCTCTGAACAAGAAAAGTATTATTACTGGGCTGAGGCTGTAGTTCACTCTCTCCTTTTTTTTTTTTTTTTTTTTTTTTTTGAGGTAGTGTCTGCTGACCTGGAAATCACTATGTAGTCTCAGGGCGGCCTCAAACTCACAGTGATCCTCCTACCACTGCCTCCCAAGTGCTAGGATTAAAGGTGTGTGCCACCACACCTGGCAAGTTGTATTTTTTTTTATTTTGTTTTGTTTTGTTTTTTGAGATAGAGTCTCACTGTAGACCAGGCTGACCTAGAATTCACTGTGTATTCTCAGGCTGGCCTTGAAGTCATAGGATCCTCCTACCTATGCCTTCCGAGTGTTGGGATTAAAGGTGTGTGCCACCACTGCTGGCTGAGGCTTCAATTCAATGCTTCAGTACTGTGTAGCATATACAAAGCCCCTGGTTCAATCTCCTGCACCACGCACAAAAACATTATTCTTTAACCACTGAGCCATCTCTCTAGGCCACAAAAATTATGCTTGCAATTTTTCCAAAACATGCATATATTTCTAGGCTCTGTTGTGATGGCCAAATCTTTCTCCCTTTATGAGCCTATTTTCTTATTTCTTATAAGTCTTCTATTTCAGAAGAAGATTGAAAACATCAGCAGTACTATCTTTGAGAAATACACAGATTATAAATGTAACTCCTTGATGATAATCAAGAATTCTTTTGATACTTTCATACTAATTCTTACAAAGCATAGCCTATATTCATAAACGCTATAAGTAAAATGTTAACTTTTATTGGAAACCCCTGAAACTTGCTCAGCAAAATAGGTAAATATAACTTGAAAGGAATAAAGAAAATTTAAAACAACAGTCATCATTTATGTGGGGAGTTGGAGAGAGATTAGTAGTTTAAGCAACATTTTAAAGTGATTTCATAAATATCAAATGCTTGTGAACTGTTTGCCTACAGAGGGTTCCTGAATAATTGGTGTGAACGTGTTTTTAAGACATTTTGTGCAGATTTCTAGATTCTCAGATTTTCAGAACTAAACTGGTGATTCAGAACTAAAGTTCTGAATTCATGTCCAGAAATTGGTTTGAGTCTTGTACCCAGAGCTGATCAGACTCTAGCAAAGTGATGTATAATACTTGACATCAAAAATTCTTTGTTTGGGCTGGAGAGATGGCTTAGCAGTTAAAGCCCCTGCCTGCTAAGCCTAAGAACCCGGTTCCAATCTCCAGGTCCCATGTTTAGCCAGATGCAAAGTGACGCAAGGGCGCAATGCCACACTTGCCCACAAGGGTGCGCACGCATCTGGATTTCATTCACAGCAGCTGAGAGACTGCTGGTGCGCCCATTCTTTATCTGTCTCCCTCTCCCTCTCTGTCTGTCTCTCTCTGTGTCTCTCTCCAAAAATAAATAAAATTTTAAAAAATTCTTTGTTTGATCATTAGATTGTTTAACTACTTTGTACTGAACTGTGAAATGTTGACATGAGTTCTGGACTTTTAATGTTTAAAAGCCCTATCAAGGTGTAGGATTTGGGTAATTACAATTTCAGATTAAGGGGCAATGAATCTTAGTGTGTATGCCTGTTATATACCCTAGACCACCTATCTCATTGACGAGGAGGATAGAGGTAAACTCTGCTATCATCACATGAGGTGCTCATTTTGATATCTGACATTAAAAAAAACATTCGCCTGGCATGGTGGAGCACGCCTTTAATCCCAGCACTAAGGAGGCAGAGGTAGGAGGAGTGTCATGAGTTTGAGGCCACCCTGAGAATACAGAGTGAATTCTAGGTCAGCCTGGGCTAGAGTGAGACCCTGCCTCAAAAAAATCAAAATAGATAAATTAATTAATTTTAAAAAATTCAATGTGTGTATGTTGTGCACGTTCATGTGAGGAGTGCAGATGTGAGCATGGTATGTCACATGTGTGGAGGTCAGAGGACAAATTTTGGATCAGTTTTTGCCTGTACACTTCTTTAGAAGTAGGGTTTCTTGCTCAAGATTCTCCTTCTGCCATTCTTTTCTCCACTTCCTCTGAGCCCCCAGGAAATTCTCCTGTATCGCCATTGGTGTTAGCATTCTGTGATTACAGATGTCTGCCACAGCTTCTAGCTTTTATTTATTTATTTATTTATTTGTTTATTTATTTATTAGAGACAGAGAGGAAGAGAGAGAGAGAATGGGTGTGCCAGGGCTTCTAACCACTACAAATGAACTCCAGATGCATGCCCCCCTTCTGCATCTGGCTTACATGGGACCTGGAGAATCAAACCAGGGTCCTTAGGCTTTACAGGCATTCGCCTTAACTGCTAAGCCATCTCTCCAGCCCACTTCTAGCTTTTTATGTCGACTCTGGAGATAGAACTGAAGTGTGCCAGCTTGAGCAGTAGCTCCTTTATCCACTGAACCATCTCCCCAACCCAATATCTGACATTATAAATAATTTTCTGACTTCCATTAATGCGGTTTTGTGGCTACTGTTTCCTGGTACCTTAATCTTACAGGGGCCTGGGTGGAACATAGAGTGGACACCAACTGTGGCTTCCACTGAGTATGACATTCTCATGAGCATCACCTTTGGAAGATGTTTCTACATGTTGGGTTGCCATCTATCTAAGATCTATAGATAATGTCACTGATTAGTAAATTGTGCTTGGCTAATATAACAGTTACCTTCTTGTTTTTGAGACAGAAACACCTGACCAGAAGCAGTTGATGGAAGGAAAGGGTTTATTTTTTGGCTTACAGTTTTAAGGGGAAGTTTCATCACAGCAGAGAAAGCATGACTGAGCAGACAGTTTGGGTGTCACATCTTGTCACCACAGCAAGAAGGAAGTAGTCTGAGAGAACTAGCTAGCAATATAAAGTCCCAAGGCCTGCCTCGCGTGACACACCTCCACCTGCAAGGCTCCACCTTCTAAAGGCTTCACCTGCTGGGGAGCAAATATAAGGCTTAATCACAATGACTTGAGGCTAATGGGGACATTTTACATTCAAACTACCTCAGCTGAGATTGTCTCTTGGGAAACACCAAAGAAAGCTCACAGAATCCTAAAACGCCTTCTTTCATATCCTGGCAAGGAATCTCTATTTAGAAAATCAATACAGATGGTGTTCCTATACCAAAAACTACAAATAATTATTTGAAGATGTGCCAAATAACATATTTCTTGAAATTTTAGACTTATTTTACTTTGAAAAGTTAACTCATTATGCTGCCCCTACTTCTGCTTTTTAAGACAGATGCCAGCCTCAAACAAGTGGTGATCTTCTTGCCCCAGCCTTCTGAGTACTGGGATTACAGACTTAAGACTAGTGTTAGTTCATTTCCTTTTAACATGCCTGAAGATTTTAATCAAGTTTTTGAGGATAATGAAATGCTATGAGTGTTTAATTAATTTACCCTTGAATATATCTTACATAAAGGCAACTTTATACTCAGTTCTGAACTACCAGTTAATTAAGTTGCTGAAGACTCAGAAAAAGGGGAGTGTATGCAACTTTTGTCAAGTATATAATCAGTGTACATGGTTCATTTTAATTATTCTGTCTACCCTTCATATCCATTAACACTGTCTGTAAAGCTTGAGTATGAAGCCACCCATAGTGTCTGGCAGTATCATATTTGATACTGCTTTCTCATGATGACTGACATTGAGTTGAGTGACAGAGAGCTATGGAGGCTGACTAACTAGATGGACATCCTGTCTTCCTTGTTTTCCAAACAGCTGAGGCCTTGAGCAACATACTGGTGCTCTCTCCATCATCACATGCCCTATGATGATGCTAACAAAGTGAACTCATATCCGACTCAGATGATCAGTTCTTAAGGGAAAATTCATGTAGTCAGTAGTTATAAAGTCAAGGGTGCCTTCTCTGGGTGTGTGTACTTTAGTGTGGCTTCCATTTCTCTGCAAGTAGAATTGTGTGTCTCAAGAATAAGGGCCACCATATAGAAGAATCTCTCTCTTTCTTTTTCTATTTCTCTTTCTCTTCTCTCTCTCTCTTTCTCTCTTTCTAACTAGATATATTCTGGTTGAACTATTGTGAAATACATGAAAAAATTATCTACTTTCTAATTCCTACTTCACTGGGGTATTTTCTGCCCGTATAAGTCACTGTCCTTAATAAGTCCTAGATGGTAATTTGTTGCTCCCACGAGTCTGTATAGTTTGTTAGTATAATAATTATTTATCAGTTATTGTCAAAAACATGCAGCTATTTAAATATTTACTTTTTAAAACTTATCAAATAATTTATTTCCTTTTGTTGTTGTTGTTTTTGTTTTGTTTTTGTTTTTCAAGGTAGAGTCTCACTCTAGCCCAGGCTGACCTGGAATTCACTATGTATTCTCAGGGTGGCCTCAAAATCACAGTGATCCTCCAACCTCTGCCTTCCAAGTGCTGGGATTAAAGGCATGCGCCACCATGCCAGGCTATTTCCAGTTTTCATAATTTATTTTTATACATGACATTGTCTATAGTTTGGTAATAAATGTCTATAATACTTCAGTTGTTCTCAATGTTTAATTAGAACTATAAAACAATATTTTATAGGAATTTAAAAATTGTTGCAAAATGAAGTAGTTATTCTTAGGTGAGTCACAGAAACTATGAGAACTTTTATCCTTTAAGTTGAGGAGTGGGCACAAAGGGCTCCATATGACTAGGAATTATTGCCATTGGAGATGCATCCTTACCTGGTGAAGTTCTGGCAGTCATAATGGAACACATTCGTAGCTATTAAAAATCTTTTGTAGCTAACTTTGAACAATTGTTCACCTCAACCATTAGGCCTATGTAACTTTTTGGTTTATTTTTATTCTTTTATTCTGAAAGGTGAAGAAAATATTAGTTCAGTAAAGCAGCCAATAAGGACTATTCGAAACATCTATTAGCTAAATGCTGAGAAAGAACCCTTTATTTTGCTTTCATAAAGAGTTATTAGGTACAACTTTTAAAAAGTGAACTCTAAAAGTATAAAATCTGAAACAAGGTAGAAATTAACTACTTTACAAACTTTAAGATCCAGGTTCTACTTGAATAAGTCCAAGATAAGTGACCATATATTTAGAAGGTCTTATTTAATTTACAAGCAATCCTTGAAGCAGTTAAAATTAGAGGAGGAAAGTCACTAAAAGACATGATTCTTAAAAATCACAAGAATATTTAGCTATCAATAAATACTACCACATATTAATTTGTTAAAATTAATCTTCCTTATCACTGTAAGTTTGAGGCCAACCTGAGACTACATAGTGAATTCCAGGTCAGCCTGGGCTAGAGTAAGACCCTATCTTGAAACAACATGTAAACCACAACCCCATTTGGAATACCTGTAACCCCACTGAGGAACATCCCCAATGGAATGGGAGCAAGGACAAGGGAAAAGAGAGTACTAACACATGATGTATCCATATGAAATATGTTATTAATATTAATAATAATAAAAAAGAAATTAATCCTCCTCAATAAAAAGTGAACACCCAAAAGAAATGAAATTGATATGTTGAAGAGACATCTGTACTTCTAAGTTCAGTGTAGCAATATTCACAATGGCTAATCAATCAAAACATAATTGTCTATCAACCACAGAAAGACAAGTATCATCTCACTCATATATGGAATCTACGAATGCTGACCAGCTAGGAGGTGAGTGGAGAATGGCAAATGCCAGAGGCTGGGGAGAGTAGTAGGGAGAGATGGAGGAAGGCTGGTCAAAGGGCACTAAGTTATAGTTAGAAAGAAGGAAGAGGTTCTGGCACACTATTGTACAACAGGGTAGCCTCAGGGAACAGTAATGCACTATACATTTTAAAAGGCTAGACAAAAGGATTTAAAAGGTTTTTTTACTATAAAGAAAGGATGCATGTCTGAGAAGACAGATATATTTAAACTGATTTTATCACACACTGTATTCATGTATTGAATTGCTTGGTATTCTAGTAACATGTGCTATTTTAAATATTTTTATGAAGTGGGCATGGTGGCACATGTCTTTAGTCCCAGCACTCAGGATGCAGAGGTAGGAGGATCGCCATGAGTTCAAGGCCACCCTGAGACTCCATAGTGAATTCCAGGTCAGCCTGGGCTGAAACCCTACCTTAAAAAAAAATTAAATATTTTTATGTAAAACTAAGTAAAAAAAATATTTAAAAATTCTAATCCCTATTAAAACATTTTTGTCTTTGTCATTTTACCAATTCAACAATTTTAATGTGTAGGACACTTTTTTTGTTGTTTGTATGTTCAAATAAGTGTATGTGACAAGTTTTGCTTTAGCTCAGGATTTGAAGACTGACCTGGGAAACATAGTGAGAGCCCATTTGAAAAATTAAATAAAAAATACTCAAACATATGTATGTAAAATTTATGAAGGAATGGGTAAAATTCCTGAAGTAAATTCTATGTTGTTGTCCATGAGTTTTAGTGATGTTTGAAAATTTTAAAGTATATCTCAAAGGAAGTTTTAGCAAGTGGAAAGCGGGAATTGAGAAAGAAAAAAATATATACTTTTTCATTGATTTCAGAGTCTCAGATTATGTGAACGTTTGCTTGAGATGAAGGAAAGGCAGAGACAACTGAAGAAAATAAACCTTCTCAGTGGGCAGCATGGTGCTGAAAAAGTTCAAATAGAGGATGAAGTGGTAGAACAAAGATTGCCTTTTCCTATTTTTCCCAGACTTCCCCTAGCTGGCTTCCAAGGAATATAAGTCTTTATTGTTTTGTCTATGAATGGTTCTAAAATACTTCAAAAATCATAGGAATTGTCAGTCATAATTAAGAGCTTTTCTGGGGTACTAATCATTCACTGACAATGGAGAAGGAACATTTTCAAAGTGTTCTTTGAAAATTTCACAGAATAGCGGTCTATAATCACACTTATTGCACAAGTGTTCGAAGACTGTTGTCATCAAGTGCACGGTAACACAAGGGTGCATAAGCTCACCTCAGAGGGTGTGGGGGTGCTTCAGAGGTCTTGCCCCTCTCCTCTCTGAAGATGCGCAGTCTCCCTTCGAACTCTAGAGAATAAAATTAGGGGTGGAAAGAAAAAGGTGGGAAAGAACAGGTTTGGGGAAGTGAGAAGGAGAGGTTTCAGAGAATAAAAGAAAAGAAAAGAGAAAGAAATGAATGAATCAAAATGAGAAGAGAAAAAAGGAAGAGAAAGGAAAAAAGAAATTGACATGAGAATGAAGTATATAGAAATGAGATAAGGGATTCATACTAAGACATACATATAGATATATATATATATATATATATATATATGGAGGGGGGTATACGGTGTGTGTGTGTGTGTGTGTGTCACCCCTTGTTTGGTGCACATTTATCCTTGTTCACCACATTGCATATCTGGCCTTTGAACTTCTGGGAGATTCTCCTGTCTCTGCCTCCCTTCTTACACTAGGTACACACTGGGAATCATCTGGTAAGCACTTTATCCTCTAAGCCCCAGCCTGAAAAAAGAGATATTTATTTTAAAAGATTACTTGAATCCTTTTTAGAGTTTTGGAAATATACAAGCAAAAGAATTATTTTGAAACTTATTTAGTGGCCCTGACTCCTCTCTACTGTGACTGAGTCACATGGCTTATGACCTTCCAAAACTATTTGTGCATTTGCAATCATCAGTCACAAGGATTAGTTCAGGCTTACTCTTCACACAACATACCAGGGTTTATAGTTTCTGTTTGGGAGATATTTATAATCTAGAATTGAATATCTGGGGCTGGAGAGATGGCTTAGTGGCTAAGGTGCTTGCCTGCAAGGCCTAATGACCCATGTTCAACTCTCCAGATCCCACATAAGCCAAACACACAAGGTGATGCAAGCATGCAAGGTTGCACATGCGCACAAGGAGGTGCACATGTTGTGAGTTTGATTTCAGTGGCTGGAGGCCTTGGTGTGCCAATTGTCTCCCTCCCCCGCCTTACTCTTTCTCACTCTCATTAAAAAAAAAAATTACAAAGAAAATATGACTAGTTAAATAGTAAGCTAGAACCGTAAGTCCTGCAGACTTTAGGAAGTTTTACTGTCATAATTAGACTTGCTGTGCTTGCTTCTAAGGAAGAAGGAAAACAGATATTTTCTCCTTAATGGCATGTGTTCCTTTGTAGTGATAAGGTTTAATTTACTATAGATAAGTGAGTCAAAGAAAGAGGCCATCTCCTATGAAAGGTTTTCCCCTTCTTAGGAGACATTATAAATTCTGACCTCATAGAAACATCCATAATTCTTGAACTGATATTTCTTTTCTCTACATAATGTATTGGTTTATTTCTGTACTTGCTTCTTCAAACTAGCCTAACTATAAGTCTGGAGATTTCAACCAAAGTGATTTCCATACCCCACTCTCAGAAGACGGATTTACTTGTCATTACTGGTGGGGTGTCATCCAATGGAAGCATCCACGGATGGTACAGATATGTGACCATACACAGGACTGCCTCCAACAAGAAAGTATACATACCAAATTGATAGTGTCAATATTGAGAAACCCTGGACAAGAGCCTCTGCCTGAGTGCTCCATGTGATCTACATCCTTACCACAGCCTCGTCTTTCACCTTTTTGTTGTGTTCAAAGGCAGTCTATTACCTTCATTTGAACCAACTTCTCTACCTACCTCACCTTCAGTAGACAAACGGATCTTCCCCTCTCCCTCTTCTTTCTCCTCTCTGCTTGAAAATAAATAAATTATTTAAAAAAAGAGAACTGGGGATGTTGCCTGATAACCTACATACTTTAAAATGTTAGCTACTGTTGTTCTTGTTCAAGTGTCTGCTAGGATCCATATCCTCTACCTCACTTCTTTCTTCTCCTCTTCCTCAAGTTGGGGAACAAGTATATTTTAAGCATGGTGGTTTCTCTGGAATGTTTACCTAAGCTATGATTTTTTTTTTTTTTTACTGGTCCAAGGACTTGAAGTGCGGAGAGGTAAAAGAAGTATCCTGTTGTTCTCTCACTTGGTTTTGTCTATCTCCATCTCCTACTAAGACAAAGGGCATTCATAAAGATGAGCAAGAGAAATAAAAGGGAGAAATATTTCAAAACATTGTTGTGGATGACACATGATACTCAGTCTATGAATGAGAGGGCAGGTGTATTCTGGAAAATGCACAATATTTGTGCTTAAGTGACCTTATTTATTGTGATGCCTTCCTCTGTAATGTACTTTATAGAAATAAAGCAAAGTTTGGGAGCAAGTTATTGAGTTCATGTTTGCCCATGAATTTGTGATGCAAGGGAGGCTTGTGGATTTCATCTCAGAAGAGAGATCAGAGCTAATGGTATGGATTTGAGACCTTTCTTTGTCAAATAATGGTAACTAAGTCAGATAAAATACAATATGAAAATGAGATAGTTGAGTTCAAGAAGCTGTTTCTGTCTGAGTAGGTGGATGGATGGACACCACACTGCATAGTCAGGTGAATTAATGATTTAGGTTCTTATTTTCAATGAGGCTGGGGAGAGTGTGTTCTGTTGTGGGAACTGGACACAATCATAGATTCTGTTTTGGGGGGAAAATGTGAAGGTTGAAACCACCACAAAGAAAATTAAAACAACATGCATGATATGGTTTCTTATTTTGATATCTCTTGGTTTATGAATAGTGTAAAATTGTTACACAACTTAAGGAAGTTTTGTTGAATATTGCATACCATTCAACTGTTTGAAAATGGGCCTTTGTGTTATTTTAATCATGTATCTTTTTAAATCTTGCAGATCATAAGGCATGTGGATCCTCTGCCCCGAAAGATCGAGTAGTCACAGTGACAGAGTACCAAGGTATGCCATTTTACAAATTATTTGGAACTGTATTAAGAACCTTGCAAGGATGGTATCTGTGATATTGTGCTTCCACTTGCTGACAAGTTCTGCCCCACCCCACAATAATTTTTTTTAACCTGAGTTAGTATTCCCCACTGTTTTTGCACTGGTAACCCATTCCACCTCCACAGAGGAAATTTTGCACAATTATAAAGACCTGGATGTATGTAGAAGATCTCTCACTGCATAAATTATCTGCAGCAAAGAAAATTTTATTTATGAAACAGGGATAGAAGTCTTGAAAAGATCCTAGCTCATAAGAAATGGTTGGTGGAAATTCATATTTCAAACCTCAGTCTGTGTATTAATATGATGCTAATATAGCCCAGTTTGAGGTATCCTTTTCTTATTTAATATTGTTTATTAAAAATAATTACAGGGCTGGAGAGATGGCTTAGCGGTTAAGACGCCTTCCTCCTAAGCCTAAGAATGCTGGTTCCAATCTCCAGGTCCCACGTTTAGCCAGATGCAAAGTGATGCAAGGGTGCGATGCTGCACTTGACCAAAAGGGGGCGCATGTATCTGGATTTCATTTGCAGCAGCTGAGAGGCTGCTGGCACACTCATCTCTATCTGTCTTCCTCTCCCTCTATTTCTGTCTCTCTCCAAAAAAAAAAAAAAAAATAGCCAGGCATGGTGGTGCACTCCTTTAATCCCAGCACTCGGGAGGCAGAGGTAGAAGGATTGCCATGAGTTCGAGGCCACCCTGAGAATACATAGCTAATTCCAGGTCAGCCTGGACCAGAGTGAGACCCTACCTCGAAAAACAAAAAAATAAATAAATAAATAAATAAAATTAAAATTAAAAATGATAATACAAAGGAAGCTAGAAAGGGGATATAAAGTAAATAGAAAGGGAGGGAGGGGGTACTTAACAGAATGGTATTTTATATAGTTAAGTAGAAGCACAGATTAATTGGGGTGAAAAGGCCTATGTGAGGTCAGGGGAGCTGGGAGAGTGTATCATTTAGCATGTAAATGGGATGATAATAAAATTAGGGCTTGTCTTGTGGTCACTCTGACAGCCATATTTGGTCCAACCACTTTTTGGTTAGTCCATTTGAGGAGGGATTGCAGGCCTTCAAGCATTCTGTCCTTAAAGATAAGCAAGCTAGGGCAGGGCAGAAGTTCGGCGAGAGCAACAGAGGCAGTACAAGATTAGGGCTGCTTAATAAAATCAGTAAGATTCTCAGAAGTTGTAATATATTGCATGATTAAGCTAGTAAGACACACTCTGTTGTGGGATAGTTTTAAATGAAGGGTGTTGGGAAGAGGGAATTAATGACTGGGAGTAATTTGGACTGTGGAGAATTTATTGGAAGGTAAATGAAGCTGCACAAGATCTCAGAAAGGAGACCAAAGAGTGCTCACAGTGGTGCAGATGTATGTGCAGGAGACAAAGGGTATGAAATTCCCTTGTCCTGCTTCTCACTGTCCTGGAGGTTGTTTCTCTGCATCCAACAGGATGAGCAGATATGCATCTCTGTCCCTTGGGTGCTGGGCCGTGACTTCTAAACTAAAATGTCAAGTTAGATCCTTTCATCTTACATTACTTTAACCAGTTTGTTAAGGCAAAATTTATGTAACTGAAAAATTCACAGTTCAAAATGAACACTTCAGTGGCATTTGATATATTCATGATGTTCTAGAACCATCACGTCTATGGAGTTCCAGAGCATTCTCTCACTCCAACATGAAACACTGTGTCCATTTACATTACTTTTTAATGCATTCTTTATTTTTAAAACAGAAAATCCTTCCATAATTTATTGCAAGTCAGAAGTAAAGTCTTAGGATTGAGTGATTGTTCAATGGCAGAGCAAACACTTAGCATGTAATGAAGCCCCGAGTTTAACCCCAGCACCAAAAAAAAAGAAAAAGAAAAAAAAATTACTTGAAAATAAACATTTCCTATTTTCTTATTTCAAAATTTTCTCCCCTTTGACTTCAGAATTATATTTTAATTCTATTTTATCTGTGCACTATTATTTAAACTTGGCTGTCCATAAAGCAAAAATAAGGGCTGAAGAGATGGCTTAGTGGTTAAGTTGCTTGTTTGTGAAGCCTAAGGACCCATGTTCGATTCTCCAGTTCCCATGTAAGCCAGACACACAAGGTGATGTAAATATGCAAGGTCACACGTGTGTACAAGGTGGCACACGTGTCTGGAGTTCGATTATAGTTGCTGGAAGCCCTCTCTGTCTTGCTCTCTCTCCCTCTATTTAGCATAAAAAAGCCAGTCTGTTGGGCTTGCCTTAAAAAAATAAAATAAAACTAAATTTCTATTTTCTTTAACATTTTAGTTTTAGGATATGTTATGCAGTAACTAAATTTTAAGTCTGATATTTTATGATATATATGTATGTATGTGTTTTTCTACCTATTTCATTCAGCATTTTTTCTATTGTTTCTCTGATGTCAAAATATTGTGAGTTAATTCCTGCTTCTTGGGCTGCCATTCTCACTTCTCTTGGCAGGGCCAGAAGCAGATTGGGACTAAAACCAGGGCAGCTCTGCCAGGCTTATAAATTACTTGAGCAGCCTCTTGCAGTGTTCAACTTTGAAAGCTAGAGCTCAGAATTTAACAGCTAGCGTTTTCTCAAACGATCATCTTCTCTCAATCTAGCTGAAACAGCTGTTTGGCAATGAAATGATAACCTTCATAGAAAAGTATGGCACGTTTTCCTGTATGAATATTTTTTGTTAAGAAAATATGATGTATGTTAAGCTATTTCCTCGACTGTCTGAAACAGAGGCAACATTTTAGCTCAGATTTGACTAGCTTACAGTAGAGACAATGTGTAATGATATAAAGTATGTGTTTCTATATTATGACAGTAACTTTGTAAGGAAGTTCCTTATAGATGAAAATAATGACCATTTATGAAGCATATACTGTATATGTAAGGTATAGCGTGTACCAAGTATACGCATATGTTTTCTTGTTTAATATTTACAAGAACTTTGTGAAAAGAGTAATGATCAAAAAATTTGGCCGGCTGTGGTGGCGCACACCCTTAATCCCAGCACTTGGGTGGCAGAGGTAGGAGGAACATTGTGAATTCAAGGACAGCCTGAGCTAGAAAGAGACCCTACCTCGAAAAAAATAAAATAAAAAAATTCAAGTAATTTTACCATTACGCATACCTAGTGCACAACAGAGATCTAACATG
Organism: Orientallactaga sibirica; assembly: GCA_036365145.1. Taxonomy (NCBI): domain Eukaryota; kingdom Metazoa; phylum Chordata; class Mammalia; order Rodentia; family Dipodidae; genus Orientallactaga; species Orientallactaga sibirica. The sequence goes on along the minus strand of JAEOAD010000053.1, from coordinate 10,184,872 downwards.
AAAGGCTGTGCTGTGAGCTACAGTGTCACCGCAAGCCAGAAACCAAATGTGGAAAATTATGCTGGCTGTGGATTTTGAAGTTTGGCTAAAAGGACAGAATCCACTGAATTAGCTTCTAGGTTCTTTTAATTCTTTATCCTCAGTTACGGACCCCATAATTTCAGCATTCTTACTATCTACATTAATTTCTCAGGGCTGCTAACAGAAACTTACTCTCTATCATTTCTGGAAGTAAATAGTTCAAGAAAAAGTTAGAAAAAGTTTCAGTTAGATTGGAGGATATTGGTACTGGGGGTATCGGGGCTGGAAGATATTGATATTGGAATATAGGCCCCAGCTATTCCCTTGCTCAGGTCACTGTTACTCAAAGTCAGATGATCAAGCCCCTCTGTCTTCTAAATCTTTAATCAGATGTCCCTCTCTATAAGAAGTAAGCTCTGACTACCTTGGTGTGTGTGTGTGTGTGTGTGTGTGTGTGTGTGTGTGTGTGTGTGTGTTGTTATGTTTTGTTTTTTCAAGGTAGGGTCTTGCTCTGGCCCAGGCTGACCTAGAAATCATTATGTACTCTCAGGCTGGCCTCGAACTCACGGCAATCCACCTACCTCTGCCTCACAAGCGCAGGTGTTTGTTGTTTTTTTAAGTACATCCTTGTCCTCAGCACTCCCAAGCCTCACGAACTACTTTGCACTCCTTCATCTCAGTACCACTGACCTTCTGAGTACTGCAGAATCCCTTTATGATGTTGCTGTGTTAGCGTGACTTCCCTGCCACAGTGTAAAATACCAAAAGACAAGCTCAAGATGAATGCTGGACACACAGTCCATCTGAACATGTTTCCGACAACTAGATAGACCACTTCTCCACACTTTATATGTTCAGTGAGAAAGAAGAAAAAGCGAGGACACCAGAGCTATGAAAACCATTGGTTACATTTTCTCATGATTTCTTTAGAGGTGTCCCTACAGATCAATGAGGACTGAAATCAGGAGGGATTTATAGAAGGGGTGTGTGGGGGGGTGTTGAATTAAACATATGAAGCAATGTGATGCAGATTAAAAATCTTCTCTATGACACAGGAGTAAGACATGGAGCATGGTTGAAAAATGAGTGTGGGTGTGTGCTTAATTGCTGGAAAACTCAACAAAATACGGGAAGGAAACCTATCTAAAACTCAAGACTCCGGAAGGTTACCACCCATTCTCCTTAATCAACAGACCAGAACTGTTTCCTCAGACAGGTCCCTCAGCACACATTTGTCAGTGTACCACAATTGTCAACACCACTGTGAAACGATGCCTCTCTGTGAGATAGAAGCTGGTTTAAAAACTTTAAGCACCTTTAAAATACAGCTTTTGGTTCTTTTTTCCCTTGCCTTTCTTTTCTTTGCTTTGTTTTCTGTTGCCTTTTATTTTATTTCTAGATTTCTGAGTACAACTTAGAAGTTACACATAACAGGAAATAATCACAAGTCCATCACATAGAAATCAGTGCTGCTGCTATTTGCAAACAGACACATGATTATGTGTACATTTTTAAGGAGATCTGGATTAATATTTTTTAAATGGTATAATAACAAAATCAGAGGTATGTAAAGGATTTTAAAATTAATTTCTTTCTAGTTAGCAATCCTATGCTTTTGTAGGCCAAACCACTTGTCTTTGGAGACAAAACCATTTGAGAAACATGAAGCTAACATTTTAAAGAGCCTGTTTAAAAGAAAATTTTAAACTGTTTATAACTAGAGGTTTGGCAACTTGGAGCAGTTCTGAGACCAGCATTGGGCCTTCCTTGCCTTAGTCACCTTGTTTACATGGTGAAAGCAGTGGCTCCCTTAAAGCTTTCAGGAATTCCTTAGTGATGCAACTGTGGTAAATTTCCTGTAATAAAAATGAACTTAGCTACACTGATGTAAACTTGATGCCAAATCAATCTTTTAATAGGTTATGCTGGTTGAGGCAATTATATGGAGTCATTATGCAGTAGGATTTAACAATTTATTAATTGGGCTTCTATTAATGTATTTCTATATAGTAAATTTGCAAAGAAGAAGAGATCTGAGTGGGAACTGTCTGTTGAAGGAATTTTTTGTTTATATTTTATTTATTTATTACTTGACAGAGAGAGAGAGAATGGGTACTCCAGGGCCTCCAGCCGCTGCAAATGAACTCCAGATGCATGCACCCCCTTGTGCATCTGGCTTACATGGGTCCTGGAGAGTCAAACCAGGATCCTTTGGCTTTGCAGGCAAATGCTTTAACCACTAAGCCATCTCTCCAGCCCTGAGGGCTTCTTTAGGCTTCCCCCAGTATAGCCTGGACTAAGTACCTTCATCGCTGACACACACACACACGCACACACACACACACACACACACACACACACACACACACACACACACATATATACATATATACACTTACATACATATATGCTGCTCTATTTGTTTGCAAGCAGAGAGAGAAAGAAGGAGGGAGAGAGGAAAGGAGGAAAAGGATATGCCAAGGCCTTCTGCTACCGCAAACAAACTCCAGACGCATACACCACTTTGTGCATATGACTTATGTGGGTCCTGGAAAATCGAATTCAGACTGTCAGATTTTGCAAGCAGGCATCTTTAACTACTGCCATCTCTCCAGCCCCCTAAGTGACTGTCTTAGGTACAAGTCTAAATTACTCTCCCTAGACTTCCATCATGACACTGATCGATAATGGACTGAAATTGTATTATCTTGTCTGCCTTTTCTACCGAACTGTCGACTCCTCAAACACTGAGATTTTGAATAAGAAGATAAATAATTTTAGCTAGTGTTAAGTTCTATGCTTAGGCCTACACCTATTCTGTTCTGCACCTATTACTACATTGAAAAACTCACAAGAACTTTATGAGGTACTATTCCATTTTGCTGGCAGAAACTCAGACTTAAGAACCAGAGACAGCTGGGCAAGGTGGCACATGCCTTTAATCCCTGCACTTTGAAGCTGAGGAAGGAGGATTGCTGTGAGTTCGAGGTTAGCCTGAGATTACATAGTAAACTCCAGGTCAGCCTGGACTAGAGCAAGATCCTACCTTGAACACTGCCCCCCCCCCAAAAAAAGAACCAGAGATAGCAAGATCATGCCTGAAAGAGCTGTCATGTTTCCAGTTCATCTTTGGGCTAGGTCACCATAGTTGTCGATATGATTTGTGGATGTATGGATTCACAGATGAATGGAAGTATATATGCATGTGTGTATGAAGATGTATATAATTTAAGGATGCTTTAAGTTAGATTCTCCTGGAATGCAGAAAACACTGTTTCAAACAAACAAACAAACAAAAATAAGCAAAACCTCAAGTAAGGTATAAATTCACAAGAACAATTATAATGTAAATACTTTTGTTATTGTTCCTAGATGCTATTTTAACCTGTAAGACCCCAAAGCAGACTCCTTCCTCCAGATTAGAGTGGAAGAAACTGGGAGATGATGTCTCTTTTGTCTACTATCAACAGGCTCTCAAAGGTGAGAAGCTATAGATTTGATGCGGCCAGAGCAAGGAAACAGCAAGTACAATCCACATCCTCTAATTTACAAATGAATGCAGGACATGACTGATCAGTGAAAATATGCTTCTGCAAGCATAAGGTGAAACACATTGTGTCTGAGACTTAAAATACAACTGCCACAAAACAAGTCAGAGAACAAAAGCAGGTGAATTGTATTTATTCCCGCAACCCTTAGTTTCTTAGCTCAGTCCTACAAGATGCAAAACACATTTATTTTGCTGGCCTAGTAAATTGAAATCTTAGGAGAAGATGTATTAGTTTAATTCAAATGACCCCCTGTAAACATGTATGTTTGTAATGCTTGGTTCCCAGCTGGTGGCAATTTGGGAAGTGGAGCCTTGCTGGAGGAGGTGTGTTTCTGGGGGTGGGCTTATGGATGTTATAGTCCAGCTTCTCCCTTAAGAGGTCAGCTCATTCTCTTGCTGCTCTCTTCCACTTTTGTGGAAGTGATGTCCAGTGTCTGTTCCACCACCCTTTCCCTGTAATCATGAAGCTTCCCCTCTAGACTGTAAGCCTGAATAAACTCTTCCTCCCATCAGCTATTATTGGTCGGGTGTTTTGTCCCAGCAACATGAAGGTGACTACAACAGATGGGAAATACAAATTATGAGGACTTGGGATGTAGGGTTTGTGCTCAGTAATGATTCCCTTACCCTATGTTCTCTCTCCCTGTACACAGTGAGGCCACCACTGAGAAGCCTAGGGAGTTAAGACATACGTAGTAGTTACAAGGATCATTAATAAGTACTTCTCTATTAGTTGTACATTTCTTTTATTTTCTACTCTTTCTTTTGGATATGTGACAGATTTTCAATTATAAGGTGATAATGGTGGATGAGGGTCATTTTCTTCTGTTCTCTAATTTTCTATATGGTTGAATTTTTCCACCATACTTTTAAAGTTGTAAGTAAAATTTAATAAATATAATAAACATGTTATGTCTTTAAAAGTTTACTGAGCACACTGCAAGATGTCAGCAGACTGGACAGTAACTAGAGTACTCCTATGGCCGACATGTGATTATTTAAAATACTATTAATACTTTAATTTTTTTTTGGTGTTTTAAGGTAGGGTCTCACTTTAGCTCAGGCTGACCTGGAATTCACTATGTACTCTCAGGGTGGCCTTGAACGCACAGCGATCCTCCTACCTCTGCCTCCCGAGTGCTGAGATTAAAGACGTGCGCCACCATGCCTGGCAATTTTTTTTGTTTGTTTTTTGAGATAGGGTCTCACTCTAGTTCAGACTGACCTGGAATTCACTGTGTAGTCTTAGGGTGGCCTCAAACTCACAATGATCCTCCTACCTCTGCCTCCCAAGTGCTGGGATTAAAGGCATATGCCACCAGGCCTGGCTTATTACTTTAATTTTAAGGAATCAAGTAGAACAAATCTTTGAAACTCATGGAACAATGAAGACATCCCTCTGATTCTTATCTGTTAAGATAGAGCTACAGGGGCTGGAGAGATGGCTTAGCGGTTAAACGCTTGCCTATGAAGTCTAAGGACCCCGGTTCAAAGCTCTATTCTCCAGGACCCACATAATCCAGATGCACAAGGGGGCACATGCATCTGGAGTTTGTTTGCAGTGGCTGGAAGCCCTGGCATGCCCATTCTCTCTCTCTCCCTCTCTCTCTCTCTCTCTCCTGCCTATTTTTGTATCTCTCTCTCTCAAATAAATAAATAAATAAATAAATTTTTTTAAAAATTAAAAAAAAAAGATAGGGCTACAGAGTGCTAACAGTATAGATGCATTCCCTTGAATGTTTGACAGTTGCCAATTCAGGCACCTGCGTCTCACTCTAGCCAGGATGTCTTGAAACTCTTTAGCCCAGGCTGACCTTGAACTCATAGTGATCCTCCTACCTCTGCCTTCCAAGTGATGAGATTAAAGGTGTGCACCACCACACCTAGCACAAATTTCTATTTCAATTCAGTACATATCACTATTAAAATCTAATCAAGATAATGTACTTAAGACAACTGCCACCCATCTCATCTTCCCTGCTACTGTCATTTGGACCACACACATAATGCTACTCTGCTGGCCAATTAAACCAAGCTTTCCATATTTGAAAACAGAAATACTTTTATATAGCTACTAGATAGGAGTCAGAGAGGCATCTTGTGGAGTTCCTTTTTTATTTGTTTGCTTGCTTTTTTGGGGTGGGGGGAGAGATAGGATCTTGCTAGGTACCTCTAGCTGATCTCAAACTTGTGTTGGTCTTCCCAACTCTGCCTTTCATATGCTAGGATTATGCGTTTGTGCCGCACTGCCCTGCTATTGCTTGAATTCCTTTAGAATAAACGATATATATTTTTCTAAACAGCCTAAAATGCCTTCTAAATAAAGGAATTTAAAGTAATAGCATGCTTGAATAAGTTTTAAGGTGGAAAATTAAGTTCATTCGGAAAATGAATGTTTTAGTTATTGGACATAGTGACTTGAAGACAGGAGACAGAAAGTTCCTCATATTATTTCTAAAATAATTGCCTTCATTTTCTAAAGGTGATTTTAAAGATCGAGCTGAGATGAGAAATTTCAATATACGGATCAAAAATGTCACAAGACATGATGCTGGGAAGTATCGCTGTGAAGTTAGTGCTCCATCTGAGCAAGGCCAAAACCTGGAAGAAGATACCGTCATTCTAGAAGTACTGGGTAATGTGCAGGAACATTTGTAACTACTGCCACTCACCCGTCCTTATTCCAACCCAGCCCTGGAGGCAGTGACATTAACCCGACCAGTAATGTCATAGGGACCATAGCGAGATCTTGCCTGCTCATTCCCATCACCTCACTGGCTGCTGATATTTTGCTGCTGTGAACCCATTGCCACACACCTCTCTCTCTTTGCTTAAAATTGATTGAGGTAACTCCTGTGTATAGGAACATGTTTTGCAGGATCCAAGTTTTAATAGCTTTCAGCATGTATACTATTCTTTGTATCATCTAAAATTGTATCACAGGAACTGGAGAGATGCCTCAGCAGTTAAAGGCACTGGCTTACAAAGCCTTTTGGTTGGTGTTTGAGCCCCCAGAATCCTCATAAAGCCAGATGCAAGAAGTGACACATGTGTCTGGAGTTTATTTGCAATAGCAAGATGGCCTAGCTTGCCCATTCTTTCCTCTCTTCCCTTACAAATAAATCAATATTTAAAAAAAAATAAAATGGTATCACATAAGATTATGGAAGAAAAACAAAACAAACCAACAGAAGTATTAGAGAGTGTTTGGTAAAGAAAATAACTAGCATTTATTTGGCAGTTAACATATATCAGGACACATATGCATATGGCATAATATATGTCACATCTTAATTTTACTTAATATTCACTATTAAACTGAATTTAGAGATGTAAGTTAAACAATTTCCTCAAGTGCCATATAGTTAGAAAATGTCTACTCCAGGACTTGGATCCAGATGACTTTAACTCAAGACTGCTATGTTGAAATCAGACAAGTTGCTGATAAATGCTGCTACCAAGGAAATCTTTATGTTTTTCCAGAGTCTCCCTGAAATAGCCTTTAACTAAGGCCAAGTGTGGCCTACTGGTGTCATGTTGGTGTGAAGGAAAATTATCACAGAGACCCTCTCAGCAGACCCCGCTGCTCCATTCATTCTTATTGCTGTCTAACAAATTATCACATGCTGAGTAGCTTAAAGGAACTCTCCTTCATTAGCTCATTGTTCTGTCCATCAGAAGTTTGGCAGCAAGGTTGGGTTCTGTTCAGGGTTTCATGAGGCTCAAATCAAAGTGTTGGATGAGGTGAATTGTCTGCAGTCTCTGAGGAAAATCTGTCTGGGGGCATTCTTGACATGGGCAGATCGTATTTCCCTGTAGTTGTGGGACTGAGATCCATGCTGCTTAATGGCTGGGGCCACACTCAGTTCTTAATGGGTGCCCACATTCCTTGCCACTCCCCGCCTTCTGCGCAACAAAAGTATAATGACTCTTTCTTGCACTTGAACCACTGCCTTTCCTTTGTGAAATGAGCTGGACTGAACTTTCTCTTTAATGGTCCCATGTCATTAGGCCAAACTTGTGTTTATAAAGTCTCCCTGTTAAAGACAGTGGATTGGAGATCTTAATGACATCTTCCAAATTCCTTCACAGTTGTCCCTAAATTATATCTTGACTAAGACAGCATACGTGCCTACTAAAGATGAGGATCTGAGGGACAGTCATAGAATTTTGCACACCAACAGTTCTGGATCTTCCCAGACATTAGGTCACCAAATAAGTTCTGCTTTGCCATGTAAATCCCTAAGAAAAGAATAGATGAAATTTCTAGAGCAAGAATTTTTTTTAATTGGCCAGTAATAGAGTAGGATTTTGGTCAAATACCAGGCATGAAAAATATCCTCAGATTTCTTTTGAACATAGTTAGTAATAAACATTAAAGTCATTGGTAAATGAAATAGTAGAAATGATCTTTAAAAGAACAGCTGTTATCTTAGCTAAGGTAATGCTATGTGTGAGAATAACTAGGTCCTGAGCTATTTATGAGTGACTTAATAGAAAATTCTGTCACTTAAGTGCGGCCTGGATAACTGGGGGTAGAGTTGGTGATTGAATCATATTATTCTATGCATTAATTACTTTTCTAATCACTGTGACCAAATACCAGACTGGAAGCAATATAAGGTAGGAAGGATTTATTTTGACCCACAGTTTGAGGGGATATAAGTTCATCGTGGTGGGGAAGCTATGGCAGCTGGACAGGCCACCTGTGCTGACAGAACATGAAGCTGCTTGCTTACATCTCAGCAGGCCAAACATGCGACATGAAGCAGGGCTGAGCTATAAACCTCAAGGCCTTTCTCCAAAGGCTCACTTCTTCCACTTATGAGGTTCTACCTCGTAAAGCTTGCACAACCTCCCCATTGGCCATTTTTTATCTCAGTGGTCTATTAAGTACATCTCAACTGTCTGTTAAAGCCCATGTTTCACTTATGAATAACCAATCCCGTTTGGTTTCCATTGTTCAGTGGCGCCAGCAGTCCCATCATGTGAAGTGCCCACTTCTGCTCTGAGTGGGACTGTGGTAGAGCTACGATGTCAAGATGAAGAAGGGAATCCAGCTCCTGAGTACACATGGTTTAAAGATGGCGTCCGTTTGATAGGGGATCCAAAACATGGCTTACACAACTCCAACATCTCATACACAGTGAATACGAAATCTGGAACACTGGTAAGGTCATTTCAAGCACTGACCTAATAAACATCTGGCACTGTGATAAAAAGATTATTAGAATTTAAATGATGTATGACAGAAGATTGATATTACTGATCGCTAGGCATCCCATGTAATGAGGTGTGACGGAAAAGACAACTACAAGAGGGCTGGAGAGATGGCTCAGCACTTAAAGGCACCCGCTTGCCTGCTTGGCTGACAGCCTGGGTTCAGTTCTCTAGTACATGTAAAGCCAGATGCACAAAGTGGTACATGCATCTGGAGTTTGATTGTAGTGGCTAAAGGCCATGCCATTCTCCCTCCCCCCCCCAACCCCTCTGCTCACTCACTCTCTCTCTCTCTCTTTGTCTCTCTCTGTTTGCAAATATATACATAAATCATTTTTATAAAAGACTACTACAAGATGTTTGGACAGTATGGGAAACCTCCAAGCTGAGAACACGTGATGTGGGTAATAGCCTGGTTAGTGGCAGTTCATGCAGTGACCTCCCTGGCCTGGAAAATTCCTAAGTGCAATTCCAAGTAACACCAAGGAAATGCATCAAACTCATGAGGAGATACTGACCGTGTGAGAACACAGCCATAATACAACCATGCTAGGCAGTCTGCGTCATTACACTTTCCCATGTTCCACGTCAGTGAGAACAGCCTCTGTGATTTAAGTATCTATTACTTTAACCTTAGTCCAGAGTTTCTGATTGCTTCCTCCTTGAAAATATTCTAATAAATGCCATTGTAGGGATACTGATGGGGCCCTAGAAAAAAAAGCATTGTTCAGCCGGGCGTGGTGGTGCACACCTTTAATCCCAGCACTCGGGAGGCAGAGGTAGGAGGATCACCGTGAGTTCGAGACCACCCTGAGACCAGAGTGAGACCCTACCTCGAAAAACCAAAAAAAAAAAAAAAAAAAAAAAACCTTGTTCAAAATTAATGACAAAAACATGGTTTTACTTTTTCGCCTGTGACTTTTCAGCATAGAGATGGGAGTACAAAAACAAAGCAAAGGCATTTAACTTGAAGCTTTTTGTTTCCAGTAAAAGTAACATTGCATGTTCATTTTTAAATGTCTAATTTCCAACAATACAAAATTACTACTATAACCATTATGGAAAAAACCTGTTAGAGATGAGATAATAACAGTTTTAATGAACTTTGAAATGACATGTAATGTTTTCTTCCTTCCTTCTATCAACTAGCTCACGGCAACATTTCAAAACTAGATGTGCTGCCCAGTAAAGCACAATGACTCTGTGGCTAATGAGAGCACAGCACAGGAGAGGTGGCTGCCCCGAGTGAGGCCACACTCTGGCCTTTTCCCCAGTCAGCAGGTCCGAGTGATTTAACACTGTGAAACTGGGCAGAGAACCTGCAGTCACACTCTGCTATATTTACTCTTCAAATTTATTTTTTCTCAGAGTGGGTGATAAAAGCCTAAGGCAAGTCTGTGATGATGCAAATCCACTTTCCTCAGGGAGTCTGAACCCTTGAAGTGTCTTGTAAAGTTGAAGGAGCTTGAAGTAGACTGGGTTCTTTTTGAAAGAAATGAACAGACTGCAGTATATAGATGCCAGTGCCTTCCTCTTGATGACCAATTACAATACACGGGAAGATCATTTGGGGTTTGAGTCTAACTTGTTTTTTATATGCAGCCCAGGCCCTGTGCTTATGGTGAATAGTCTAAACGTATTCCAGCTCTTGTGGGAGAAGAGAAAATGATTCCATAGAGTGAAGTAAGAGTATTCGATAGTACCACACTGAACTTTAGAGAGAGAAGGGACTACAGATAGAAATCACGGAAGGGGGAAAGAGGAAAAGGAGTGACCAGCACTGGCTATTTCTGGAACAGCAATGTCAGGAGGATCTGAAACAAGGGGGGGTCTTAAGAGGCTCAGGCCTCCATGGGTGAGGGCAGCAGTGACCACGGCAGTGCTGAGAATGTACTCAGGAGGGTTCTGGAAGGATGACTGGACCACTCTTACCTTCGGTCCTGAGTTCAGGTATCCAGGACTGCATTTTCTTTCTCCTTTTTCCTCTCTACCTCCCTCATTCCTTCTCTTCTTCCCTTCCTTTCTGTGCATCCTCATTCCTTCCAGAAATTCTCCAATGGTACAAAACTATTGGTACAAAGTACGAAGCCCTTGATATCAAAATCTTACCTCTCAGTTGCTTGGGAAGGAGCAGAAGGAGCAAGCGCTGGATGGTTTAAAAAACTTTCAAACATTCTGGAATTATTAGAATTTTACATTGAGCTCCTCCCTGTTGGTAGCTCAGGGTCTTTGGAGACTGTTCAGGCTTGCTCCTGTAGAGAACTCCAGTGACTTATAAAAGTGCATTAACCCTTTCATTGGGGAGACCCTCATCTACAAATGGCACCTAATTAGGAATTAGAAATACTGGTGTGGTGGCGCATGCTTTTAATCCCAGTACTTGGGAGGCAGAGGTAGAGGTAGGAGGATCACCATGAGTTCGAGGACACCCTGAGACTACATAGGGAATTCCAGGTCAGCCTGGGGCTACAGTGAGACCCTATTTTGGAAAAACGAATGAACAAAAGAAAGAAAGGAGGGAGGGAGGAAGGGAGGGAGGAGGGAGGGAGGGAGGGAGAGAGAGAAGGAGAGAGAGAAAGAAAGAAAGAAAGAAAGAAAGAAAGAAAGAAAGAAAGGAAGAAAGAAAGAAAGAAGGAAAGAAAGAAGGAAAGAAAGAAAGGAAGAGGTAACAGACATATAAAGTCCTGAGTCATTAAAAAGCAGATACCAGGGCTGGAGAGATGGCTTAGCGGTTAAGGCACCTGCCTCCTAAGCCTAAGAACACTGGTTTCAGTCTCCAGCGGTTCCAATCTCCAGGTCCACGTTTAGCTAGATGCAAAGTGACGCAAGGGCCCAATGTCGCACTTGACCACAAGGGGGCGCACGCATCTGGATTTTGTTCACAGCAGCTGAGAGGCTGCTGGCGCACCCATCTCTGTCTTCCTCTCCCTCTCTCTCTGTCTCTCTCTGTGTCTCTCTCTCAAAAAAAAAAAAAAAAAAAGCAGATACCAACTCAGTGATAAAATTCAAGGAACATGGTTATTCTAGAAGCCTACACAGAGATTTGTCATTTAAATGCATATTCATTTTTCCTTCTGCAAACAGCAGTTTAACACCGTTTCTAAGAAGGACAGTGGAGAGTACTACTGCGAAGCCCGCAATTCCATTGGGCATCGCAGGTGTCCTGGGAAACGAATGCAAGTAGGTAAGCATGGGGTGTTGGGAAGAAGGGGTAATTTGCAGGTAGGATGTGGAAGTAGTTGGTGGTTGGAGTGGAGTGATCTGAAGGATAGATAGGAGGAAGTGTTTAAAATTAGCTAAAGTTCACAATGGAACATTAATGTTCTTTTTAATCCATCTTCTAACCAAGGCAAGAGAATTCAGCTTATATTCATTAAAATTTAAATTCTTTAAATATGTGTTTTTTAAATGTGCTGTTCTGAGAAATATGTCTTTCAAACCAAGGCTAAGGGTCATATGGTGTGTAAATTTCTACGAGTCCAGAAGCCTGTCTGTATGGGACCTCCATGTACAGCTGGCCTGGACTTGTTCTGTGCCACTGTCTTTCCAGTGGCAGCAGTCGTATGCTTTCTTCATGGAGTTTCTATGAAGACCAAAAGTATACTTGAAGTGCTACAACAGCACTGGTGTGCTGCAGACATAACATTCTAAGTGCATGAGGTTACTGTTCTCAAGTCATTAATGTTAATTTTTGCAATACCCTGAAATCCTAAGCTTATACTTATTGCAGAGTAGTTACTCCAAAGGCATAAGGAATAGCTATGGATCTAGCTTGTTATAAAATATAGTCGCCATATATCGTATTACACAAAATAATCTTCTCAGAGCCCAATAAAATTAATACTTAAGACTCTTTTTATGACATTTGAGTTTGCAGATATACTCTTTAAAAAAATTTTTGGGCAGTACTAGGGATTGAACCCAGGGCATTACACATGCTAGGGAAGCATTTTATCACTGAGTCACAACCCTAGGCTAAGATTTCATTCTCAATAATTGGATTGAATTTTTCTTGAGGTGGAAGCTATATGCCTTACATGTAGTTGTGCAATAGAAATAGACATGATAGAACTGATACCAAGGGGAGTCAGATCACGCAGGAGTGCTCACGCTTAAACACAGTACTGAGGGGCTTCCCTAATGCAGGAGCTTATGTGTTCTGTGAACTTGGAAATTTGTGTTTTTCAAGGTTCTTAGAGGATGGCAGATATGGATGCATGAATTTTTAGTACCTGTGTATAAGTGTTTGGCATTGCTTTGTATTCTAATTTTTATGACTAAGTTTTAATTTTAGGTGTTTTTATTAAGTTCAGGAGTGTTGAGGAGATGGGCTCAGTGGTTAAAGGCTCTTGTTTGCAAAGTTTACAAGCCTGATTCAATTCTCCAGTACCCACATAAAGCCAAGTACAAAGTAGTGCATGCACTGTGTGCATCTGCAACAGCCAGAGATCCTCGTGCATGTGTGCACACATGAGTGCATGTGCAAACACACACCTGAGAGTACAAAACGATAATTTTTTTAATTCGTGTATGTACAGCACTGACACTACCCATTAAGTATATTAATATCTGCAGTCAAACATAGGCAGATTTGTGATTACTAAACTGTCTCTTTCAATACTGGTTTGGAACTATCATTAGACATTTTTACTTGAACATACCTAAAAATTAATATATAATTGAGTGGTTTTCTAACCTCACTCATTCACATATTATCTTCATGGTTTTAAATCATAACCTTTTAGCACTTGTAGTATTTTCAATTTTGGTTCCATTTATAAGAAATAGTATTGGGCTTTGCATACAGCTCAGTAGTAGAGCATGTCTAGCATGCAGGCTCTGATACTGCAAAAAAAAAAAGAAAGAAAGAAAGAAAAAAAAAAAAAAAAAAAATAAGGTAAGAGAAAAGTAGAAGCTTGGGAGATGGCTTAGGGGTTAAAGGTACTTGTTTACACAGCCTGACGGTCTGGGTTGGACTCCCCAGTAGTCAGAGGCACATGTGTCTATAGTTTGCTTGCAGTGGCAGGAGGCTCCACATGCCCATTTCTCTCCCTCAGATAAATTTGAAAACTAAAAATAAAGCTGGAAGCAAAGAAGAGAAAAGTAACAATGTGTCATGGTTTTGATGTATAATTATTTTGTTCATAGCACACAATAAAAAAGAACAAGATACAAAAATGTATTCCCTCATAGGACCACTTTGAACATGATTTCCATATATGGACTCTTTGTAAATATAAGTGAGTTAGTTGGACACACTTCAGAAGCATGAACCTATCCTTGGCATCACTGCACAGGGGAGCTTTTTTCAAGCGCTTTTGATTTAATGACAGCATCTACCCATCTGACATGAATTTAAACATGATTTATTCATGTTCCAGAAACTGTTAATGTAAGTGGCATCATAGCAGCCGTAGTAGGCGTGGCCTTTGCAATTTGTCTATGTGGCCTTGGTGTGTGCTATGCTCAGAGGAAAGGCTATTTTTCAAGTAAGTGAAACTCACCCTTCTTGATACACATTTTCCTCTACCGAGCAATCTCTCCCCCTCTCTCCCTTCTTTCTTTCTTCCTTTCTTCCCTCCCTCCATTCATTCCTGCCTTTGTTTTGTGGTGCTGTGGGGATCTGCTGGAGCTATATTCTCAACCCTATAGCATTTTCTTCTAGAATATGATTTCTCTTAAGAAGTGTTAGCTCTGGAGAGTATCTTTCACTGACTTTCTGCTGTTATGTCCTACAAGTGTCTGTGAGAACATGCAGGTGGATTATAACTCACCTTGGTGACCTTAGAGTACAAAGAGAGTTTCCTTGTTGCAAAATTCTAGGTAACTCGACAGAATACATGAAAACCAGCCTTGGAGTGGCACAGTACAGATATTCAGCACAGGCAGATATATAAAGTGTATTTACATGCATGTAAGACACTTGTATTTTAAGTTAGGAGCTATGTATTGCAATATATATATGTATATTGGTTTCTAGCTTTATAAGCAATCTCATCAAAATACACTGGCAAAATGTTTTGTCATTGCAAAATGAAATATAAAATTTAGCACAACTGTAAAAGAAAATTGTTCTAATCCCAGAACTTAAAAAAAAAAAAAAAAAAAAAAAAAAGCCGGGCATGGTGGTGCAGGCCTTTAATCCCAGCACTTGGGAGGCAGAGGTAGGAGGATTGCAGAGTTCAAGGCCACCCTGAGACTACATCATGAATTCCAGGTCAGCCTGAGCTATAGTGAGACACTACCTCAAAAAAACAAAACAAACAAACAAACAAACAAAAGGCAAAATAAACATGATAACCTATTGTCTTGGAGAGGCTTCTGAACAAATATTAGGTCCTCAGATTTATGCCTCTTGCAACCTCAAGCTACATTTGATGATGCAAGAGGTTTGATATCAATGTGAGACTTAAAAGTAATATTTTATTCTCTTAATGCATTTCTTCCTCCCAGTGTTTACATTTCTGAGATCTCAAAACCTGCAGAACTCCATTGGATCCACTAGCATGTTATTAAGTTCAATTTTTAAGTAGAATAATAAATTTATTAATAATAAATTTTAAGCTTGAAAATAATCTATTTAAAAATAAAACAAAATTATAAGGAGTTCCTAATAATATTTATATTATTATATAAATATATATTTATAAGTAAATCTCATGTTGGAAAATCTCCATGAATACTGATTGAGGGCAATTCCCTATTTAATTATAAAAAAGTTAAATTATAATATAAAAAATTAATTATAATAAAGTTATTCTTATTTGAATACCTACTGGGTGTGGGTACAGTGGCATATACCTGTAATTTCAGAACTCAGAAGACTGTGAGTTCAAAATTAGATCAATCTATATAGTAAGACCTTGTATTAAAAGAATCTGAGGGCTGCAGAGATGGCTTAGAGGTTAAGGTGCTTGCTTGCAAAGCCAAAGGACCCAGGTTCGATGTCCCAGGACCCACGTAAACCAGATGCCTAAGGTGGCACATGTGTTTGGAGTTTGTTTGCAGTGGCTGGATATCCTGGTGTGCCCTTTCTCTCTGTCTCCCTCTCTCTCTGCCTCTTTCTTTCTCTCAAATAAATAAATAAAAATAAATTTAAGAGAAGAATCTGAAAAAAATTAAGTTTAAAAGCCCTTTTTTTTTGAGTTAATAGTTTTCTTGTGTGCACTGCTACAGTTGAAGTCTATTGTGATTTTATGAACGGAGTCTGGCTGTGTCCCCCTGCTGGTTAACAATGAAAGTACAGACATGATTACTCCATATTTTACTACTTGCAAATACCAAGTATTTTTTAATGGAGACAGTAAACAATATTTTTCTTGAAATGCTTAATTGAAGACCTGATGTAGATATTAAGAGTTAATTAGATGAGAATATTTCCATTTTCATCTGGCAAAAATCCTAGCTTAGAGAAACTTTTTTTTTTTTTTTTTTTTTTTTGTGGTTTTTGGAGGTAGGGTCTCACTCTGGTCCAGGCTGACCTGGAATTAGCTATATAGTCTCAGGGTGGCCTCGAACTCATGGCAATCTTCCTACCTCTGCCTCCACGTGCTGGGATTAAAGGCGTGTGCCACCATGCCCGGCTGAGAAACATTTTTGAATTTGTGTTTAAAATACGGATTTTCCAATTATGACTTCTGGACCAAATACAGTCCATACCTGACTTTTCACTTCTTTCTTCTTTTTTTTCAGTAATTTGGATTGAACCTAGGGCCTTCCACATGTTAGACAAGCACACCACCGAGCAACGCCCTCAGCTCTCTTTTTACTTTTTATTTTGAGACAGGCTGGTCCTGAGCTTGCAATCTTTCTGCTTCAGGCTCTCAAGGTGCTGTAATAATGGGGGCCTCATAGGCCCGCACA
Source organism: Orientallactaga sibirica (assembly GCA_036365145.1). Taxonomy (NCBI): domain Eukaryota; kingdom Metazoa; phylum Chordata; class Mammalia; order Rodentia; family Dipodidae; genus Orientallactaga; species Orientallactaga sibirica. The sequence goes on along the minus strand of JAEOAD010000053.1, from coordinate 10,168,218 downwards.
ACCAACAGCTCACTGTGGAGAAGATGAGCTAGTTGTGGTAGTAGGAGTTACCAGCCACAATCCATGGTTTTAGGGTAAAGTCTTCTCTACCTCAGCAGGATCCTTCTGCCCAGTATCTATCTGTCTGTCTATCTATCATTTATCATCTCCTCTCTAAGACAGTTGGATCTTTTAATTTGCTAATAAGTAGGTTTCTATAATACTAATTCACATGGTCTTTATTCAAAAGGTCTCACTTCCCTCCCTTTCCCATTTCCCACCATAAAAAAATTCTTGATTTTGCCTTTGGGCCCAGAAAACCTAAAGTATTTGTTGTATGTTTTGCTTTTTATAGAAAAAGCTTGCATTAACTCTTGATTTAAAAGGTACAAATATATAGGTGAGACTTAAAATATTTTTTAAAAAATAAGGCCAAATTTATTTTTAATGAATATGTCATACCATATTAATTCTTACATTAACTCTATATACTTATTCTTTTGCAGAAAAAACCTCCTTCCAGTAAGTATACTTTCTTAAACTGCATGGGTTTTATCCATATAAATGTATTCCTTATATTCTTATTTTTTGTTTTGGCAGTGCTGGGGATTGAACCCACGGACCTGTACATGGTACTGAGCTACATTCTGACTCACATAACTAATATTCTTTAATGATCTGTTTAAAGTCAACAGTAGCTTATTTGTGTAGATTAATTCTATGGGAAGTTACTCAAATTTACAAAATATATATATATATCCTACTTCAGACATTATGCCTACTAGTAAATGACAATTAATTACCTAAAGAAGAAAAGTGGTCATTAATTTGATTTTGTAGACATTTCTAAATGACAATTTCAAAAACTTATTTGTCTTATTTTGCTAAACTGAAAATTTTCAAATGAACCTTTCCTTAGTATTTGATATTTAATTGACTATCACTTTGTACTCAAATTGTTCTTAGTATTGGCAATACAGGAGTGGGGAAAAAAGTGGCCAAAACACTCAGAAAACATTGATCATGGCCTATTCTAATAGCAACAAGGCAAAGTAAGTGACTAGTATACTGTCAGATTTGATAAGTTTAAAGCAAGTAAGAAAGTAAAGAATATGAAAAGTAGAAGTGGAGTGTATCATTGCTGAGAGGGTCAAGAAAGGTTCTGAGATGATGCTTTGGAAAGACCTGAAGGAAGTGAGGAAGCAAGTCACACATATATCCACAGGAGGAGTGTGCTTGCAGAAGGGAGAGAAAGAATGGAAAGAGCTCAACACCCAGTTGCCTAGACGATCTGAAGACATGGAGATGACCACTGTGTGCCTAGAGCAGAGTATGTGTGTGGCATGGAGGCCAGAGGACAACCTCATAGGAGCTGTTGGCATATGATATATGGTTGAGATCACCAAAGCCCAATTTTTGTGCAATTGATGTTTGACTGCCCTCTTTGTACACAGACATGGCAGACCTCCTGTCAGCATTCCCCCTTATTCTCTGCTTCCCGGTTTCAGATATCTTTTCATCTCCTAATTCCCCCCTGGAGACTTGGTTACCATTGACTTCCTGTTCCTAGATGCCCGTCTCAACCTTACTCTCTCATGATATCCCAGTCAAAATTTAGGAATAAGTCAAGATATCAGGACTACCAGTAGCAGTAGTTCAGGTGAGCAAAGAAGCTTGAGTGTACAGACTTTAGCCCATCCCACTCTTAGCCTCCAGACAACTGAGCTCTTCCACCTTTTGTTGAGTAAGATGAAAAGTAATTCAAGGGTTTGAGGCAGAGAGGAGATATGTTCTGCTGTTGGCAGAGAAGGAGATTTATGCTTCCTTCCATTGCTGTCTCTATCAAATCAGGAGGCAGTACTTCAATCAGGGAAGGAGTATCTTTATGTCCTTATACCTTTCCCTTCTGGATCATTGCTGGGCCAAAATACCTGACCAGAAGCAGCTTAAGGAAGGAAAGAGTTTATTTTCAGCTTGAAGAGAATTGTCCATCTTGGAGGGGGAAGCATGACAGGCGTAAGAAGTCTGTGTGGCATACATCATTACATCAGCAGGGAGGATGCAGAGTGATAGAACACCAGGCAGAGTTGGACAAAAACGGCCCCTACCTCCCTCAGCGACACCTTAACTCCAGCAAGGCTCTACATCCTAAGGGTTTCACAAACTTCCCAAACAGCACCACTCAACACGAGACCATGTGTTTACATTCAAACTATTACACGTTGCATTTGTGAAATCTTGATTCTTTACCTTTGTTGAGCTTCTACTGGAATTCCAATCACCACAGAAAACTTTCCATAGCCCGAAATGAATTTTGAGATTTCAATGATCAAATATCAAAAATATTTAACGTTAAGTTAAAAAAAACTATAGTTTGTATATTCCATAAAAAATATTTAGGCTCAGTGTTTAAGGCACTTGTCTGCAAAGCTTAACAACCTGAGTTCAATTCCCCAACACCCACATAAATCCAGATGCACAAAGTGGTGCATGCATCTGGAGTTTGTAGCAGCTACAGGCCCTGGTGAGCCGATTCTCTTTGCCTGTCTTTCTTCTCTGTCTCTCTCTCTCTCTGCTTGCAAATAAATAAATAGTTTAAAATTAAAAAAAAAAAAGAAATTTAGCATGATAGTTTTGGGTGACATTTAGATGCATAGGGTTTCACACAAAACCTACACCGTGTTGCATGGCTTCCACTGTGACTGCTATCTATAGATGTAAGAAATCCAGTCTGGGTTGTTGGCCTGCTTCCCTCACCCCTAGCTTGGCTAAGATACTCATCTTCCTGCTGACTGAGGCTGTGTATTGCAGAACTGGTTGTGATAATGTAGTAAATGCTGTCTTTTATATTCCACAAACAGGAAGAGTAGTTCTGCAGCTAAAGCCCCCACAATGAGTGAGAATGTGAGTATTACAGGAGGGATGGGTGCATTTAGAAAGTAGGCAGGAAAGTGAAGCAGTTGTGTGGACACTGTGAATTTACTTTGAACACACTTTGGATTAGTGTCCTTCACGGGTACTTTAAAGGACCTAAAGCAGTTAGCTTCCCTTCCCTGTCTGGGATTGCATGATAAAGGTGCGTGACACCTGTAAAGCAATGACAGGAAGTGATCCTTACTGTATCATTATATTTTCTCATGGGGTATTCTGTTCAATCTGCTTCCTTAATATTGCTAGGTCCAGTATTTTCAGTTGTATTTAACAGATGAGAAAACTAGTATTAACACTCATTAAATTACTCCATATTTTTTTCTGTGAACAATTTAATATCGTAAACTTATCTACTCCAGAATCTGTCACAGAAGGCACCATGTTTTGGAGTTTTCTATACTGGAAGTTTAGTATTTCTTAAAGACAATGATACTTGAAATTTACTCCTACCATTTATAGCAAGAACTCCTCAGACAAAGACTAGTAAGGGGCACTTTGTGTCTAAACTAAAGGAAGACGGGCCTTGCCTTCTTCTTGGTCTTCCTTTTAGTTGTCCTGTCAGCTCAGAGCTCCTCTTCTTCGGTTGTTTTGCTCACAACAGGGATTCCCAAGTTGACAGTGCTACCCTGTGCACTGTGGGGTGTGCAGCACCTGTGCCAGTAGCATATTCCTGACCAATCAGACTCTTTGCTCCTAGTGCTTTACTCACAGAGATGTTCCAAGTGTCTTGTTATCTAGGATTTTTAATTGCTTATAAAATTAGGGCTGTACATATGCTAGTTAGATCACTGAGAACCTTATAGTATAGTTTTATATTCATAATTTTTTAAGTTTGGTAGTTCATAATATATATATGTATGTATATATTTCTTTAGATATGTAGTCCATTTTATTTAAACTTGTTTTTCTTTCTTTTCCTAGGATTTCAAGCACACAAAATCCTTTATAATTTAAGAGAATTTCACATTTGAGATTCACCAAAACCACAGTTGTTATACAAGTTATTAAAGTCTTAAAAAAATCTGCTTCGTCTTACATTTGCAAAGAGGTGGATGAGGAAATGAATGGCACTTTGCCAAAATTTTTTAGGACCTCTAATTCACCTAAAGTTGTTCTTGTATGAAAAAAATTCTACTACCACTATAATCTAGTCTGTAATCTTGTGTCTAAAGAGAAACACAATACTTGGTAATTTTAGTTTTGTGAAATGCAAAATGTCCCAACTTCTAGAAAGGTATTATACCTTCCTAACTGTGAAGTTAATCCATAGAGCATGCAAATATAAACGGTACATGTCTTCTGTGCAGGAGTGATTTGAGAGGTTCAGAAAATACTGACAGATGCAAAAGGAACCTCTGGTATCATTTCCACCAGAATCCTCTTTTCTCCCCTAATATAACCCTTGCTCCAGGGCTCACCTGTAACTAACATATATACAGGGAAGCAGCAGGGCTGGTCTCGTACCCAAGGATTTACACTTCGTGTTTATTTTCACTTCTCAGACTCAAAAGCAAAGTGAGGAGTTGCAGGCTGCTATTTCCATTTCCTAAGATTCCCTTGGAAAGGCTCAGTGACTCCACATCAGAATGTGGCACCAGAGTCCACAGCTTTGCAGACTCCTTCCCTGCACGCGTGAGGATTCCACATCTGCCTCTAGAAATCATGGGATGAAATTCTAGGCTGGGTCTGGTACCTCACTGCTAGAGGCAGGGTGTTGCCAATACCGCTGTGACAAATGACAAAGCAGGGATACGGAAGGAAAAACTGTCTGCCTGATAAAATGTGAATGAATGAGCTCACTGTGAGTCCCAGCATCTGCAACCTGCTTGAATCAGCAAAGGCACATGAGAAACTACAGCTGAAATGACAAGTGGGTTTAATCATGTTTTGTGGAGGAACCAAAGGGCCTCCAGTTAGTGTCATAACATGACAATTCCAATGATTCATTTAGTAGTAAAAACAATTCATCTGTGTTTAAAAAATTATCATTCAGAACCACTTTACATTGTCCAATCCATCTTATAGACAAAGTTCAACCAGGGTTGTCCTATTCTGGGCAAATCTGAATGAAAAGTCACTTACTACCTTTGTCATCTTTAAACATGATTAAGTTGATTTCAAAAGAATTTGCTTTCTGGCAAATTTCCTGGCAAAACAGATGGCCAGGATTCACGTAAGCACTCACTGAATACTGGTTTATGGCCTGGACATGGAGTCACTGGGGAGATGCCCAGTCACACTAGCCCCTGTTGACTTCAGTGCTTCTCACGAGACTCCTTCCTAGAGATCAGGGCTCTGCCAGAAATATCAGATCACCACATTAGTCGTGGGGCCAGCAAACCTTCCTGAAAAGAGCAAACAGTCAGTATTTTAACCCTCATGGTTCCTCTTGTAGCTGCTCTACTATACCATGGTAACATAGTAGAGATCAGCAAGTAAGCCTGTGTTTCAAGAACCAGTCTTCAGAAAAACAGCAGCACAGGCAGGATCTGGTTGGCAGTTTCCTAGCTCCTGGTGGCAGGACTCACTCAGGTAGGAGGGCTTTCCGCTTGCACTGCCAGTAGGCACATGGCTCTCAAGGATGACTCTTCAGGAGCACATGTTTCCTCAAGATCCACTGCTTCAGCTGAAGTGACACCAATCCAGGACGTGAGAGGAAAGCTATGTAGTGCCTTAACTTCACTAATACACAAAAAGCTTCATAAGACACTGAAGATGAAGATACACTTTATGCTGTGTAGACACCAAACACTATCATTGCCCCAACACATACTATACATTATCTTAAACAACTGTCTACAGCTACATAGAAATCATTATGTAAAGAATATTTTCTACAAAGGTCATACTATGAGCACTAATTATCTAATTATTAAAGTATTTCTACCTGTGGGTCACCAGTGTCTGAATTTATTTCTATTGGCTTTTTTTTTTTTAATTTTTTATTTTAAGGGACTTGAACACTAATAACTGGTAGAGATCCCATCAGTTTTTATAGAGCATTTTCATGCAGTGAAATTGTTAAGATTAGAGCCCTGAGCAAGTTTTTAGTATCGTTGCTGTTGTAATCAGCTTCAATTTATTTTTTAGTGGTGGGGGAGGCGAGAGTTAGCCTAACTAAATCTGGAACTATTTATTGTTCAATACAACTTTGCAAAGAACTTCCTTCACCCTACAGCTGGCTTTGTTTGATTAAAGTCCACATTATAAAAATAGCCACACAGTTAAACTGTTCAGCCTCATATAGCAGTGCAGGGGAAGAGTCACCCACCTATTGTTCAGTAAAACCCAGGAAACTACACCCTCTTACCATCTGCAACTAGCTTGAGCCACTGAAGATCACAATCTCGTCAGCATTCAGCTTGGATGCCTGCCAACTTCTAAAATGCTAAAAAAAAGTTCTGAAAACAAAACGAACAAACTCTTTATTGGACACTTGGTGTATGCGGGGTTAGGACATATTTCACTATGAAGTGGACAATGTTGTGGGACCAAGATGTAGACACAGCTGGTGACTTCACAGGTTCAGAGCTGGTAACTGAGGAATAAAGGTCTTCATGTACCCAGGTCCATCTGACCCAGGATGTTTCAGAGTATTTTTCTTCTCTTGATTCCTTTCTTTTAAACTCTCCAGCCCTCTCATATTTTCCCCTTTATCCTCAGTAATCTCTGTCCCATTCATCGTACCCTGATCTCAGTCTCTTACCTCTCACCTCGCCAGTACACTTGTCATGGTGGGACATTTCATCTTCATCCACTCTCCTGGCTCTGCCAAAATCAATCTCTTTTAAAATGCTGAAGCTAACTATAAAGATTGTATTTAAATTCTAGCCTCACCATCACCCCATCTCAAAAAAAATTTTTTTTTTTCAAAGTAGCATCTCACTGTAGCTCAGGCTGATCTGGAATCCACTATGTCGTCTCAGGGTGGCCTCGAACTCACAGTGATATTCCTACCTCTGCCTCCCGAGTGCTGGGATTAAAGGTGTGCGCCACCATGCTTCTGACCATAGGAGTTGGTCATTCTCTGATCTTTCTGTGGCTTGTCTCAGGAGCCTTTTCTTTGAGTCACATTTCATTCTCTCCTGTTGGAAAGGTTCCCCCAACTCCTTGTCAAGTCTGCCTGATTCCTCGCTTAATATATTTTTCTTTTTCCTATGTCTTTTTCTTCCATCTGGCTGTCTTTCCTCTTCCTTTGTCTGCTAAGGTCTGAATTTCCTAGCTGGGAAGTAAAGGCTCCTCCCATCCTCACACACACATGCTCTCACATTGTCACAACTTACCTGCTTCAGCCACACTCCACTATCCTTTGGTTGCCCTATGTACCCACCAAACCAAATAGTGTTCATTTCATCCCAACAACTCATTCTTGCTCTCTCATGTTTTCACTTATAAATACTTCTTCCACCTGATATACTACTTCTCCTTATCACAAGTTCTTGAAGAGACAAGTCAGAGTCTACCCATTACATGACAGCTCTCCATTTCCAAGCTGGAGGTACCCTCTCTGAATGCCCAACATGCCTGATTGATCTTATTATGTTGATTGGTTCCTCTGTCATTGGACAGGTAGGTACACTGACACCCCTACCAATCTGTAAACACTCTTGAGATCCATGCTATACAGGTCTTAACACCAAGGAACTTAATAGTACCCAATAGTCAGTTTCTAATAAATGCTGAGTCCGTTTTTTTAATCAAAACAATATTTGTGAGAATAGTCATAAAATTTTTACATATTTACTTAGAATATTAATAAAACATTGTCCTCTACCACATAACCCAGTTCACTTATACTATGTTGAATTATACAGTAAGTTTGTTTTGGAATGTTTGTAATATGGTATGTGTGTGGTATGTATGTGTATGCAACCTTGCAGCTCTCCATGAGCTCACCTGCAGTGGAGGAAGTGAGGAGAAAGGAGAATGTCTTGGCATTAGCTCCACCAATCTTCTGCATGTTCTTGTTTGAACAGAGTCTTCCTAGGGGGAGGGGGTTTCTCTGGTTTCAGTTCCCCTTTGCAGGACTAGGATTAAAGACACATAGCTAAACCGAACTGTTTATGTGGGCCCTAGAGGTTTGAACTAGGGTGGTTTCAGACCCCCTCATGCTTGCATAGGAAGCACACATCACAGCCATTGAGCCATTTCTCCAGATCACAAATTACTGCTACATGAAATTAAGGACAGACAGAAATCATTTTTCTCATATACCCATTTCCATAATTAGGCATCCATTCCCACACAATTTTTTCACATCATCAAATTTGAAGAAATATATAAACTAAAAATAGTATAAAATGTTTTTATACTTATACAAAGAAAATACTCTTAAAGCAATGAACAGTGTCAAATTTGTTTAAGACAGTAAGCAGATTCTTTGAAAGTCCATTTTGTGATATATATACATTTTACATTTAATGTACTACTTTATTCTTAAATATATATAGACATTGAGCAGATTTCCATTATCCATAGTAGGATTCTTATTGTTCCTGTCACTCAAGTTTTTGTTGTTCTAAGACAAGGTCTCATTGTGTAGCAGGCTGGCCTTGAACTAGTTACCTTCTTCCCTTAACCTCCCAAGTGCTAGAATTTAAAAGCATGTGCTGCTACTCCATTAGTATTCATTTTGAAACCTATCTTCCTTCCAAAAATACTCAACTACCATTGGATTTACACTGAAGTACCTGTAGGTCTAGCAACTTATTTTTCTAGATTTTAGGATAACCTATAGTAAAGATACTAACAAAGTTTATACATAAGGACATACTGATGTAACCAGGTATCTGGGATTTTGTTGCCCAGAGTTTGAAGACAAGTATCCTACCTTCTAAAGAAAACAAACACACTGGGTATGAATACACCCTGCTGCTCATGAAGACAGTGCTACCCTAAGGTTACTAGTCCACCATGCCCTTTACCTTTATGCTACCACACAATGCACAGAGAGATTATGAATGGGAAGAGTTGATGGGAGAGACAGAGACAAAGGAAGATAGTCAGAGATAGAAAATAAATTGTCCTGACTCTGATAGAGCATGGGTGTGCTGGAGTTATGAGGAGTCGTTTCCCAACTTACTCCCAAGGCAAGTAAAAGTTTATTAAAACACACACACAGTTAGATGTAAGGTGGTGTGGCTATTTTTCCATTAAAATTTTATTTTAAAAGACTACTTTTCTTGAGAGCCACCTATGGTTACTTCAATGGTTCCTAGTAGGACAAAGGCCCAGCCAATACATGTGTCTTTCCCAGCTTGGACAAAATACCACCATACAGGTAAATCCTTTACAAAGTCCTTTTACAGAACTCCTCCTTTATTCCAAATCACTTTTCCTTCCTCAATCCACACAAATTGTCACAAACAGTGACCTGCAATCAAAGATGAGGGACCTAGATTTTGACCTAACAGTAGTTAAAACACAACAAGTACTTCTGTACACATTAAAAAATCACATGTGTTTCCTGAGAAAGCTGACAAAGAATTCATACATCATTTCTTCATTTTCTGGGGAAAGGTGGAACATTCTTCCCTCCACCACAACACTGCCTTAATAACAATGGCTCACTACAGGTGGTGTCTCCACTATCCACAGCCTCTCCCATACACTAGGAAGAGTCTGGTATGGATGTGGGCAAATCTTATGCAATTTATCGAATTTTTCCATCTGCTTCATTCTCAAATGAAGATTTTAAAACAACATGACAGTACAGAAGCCAGTGCACTCAAGCATGTACTCGACATCACCAAATAATTTATTTGGAATCAGAATTTAATGAACATTTAACAGTTATGAAATGTTACATTTATTCAGATTTTTATAGCAGTTATACAACTAACAATGAAAAACTATCAGACTGATTTTACATTCGTTCTTCAGGACTGGGGTTTATCGATGACCTCAAATTTGGGATCTGAGAAAGTAAAGAAAAGTTCAAGCTTAGTCATATTGCAATAAATGGATGAGTTGCAATGGTTAAAAATTCATCAGTCTTTTTCCTTTGAAGTAAAAATCTGTTTTTAAGTATCTCTACGGAAGCACAATGAGTGCTAAACACTCAACAGCTTATGAGTGAGGCTTTCAATGGATTCGACTTTACATATGCTGTCATTTAACTGTAATAACCATACATCAGGTGCAGGAACAGATACCACTGAACTGTCTAAGATCACATAGCTAGTAAGTGATATTGTGAGGATTCAAGATCAGCCATTTGATGTCAGGTCCCTACCACTGAGTCTTATGTGATCTCCCATACTGAAGTGGAGCACTTACGTGAGAGCTCCCATGAGCATGGTCACATGTAACTGTTAATCCTCAAGCAATCCAAGGAACAACTAAGGGCTGCAGCTCAGTGAGTGTGGACATAATATCTAGGAGACGGGGGGCTTGATCCCAGAACCACCACCCCAAATTAAAAGGGTTTACATTCTCCACCTAAAATAAACCTTGACAAGAATGAATTTGTGCTGGACATGGCAAAACATGCCTAGAACCAGTCCTGTCAGGGGACGGAGACCGGAGAATTGCTTACAGTCTGACTGAAAAAAAAATCAGCTCCAGGTTCGGTGAGAACCTCTTTCAAGGAAGTAAAGCAGAAGATAGAGGAGGACATCTGATATCCTCTGGCCTCCAGATGGGACACACCCACACACCACGTATACATTATACATACACACACACCACACCACACACACCTCAAAAAAAACCACAAAAAACAGAAGGCTGGAGAGATGGCTTAGCAGTTAAGGTGTGCTTGCTGGCAAGGCCCAAGGACCCAGGTTCAATTCACGTACTCATGTATAGCTAGATGCACAATGTGGCACATGCATCTGGAGTTTGTTTGCTGTGGCTAGAGGCCCCTGCATATCCATTCTCTCTCTCTCTCTCTCGTAAATAAATAAATTTATTTTAAAAACTTGAGATTAGACTTACCTTCAAATTTGAAGTTAGGGAACGTATTCATGTCAGCTTTACCATACATCTGTTTAAGCTTAAAAAGTTCTCTCTCCAGCTCTTGCTGATATTCTGGGCCAGTATCAACAGGTCCTCCAGATGCCCTATTGTATAAATAATCAAATACAGCTATTTTATGCACTAGTCTAAAAAATTAAACTTAGGGCTGGAAAGATGACTCAGGGATTAGTTAAGGTGCTTGTCTGCAATGTCTAACAACCCAGGTTCATTTCCCCAGTAGCCATGTAAAGCCAGATGCACAAAGTGGTACATGCATCTAGAGTTCGTTTACAAGTGGCTAGATGCCCTGGTGCACCCACTCTCTCGCTCTTCTTTTTCCTTGCAAATAAATAAGTAAATTAATTAATTAGTTAATTAAATTACTTTTTACCATCAAATTTCAATAAACTTTTACTGGTACACATGTAGAAAAATACTTTTTAGAAAATGTTTGTACCTGAATTTTACTTCAAACTTAGTGGAATAAGTATAAGGTTTCACACAAAGGAAATCATTTCAATTAACTCTAATATTCAAGGGTACTTTGCTCTTAGCAGGCTGAGGCAGGATTGTGAACTCAGGGCACACTGTGCTACATCCCAAGACTGTCTCAAAACACCAAAACAGCCTGGTGTGATGGTGCACACCTTTAATCCCAGCACTAGGGATTACTGTGAGTTTGAGGCCAGTCTGGACTATACAGTGAGTTCAGGTCAGCCTGGTCTAGAGTGAGACTCTACCTCAGAACAAAAAAGAAAAAACAAAACAAAACAAAACAAAACAAAACAAAACAAAACAGGAGGCTGGAGAAATTGTTTGCAAGGTCTGACAGCCTTGGTTTGGTTCCCCAGCGCCCACATAAAGCCAGTTGCACAAATTGGCACATGCATTTGGAGCTTGCATGCAGTAGCTAGAGGCCCTGGCATCACTCTCTGCTTATAAATAAAAATATTTAAAAATTATAAACAAAAACCAACCAAACAAACAAAAAAAGCCTGGAGTGGTGGTGTACACTTTTAATCCCAGCACTCTGGGAAGCACAGGTAGGAAGGTTGCTGTGAGTTCAAGGCCACCTTGAGACTACAGAGTGAAGTCCAGCCTGGACTAGAATAAGACCGTATCTCAAATAACAAAAATAAAGAATCCTAGCCCTTAGGAGACTGAGGCAGGTCTAGGACACAGAGTGAGACCCAGTCTCAGACCACACAACTTGAAACAAATTCCCACAATAAACATGGAAATTTTGTTTTTGGGTTCTTTCGAGATAGTGGCTCACTCTATCTAGCCCAGGCTGACCTGGAACTCACTTTGTAGTTCTTGGCTGGCCTTGAACTCAGCGATTATCCTGTGTGCTGGGATTAAAGGCATGTACTACCAAGCTCAGCCAATCTTCCATTTTATTGGTGATGTTTCTTGTTATAGACTGCTTTCTTTTTGATTAACACTGTCCAAAAGAACTTGTATGATGATAAAAATGCTTTATATTGTGGCACCCAACGGGTCTGCTACCAACTACATCTGGATATAAACACTAGAATATGGCTGATAACTGAGGAGTTGAATTTTGATTCATACTTGCCTGTAATTAATTAGAACTTTAGTAATCTCCTGTGGATAACAACTAGCAGAATGGCTAGTGTAATTGTACATACAGCCTTTCACTAGATGATTTAATGGTAGTCTTCCAGCACTGGATCGACTCATATGAACCATGCTGGAGAACTCAGATATAAGCTTTACTAAACCCCTGAAGTCTACTGAGAGGCATCCATTCAAACAACCACAGACAGGACCTTCAGAATAATGTGAAAACCACTGAAGATGCTCACAACACCTAAGGACAAAGAGGAACTTTTCAATCCCTCACACGTGCATTCTGAAGAGTCAAATGCTAACCTCTTGGCCTTGGCTTTCTCATATATAAACTCCAGGTAGCATCCACGGAATTGTGTTTCCTAGACAGGTCTCTAAGGCACAGGTTATCTGAGTACATTTCAATGCCTTCACTATCCTCCTTAGCTTTGGAATGGTTAATACCTTTGTGTTAGTTACCCAGTTTCAAGACTGGTTTGATTTTTGTGTTATTATTTTTAAATGTTCTCTCCTCCTCTGCCTCTCTACCCTGTGACTAAAAATCTTGAATGAGGCTTTAATATACCATTGCTATGAAGTAGAGGTTCATTTAACAAGCTTTGATCATTACATCTTCCCAATGTCTCTTCGCTCTCCTCTTTCCTATCCTCCCATATGGTGATTAAAATTATATTCCTCATTCAGAGTAATCTTGATCAATTTCTTCCAAATAATTACCACAACATATCTTGATAGGCTATCTTAAACATGGCCTCCCTCATTCTAACCCTGGTCTTTTGTCCTCTGATATTCTCAAGAGATACATATATAACTATGAAAACAGCTCTACTTACATATTTCCCCAAAATCATGTCATAGAAAAGGCAAAAAATGAGAGTTAGAAATTTGATTGTATGTTTTACCCCACTGGTCTTAAGTCTAAGGGACTTATTTTCTTAAATATCTGCTAAACAGTTCCAGGAGCCTGTATATTTCTGTGATTTGACTGACTTAATGATAATGACATTACAATAGAGGCACAGTTTAAATGGCAACAGATTTGATAAAATTCGCCCTTGGAGCCCTTATAAAGACACTGTTTGTGGGCTGGGGAGATGGCTCAGTGGGTAGAGCAATTGTTACTCAAGCATGAGGACCTGAGTTTGGATACCCAGCACCCACATAAAAGCCAGGCATGGCGGCATGTGCCTGTAATCCCAGCACTGGGGAGGTGGAGACAGGACCCCAGGACTTCCTGGGTATTTTCTAGCTGGATCAGGATGCTCTAGGTTCAGAGAGGGGCCCTGTCCTAAAAGATAAGGTGGAGAGCAACTCAGGAAGAGATCCTAACATCAACTTCTGACTTCCACACATATGCTCACAAACTCCTACACACTCCATGCACACCACACATATACATACAGAAAACAAAAAGCAACCCAGTTTGTGACTTGAACCTTACATACACACTTTTTGAATATTTACATTTACACTGGGTTAGTTATCTATCCACTTACTGTCGCTTTGATTTGTACTCTCTAATCTTGTCCACGAAGAGTTTCTGTATAGGGTCAAGTTCCTTATTAAATGCCACCGCTGTAACACCAATGTTCCTCCGCAAGTGAACGGCAACTGCCGAGCGAACGACAGAAGAGAGCTGGAAGAGCCTCTGGAGAATCATGGTGATTCTGTGGTACTGAAAACAAGCATCGAAAGTTAGTGACTTTCCTTAAAGCACATCTCCTACATAATCATGTGGTGATATTCCAATTGTACTAAATGCTACAGAACTAAACCACACCACCAAAGTGTATGTCTGGCCAGTTCCTGACCAAAATGTTTGCTACCAGGAGTTATTTAGAACAACTGAAACTTTGAAGTTCCACGAGGGTTAAAGTTGAAAGAAAGCAAAAAACCAGGAATAGGAATTGTTTTTTTCCCATGGACCAGAGGAAACTGAAGAGGTAGACTCTTCAAAAACATGGCCTATCATCAGCAGGAAAAGACAACTTGCTCATAAACTAATGTGCCAGGTTTCCCTGACTCTTCAAAAGGCCAAAAGGGAGCTGGGCAAAAATACTAAAGACAGCTGCCTTAGCCAAGAATGAGTATCTGCAAGTTTCTACTTCACAAGCCCACAGGGGGAAAGGAAAATAGCTTTGCTGGCTGTAACAGCAGGGTTCTAGCCATTCAACAATAGGGTGACAACCAAATCAACTTCCAAGGGAAACAACAAAGAAAAACAGCAACCAGGCCAAGTGGATCCTGCAATAACAAAGGGAAAGATTAGATAGTACACCCTCATCAGTGAGCCAGAATTTGGGAGGGAGGTGAAATTTGAGAGTTTAAAACTCAGAACCTACAAGCCTTTAATCCCAGTCAAGGTAGGAGGATCATCACTATTGAGTTTCAGATCAGCCTGAGCTAGGGCAAGACACCACCTTGAAGGGAAAAAAAAAAAAAAAACCCTCAGGACCTAAGATTTTTAAATCTTAGAGCTCCTGAAGCTAAAACAAATAATTTTCTAGCTAAAAAAATTTGGTAGACACAGATCAAATGCAACCAGATTCTGGGTAACAACAAACATACACAAACAGGAAATTCAAAAGCAATGGGGAGGAGGGGGACAAATGATTAGTAAAAGAATATTTCCCTCAGACTGAGACTTAGCCTATAAAATGAAGGCTTACCAAACCCTAAACTGGAATGGCAATAGAAGAGTGACACCTCAGTGGATAGCCTAGGAGATTCCCAAAACATAAAGTGAAAGCTATACTAACATGCCTCTCGTGTTCTCCCCCAGGTATCATCATGTCACCAGACTTCTATTAAGTTCTCAAGAGTTCCAATGGAAGTATACAAACAGCTATTGGCCTACAGTTATAGAGATATCAGCCGACAAGGATTTAGAAACTTTGCTACTGGGCTGGAGGGATGGCTTAGTGGTTAAGGTGTTTGCCTGCAAAGCCAAAGGACCCAGGTTTGATTCCCAGGACCCACGTTAGGCAGATGCAAAAGGGGGCGCACACATCTGGAGTTTGTTTGCAGTGACTTGAGGCCCTGGCGCACCAATTCTCTCTCCCTCTTTCTCTGTCAAATAAATAAATTAAAAAAAATTTTTTTTTGAGACAGAGACAGACAGAGAGGGAGAGGCAGAGAGAAATGGGCGCATCAGCAGCCTCACAGCTGCTGTGAACGAAAGTCCAAATGCGTGCACCCCCTTGTGGGCAAGTGTGGCATTGCGCCCTTATGTCAGTTTGCATCTGGCTAAACCTGGAGATTGGAACCGGCATTCTTAGGCTTAGCGGTTAAGGAGTTTGCCTACAAAGCCAAAGGACCCAGGTCCGATTCCCCAGGTCCATTAGCCAGATGCACAAGGGGTCACATGCGTCTGGAGTTCATTTGCAGTGGCTTGAGACCCTGGCATGCCCATTCTCTTTCTCTCCCTCTTTCTCTGTCAAATAAACAAATAAATAAATACATAAATAAATAAATAAATAATATTTTAAAAGGGCATGCTTGCAAAGCCTGCCAGCCTGGGTTCAATTCTCCAGCAACCACATAAACTGGACCCAAAAAGTGTTACGACAAGCATATGTCATTCAATTGCAATGGCAAGAAACCATGCTGTGCCCATACATACATACACATACACACAAGTGCAAAAAAAAAAAAAAATCAATAGAAGTTTAAAATTTAAAAAAAAAAAAAAAAAAAACTTTTCTTGTGTCTGGAGAGATGGCTTAGCAGTTAAAGTGCTTGCCTGAGAAGCCTAAGGATCCAGGTTCGATTCTCCAGGTCCCACATAAGACATATGGACAAGGTGGCACATGCATCTGGAGTTCATCTGCAGTAGCTAGATGCCCTGATGCCCATTCTTTTTCTCTCTCTAATGAATAAATAAATAAATAAATAAAAATAAATCTTAAAAAAACTTTTCTACCAATTTGACAAAACTATTTGTATCTTCAATTTAATAACAAAAACTAGTTTGTATTTGGGATGCCTGTATTTTAACTAGGGGCAGTATAGTACAATGGTTATTTAATAGGTGTGAGGGTAGGAGAGAGGCCTGATGTCTGAAGACAGTTCTGGTTGTCCTGAATATACATCACCACCTTCACGCCTCCAGTCTCCTCACATCAAGAGTTATCTAATCCACAAGGTCAATAGTACTGACTTTAACAAACCATGGAACAGAATGTAAACACTACTGAATGAATTCATTCAATCAACAAGATCTTTCCCTGGCCAAAATGAAAGCAAACTACACGAGAAAGTTAAAAGAGTTGATTAATGCAGCAATCATGTACTACCAGAGAAAAACACACTGAGAAAGGACTGCAAAGGGCAAATAACTTTATAAAAAACAAAATACATTGTCCAACTCAATGTTGTTTTTTTTTTTTCCTGGCACAAAATGAGAGAGAAAATTTGTTCAGCACGAGGATTTTGCACAGTACTTTATTATTGCCCTGTTAAGGCAATCTCTTTTAAAGTTGGAGCACGGTATTCTTATTTGTGTCTTATAGATGAAAAAATCTTGTGTAAAAAAGGTTACTAATATACCCACAATCCCAGTTAATTTTCTCTTAAGCAAACACTGTTATTTCTTCTAGGTCATAGGTCAATTCTGTATCATCAGGGTTACCAATATCACACTGCTAATTTACCCTATCCCTTGAACCCCAAACACACATATAATTTACTCACAGTAGTTCTCATGTCCTAAATACTATAAACTCAACCAAAATATAGGAACACATTATTTCTTGTCAAAATTGTTGCTTCTCCTTCATTTTCTACAGTGACCGTGTTGTTGCCTAGCACAAAGAAGCCACACGTCAGGATAGGTGCAAAACACCTCTATTCACGGACTATCAAGTACCACAATAGCCCACGTTAGGGACTTGAAAGTCTGAGGAAGGCACGAGCCAGTTACAGCCCTAGGAGAGGTTTCTATTTATAGCGCTGACTGATCAGACCAGCCAAAGGTTAGCTCCTCTGCGGCCTCCTGAACTCCTAACCCGAAAGACCGTGCACAGAGCCGTCTTCGCACGACCCTTTTCGGACGCAGCGCACACTTTTAGCAAGCGTTGTCTTAGCACCGCCATGCTCGGGGGGACGCTGGGGCTCTGATCCCCGTCAAGACGCACGCCTTGCTCACGCACGGCTCAAGAGCGTCCCGCGTGCCCGGGCTGACCTTGGGCTGCAAGCCGTGACCCGGCCCGGGCGCCCCTCCCGACGGCGCTCAGACCGGGCACTGGTCGGGTCTAGGGCAGCCTGCAAGGCCGGGCGGGGCCGAGTCCGCCGTGACCCCTGGGCAGGCCGCGAAGGTGACAAGGACACAGGGCTGCTCCCTCCTCCGAGTAGGACAGGGGTTACGGACCGCCCCAGCCTCGTGCAGAAACCCAGACCCGCAGTCCCAGGAGACCAGCCGCCCTAGCTGCTCCCGAGTCACCTTGCACTCAGCCCCGCGCTGCCAGAGCCGCCGCCGCAGCCGCCGCTTCTACTTCCGGCCTCGGCCCCGCCCAGCACGCCTACGCGTCCTTCGCAAAGCATTGTGGGCCGCCACCTCAGTCCTTAGACACCCACCGGACAGGAAGCGCCTCGGAGACTCTGCGACCGGACGCCTGTAGGTGACACAGAAACCAAACAGGAGGAGGAAGTGGAGGGTAAATGCTTCCGGGTCCGCTGGCGAAGATTCCGCCATTTTCCCTTAGCCTACTTTGGCCCAACCCCCCCCACAATTATTTTGTACGCATGCGTAGTTTGGCTCGTCCCTTAGTTCAAGCTCCCCTCCGGAGTCGGTGTCCTGGTGCTTGGGGTTGTAGTGGCGTACACTATGCAGGGAACATGAGCATGTAAAAGCAAGCGGCTTGGGGTGTTTGTCCCTCGCGAGTCTCCGTAGCTCGGTGCGTTTCGTGCCACCCAGCCTTCTGGGAGTTGTAGTCCCGGACCCGGGGGTGTCTGGGAGGCGGGAGAGGGGCTGGGGTTTCTCGGCGCCTCCTCCGCGGGAAGGGCCGGGGGGCCTCACTCTGTGCCGTCGCGGGAGCTGCGGGTCTTCCCGGGAGAGAGGCCGCACGTGGAGCGCGCGCCGCTGCCGTTCTCGGGCGGCCGTGGAGCGCGGTCGAGGGCCGCGGGGCCGATCGCGGAGCTGGTGAGTGCGGGGGCGGGGGAGGGAAAGAGGGCAGCGCGGGCCCGCGCCCGCCCGGCTCGTTCCGGGGTCCTCCCCCCCTTGCCCGCGGCCGCATCTGTGTTTTGTTTCCGCTGGTCCCGGGCGCTGAGACTCCCATTTCCGTTCGTGGAGACTTGAGGGAGCCGGGTGGGGAGGGGCAGCCGGGGAGGGCGGGGGGCGAGCGGCGCGGGGCCCGGGCACCCGCAAGCCTTCGGGGATGGGCGCGCCGCGACCGCCCGCCCTCCCCCTACTTCTTCCCTCCCCCTCGTTCCTCCCTCCCTTCGGTCCACCCTCGCCTCCCCACTGCTCCTGCGCGGGCATGGGGAAGATGCCAAAGTGGCGCATCACCGGACTGGATCATTCACTTGCTATGAAATCCAGCCGTCCTTATAAAACTGCACGACCCTGTGTATCACTGACCCGCCTGTTGTCCCCCCTCCCCCACCACCTTTTATTTTTAAACGAAGAATTCAGTGAGGAAAGCATAAGATTGCCAACTTTGGGTCGAAGAGGTAGGGAAGATTAAAATTTTAGGAATTCCAGTGTGATTGGGTTGACACCAGAGGACTGCATCCGGGACTGAATTTCAAGATGAGTAGTTATTTAGAAATTAAACCCCCTTTGTTAGTAACAGTAGGTCTGATTGGACTCAGGAGCAAAGGGTGTGCTTGTCTTTAGGCTGCTGTGCTTTTTTTGTTTGTTTATTTTTCTTTAGTTATTTGATAGTGACAGAGAGAGAAAGAAAGAGAATGGGCACACCAGGGCCTCCAGCCACTGCAAATGAACTCCAGATGCATGTGACACCTTGTGCATCTGACGTATGTGGGTACTGAGGAATCGAGCCTCGAACCATGGTCCTTAGGCTTCAAAGGCAAGCGCTTAACCACTAAGCCATCTCTCCAGCCCTTTTTCTTTCTTTTTCTTTTTTTTTTTTTTTTTTTCTTTTCTTTTCTTTCTTTCTTTCTTTCTTTCTTTCTTTTTTTTTTTTTTTTTTTTTGGCTGCTGTGTTTTTAAGGCCACAAGACACTGGCCAGCCCTTTAGCAATTTTTTATTCTATTTTATTTTATTTTTGGAGGTAGAGTCTCACTCTTGCCCAGGCTAAGCTTGAACTCATGGTGATCCTCCTACCCCTGCCTGCATGGGACACCACACTTGCTAGCTTTTTTTTTTTTTTTTTTTTTATCCTTTCCCTCTTCCCTGCCTCTCCCTCCATCTCTCTACTGGCAAATGAGTGAATAAACTTCTGTGGACTGGAGAGGTGGCTCAACAGGTTAAAACACTTGCTTGCAAAGCCTAATGGCTGGATTTGATTCCCCAGTACCCTCACAAAGCCAGATACACAAGGTGACTCATGTGATTGGACTGAAATTTCTTTGCCAGGCAGGAGTCCCTGGAATGCCCATTCATAATCATTTTCCTTCTCTTTCCTCCTCCCTTTCTTCTCTCTCAAAAAAAAAAAAAAATAGATAAATAAATATATTTTTATATATTTTTTCCCCAATGTAGAGTCTCACTCTAGCTCAGACTGACCTGGAGTTCACTGTGTAGTCTCAGGGTGGCCTTGAACTCACAGCAATCCTACCTCTGCCTCCTGAGTGCTGGGATTAAAGGCGAGCACCACCATGCCCAGCAAATATATATTTCTTAATATATTTATTTATTTGAGAGAGAAAAAGAGGCAGAGAGAAAATTAGCACACCAGTGTATCCAGCCACTGCAAATGAACTCTAGATGCATGCTCCCCCTTGTGCATCTGGCTTACATGGGTCCTGGAGAATTGACCTGGGGTCCTTTGGCTTTGCAGGCAAATGCCTTAACCATTAGGCCATTCTCCATTCCCCAAAATAATATATTTTTAACTGCTCTTTTTTTTTGGTTGGGTCTCACTCTAGTCCAGCCTGACCTGGAATTTACCATGTGGCCTCGAACTCACAGTGATTCTCCTACCTTGGCCTCCCCGGCCTGGTGCTGGGATTAAAAGCATGCCCCACTACACCTTGCTCATACATAACTTTTAAATAGATCACACCATAAATTATCAATACTTTCAGACAAGAAAGAAGCTTATCAAGTTTGAGAGTCAGCTCCACATAACACCAAGACTGTTAAAGAAAATTCATCTCTACAGTTTTATTTTTCTAGAGCCACTCCGGGCACCACAGTCTGTAATAGGAATCTGTAGAGGAACATGTCCAACAAAATATGTGTTATAAAGGAGGTTTATTACATTACCTTAAACACAACATAGGTGGGTAGTCCAACAGTATTTTGTCTATACTGGAGAGCAGAGGACTCCATAGCTACTAAGTCTATAAGAATGGATGCCTCATGTGGTGGTTTGAATGTGAATATATGACCCCCATAGACTTACTGGGATGTTCATTAGTTTGTAACGTGGGCCCTCAGCTGTCTGGCCACTGGGGCCATCTAATTCCAGCCCAAAGGTGCAGGGAGCAGGTTTGTGCTCCAGCAGGTTTATGGTGCTGTTGTTGGTGTTGCGCCTGCTATAGTTCATTCATTCTGCTTGGAGCTATGGAAATAAGTGGTTTCTTCTGCCATTGATGGAACCTCCCCTTGGATAAATAAACTTTAAATAAACCTGTTCATCCTATAAACTGTGTATGATCAGATGTTTGTCCCAGCAACAAGGAGCTGAATACAACAGAATTTTGTACCAGGAGTGGGGTCTTGAAGTGATGGATCTGACCATGTGGATTTTTCTCTTTTGGAACTTGTGTGCTTGCTGGAG
Organism: Orientallactaga sibirica; assembly: GCA_036365145.1. Lineage (NCBI taxonomy): Eukaryota > Metazoa > Chordata > Mammalia > Rodentia > Dipodidae > Orientallactaga > Orientallactaga sibirica. The sequence goes on along the minus strand of JAEOAD010000053.1, from coordinate 10,146,849 downwards.
GAATGTGTAAAGACTTAGTGCTTGTAACTACAGAAGCCCTACAGAATGGTAAGGCAAATTTGGTGGACTATTCTGGTAAGAGTTTGAAAATGCTAAATGCAGAGAGAATTGTGTTGGCTTATTAAATTTCCAAAGGGGAGGAAAAACAGCATAGAACTTTGCTAGAACTGGGCTGCTGGCATAAAGTCTGGCTGCATTCTTCTGCCCAAGCCCTAATAGTTTGATCAAGGTTGAATTTAAAAGTAATGGAATGGTGTAGTTATCAGAAAGTATAGAACTGAAAGATATAGCTTAAAGTTAGAAAATTTCAAGTCAGTTTAAAATTATTGGCACAGAGACTGGGTTTAGCTTGCTAAAGCTGCTATTGTTAAACAGATTACCACCATTAAGTGTGGGCCAGCTGCTTTATTTTGGAACAATGTAAAGATATCTGAGAGTGTGAAGTCCACCCAGGAAAGGCTGAATGAGTAGGAATGCAAACTCTTTTGAAAGGAAATGACTTCAAGGAAAAATTCTAAGGACTGAAGGTCCAGATTTATTTATTTATTTAAATTTAATTTAATTTAATTTATTTTTGGAGAGAGAGAGAGTGAGAGGGAGACAGGTAGAGATGGGTGCGCCAGCAGTCTCTCAGCTGCTGTGAATGAAATCCAGATGTGTGCGCCCCCTTGTGGTCAAGTGTGGCATTGCGCCCTTGCGTCACTTTGCATCTGGCTAAACGTGGGACCTGGAGATTGGAACCGCTGGAGATTGGAACCAACGTTCTTAGGCTTAGGAGGCAGGCGCCTTAACTGCTAAGCCATCTCTCCAGCCCCCAGATTTTTTTTTTCAGGAGTTAACAAAATGGTTGTGTTGCTGCACATCAGGTGTTGGCTTTGGTAGCATGAAAAACACATGGCTGATAGATTTTTTCTCCAGAATTCATCTACTCCATATAGTACCTCTAGTCCTATTTGTGCCTTTTAAACCGAGGCAGGTACTTGTTGTATGTATCCATGACCCCATTACTGCTTCTTGTTTAGCTTTCCAGCATTACTCACTTGGGCACACACACAGCAAACACTCATTTGGTCCAGTAAGTTCCGGGTAGGCAACAGTAAGGTGCTAGGAGGCAAAATGGAGTTGTAGATCATGCAAGGCCTTGTTAGCCACTGAATTTTTGGAATCCATCACAAAGTGCTATGATCTAACTTTAGAATTTAAAAGGATCACATTATGGCTGTCATACTGACTGAGAATAGACTGTAGGGGGAGTCAAACTCAGAACCCCTTTTTCAGTGCTGCTGCTGTATTCCCAGTACAGTAACACATGCTGACTTCACAATAATATATGCAGTACAAATCCTGTCTTTTTTTTTTTTTTTTTTTTTGCTTTTTCAAGGTAGGGTCTCACTCGAACTCAAGGTGATCCTCCTACTTCTGCTTTCTAAATGCTGGGATTAAAGGCATGTGTCACCATGCCTGGCTCAAAGCCCGATTTTGTACAGACCATAATTTGGAGCAGTTTAAATTGAGATTTGTCATGTGGCGGTGTGGAGCCACAGGTAGTTCAGTCACTTCTTTGGATAATGCTCATATAAGGGTGGGTTCAAAATAAGGTTTTTTGTAAAGTAATAAATAGTGGTTACTATTAATAGGAATGAATATTTATATTTGATCTGCTAAATCTTATAAGTCAGAGTACAGATTCCTTTGCACATGGTAAAGTACTTAATTTAGGAAAATGTTCCAAGATACCCTTTTTAGAAGTGGAAATAAACTTTGAAAACTTCACTCTGAAGCTTGACTGAGATAAGGCATGCAAAAGCAAGTCCATTGACCTACAGTGAAGTAGTTAGTAACAGAACCTGGGACTTACAGGATTACCATCTTAAAAATGGCTGCAACAAAATATATATGTAACTGCTTTTTGTATTTCTTAAATTACATAAGCAATTAAACCAGTAAGTAATAATTTTACATGAGGTAATTAAAATTTGACAGTTTATTTAAAACAAACATAACAGGCTAGAGAGATGGCTTAGCAGATAAAGGTGGTTGCTTGCAAAGCTTGCTGGCTCAGGTTCAATTCCCGAGTACACTCATGAAGCCAAATGTGCAAAGTGTCACATGTTTCTGGAGTTTGTTTACTATGGAAAAAGACCTTGATTTGTGGTCACTCTTTGTCTCTTCCTTCTTGACTCCCACTCTGCTTGCAAATACATAAAAATATTTTTTTAAAAATCACATCTGAGCCACATGTCAGAGCGCATGCCTATAATCCCAGCATTTGGGAGGATTGAGAGTTTGAGGCCAGCCTGAGCTACATAGCAAGTTCTGGGCCAGCCAGAGTTATATAATAGTAGGACCCTTTCTCAAAAAGTAATACAAGGACACTAATAAATAGGGTTTGAGAGATTGTTGAATGGGTAAAGTACTTGCCTTGCAAGGTTGAGGGCCTGAATTTGATCCCCAGAGCCCATAAAATAGATAATAAAAAACTGTATGGGCTAGAGAGATGGCTTAGCAGTTGAGGCCTTTACCTGCATAGCCCAAGGGCCAAGGTTCAGTTCCCCAGGACCCACATAAGCCAGATGCAAATGTGGCACATGCATTTGGAATTTGTTTACAGTGCTGGAGGCCCTGTTGTACCCATTCTTTCTATCTGTGTATGCACCTCTCTGTCTCTCTGTGTCAAATACATAAATAAATAAATAAATAAATAAATAAATAATAGTTTTTAAAAAAACAATATGGTAGGGTAGTATGCATATCTGTAGTTTGTTCATTTCATGTTTGCTATTACTATCTGTATAGGATTTGTAACTTGTAACACAATTCCTAGCTGTGATTAATTTTATACAATGCTTTGCAGTGAATATTGCTAGTGAGATATATCTTTTAACTAGACAGTTGTAATCCGTCTCTATGTCAAGCTTTTGATTTGAACCTGAGTTGTTTTGAGCCTGTCATGGATTTCTGAGAGTTCCAGCCACCCTGAGACTACATAGTGAATTCCAGAACAGCTTGAGTTAGAGTGAGACCCCACCTCGAAAAACCCCAAAAAAACAAAAGAGAATCTGAGTTGTTCTAATGTACTTAGTATAATTTTCATGTGATCTTGAAGTAACTTGTAATACTGACTGAGCTTGGGCCAAGAAGTTCTCATAAATCCAGGCTAATATCAGTTTAAACAAAAACTAGCATATAAACTCCTTTTGTCCTTTTGGGCTTCTTCTACATGTAAAGATGACTTCTGCCTCTTCTGCTTTCTCTCTGCTTTTATTTGGGATTGGTCTGTACTTTTAAAAAAATACTTTATTTATTTATTTGAGAGAGAGATACAGAAATAGGCATTCGGGGCGGGGGGGGGGTGGGAATGGGTGTGCCAGGGCCTCCAGCCACTGCAAATGAACTCCAGATATGTGTGCCCCCTTGTGCATCTGGCTTTACAAAACCTGGGTCCTTTGCCTTTGCAGGCAAGCGCCTTAACCACTAAGCCATCTCTCCAGCCCCCTGGTCTGTACTTTTTTGTTGTCTTTAATTTGAGAGAGACAGAGAGAGAGATAGAAAATGGGCGCACCAGTAGCCTCTCAGCTGCTGTGAAAGAACTCCAGATGTGTGTGCCCCCTTGAGCGGATGTGCGACATAGTGTGCTTGCATCACTTTTGCATCTGGCTAAACGTGGGACCTAGAGAATCGAACAGGCATTCTTAGGCTTTGCAGGCAGGCGCCTTAACCACTAAGCCATCTCTCCAGCCCTGCATTTTGTGTGTGTGTTTCTTTTTCTTCCCTTTTTTTTTTTTTTTTGCAATCACTGGCAATGAGGCCATTGTTAGGTCACAAGTAAAACTTTTCTAGCTAAAAGCAAATGGATGGTAAGGTTTGGAGTGGATTAGGTCTGTTGCATGAGTTTTGCTGATCTCATCTTTTTGAAGCAGAACTTCATTTATTTCAGGACTTCAGGTGTATAGCACACAACTAACTTCACCTTCCCTTGAGCTGCTTTTGGCAGCTGTATAGCCTTTTTCTGATGTTCTCCTTCAACACTCACTTCAGTAACAGAAAGAAGTTGATCTCGTTTGAGGCCCTCGTGTCTATCAGCAATTCCACCTGGAATTCTCTGTGATATATAGATTGGAGAATTTTGTTATTTGCCTCCCATAATATTGAATCTAAGGCCCTCTTCTGATTTGGGTACTTCAACAACGTGAGGATAGATGTGCCCTTCACTGGCAGCAAATGCAACAGAAGCCTTTGCAGTTGCATTAGCTCTCACTTCAGGGCTGCTACTGATGTCAACAGTTTCATAGACATGTTCATACACCTCTCTCACAGCATTGCAGAACTCACTCTGAAGGACTCTTTGTAAAGCCTGAAGCTTCTGTGGCGGCACTTCTCCACTATGTAGTTTTCCCAACAATTCAGTTGTTCTGTAGATATCCTTCCCCAGCTGTTCAGTTCCCCCAACGTCGCCATCTTCTCCCTTAATGAAGCAGACACACAGGAAGTCACCTATGTATTATTTTTGTTTATACAGGTAATTTTGTGATCTCTTAAAATTTAACTCTTACAGGACTGAGCTTCTGAAATACTTCAGCCATGACTAAAAGAGAAGCAGAAGAGCTGATAGAAATTGAGATTGATGGAACTGAGAAGCCAGAGTGCACAGAGGAGAGGTTGGAATTTCTGAATTTATCATTTTTCCTTTCTTTATTATTTATTTATTTAGTAGAAATAGGCAAATAGAGGTAGAGAGAGAATGGGCACACCAAGACCTCTAGCCACTGCAAACAAACTCTAGATGCATATGCTACTTTGTGCATGTGACTTAGGTGGGTTCTGGAGAATTGAACCTGGGTCCTTTGTCTTTGCAGGCAAGCGCCTTAACCGATAAGCCCTCTCTCCTGCCCTGAATTTATCATTTTTTAATATTAACAACGCACTTAATTTCAGTAACAGCCATTGTTTGGTTTTTCCTTTCCGTTTTTTCTCTCTAATTTAGTGTTTGTAGCTGAGAGAGAATGGCATGTTAAACTACACATGACGATAATGAGCTTAGTTTATAATGATTATGAAGTCTTGATAATATCTCCCCCGTTAGGCACTTTGATTTTGTTTTCCTGTGTACTGGTTACTTTTTATTTTACAAAAAGATAATTAAATGTGAGCTAATTTAACAAATGTTTGTTTATGAATAACTGCTATAAATTGGTAACTGTCATGAGCTTATGAATAAAATAAGACACTTGTCTGCCTTTATGTAAACTATGTTGTATTTGAGGAGATATACAGTTATATGAATAATTCTATATGCAGTACCAGCCATAAAATACATGAAAATGTATTGGTCTTGGAATAATAATGGAATGTGCTGTTTAGAAGGAGAGTAGTGGTGGTGGTCTCAGAACCCAAGGAAAGAGAATGCTGGTAGAAATGAAGATTTGGACAAAGTAAGAAGACCAAGGAAGGTGTAGCTGTGATGGTCTCTGTTTGACTCTGTAAAGCGGGAGATGTGATAGATGAAGGGCTAAAGGGAAAGGCTGAGAAATACTGAACTGAACTCTAAACTTTAAGTGTCCAGTAAAGCTGTTCATCAGAAGAATTGAACTGCATGCTTCTCTTGATTTTCATTGGTGTGGGGGGCGTGTAAAAATTACTTCAAAACTTGGCAGCTTGATTAAGCATACAATTTGCCAACACAAAAGATTTCTATTGAACACTTTCATGGGGTCAGAAAACTTGGTGTAGTTTAGCTAGGTGGTTCTGATTTGGGTTATTTTATGAGCATATAGTTGTCAGCCTGGGCTACAGTCTTCCAAAAACTTACTGGGGCTAAAGTATCTTTTCCTAAGTTCACTCCAGACACTGTTGGTTGGATGCCTCAGTGCCTGACCATGAGCCTCAGATGGTCTGAGTGAGGATGCAAGGTAGAAGGCACACTATCTTTGTAAGTAACTCGGGCTCAGAAGCAGCATATCACTCCTGCCTTGGTTTTTTGTTTGTTTGTTTTTTGTTTATTTTGGTCACATAGCCAACACTTGTGCAGGGTGGAAAAGAACTAAAAAGGGGTGTGATTATTAGGAGTTTGGATCATGGCATGCATGTCTTTGTATACACAGCACACACAAATGTTTCCAGTAGTTGCCCTGTATTGTAAAGTATTTGCTCTGGGCCTTTGCTGGTGTCTAGGGTAGCAGGTTAGTGGTTACTATTCTGCCCACTGGGGGAGGTGGAAGGAGGCAGTGGGTGCTCTCTAGCTACAGCAGGTTGCTCCTTTGCAGGAGGTTAGGCACAGTAATGGCCAAAGTCCATGGATCATCCCCAGTTTTTTTTCCTGTTTTAAAATTTTTATTTATTTGTTTATTTGAGAGAACGAGAGAGAGTGAGTGAGAGATTGGGTGCGCTAGGGCCTCCAGCCACTGCAGACAAACTCCAGATGCATGTGCCACCTTGTGCATCTGGCTTATCTGGGTCCTGGGCAATTGAACCAAGGTCCTTTGGCTTTGCAGGCAAATGTCTTAACCGCTAAGCCATCTCTCTAGGCCCTTATCCACAATTTTTGTGGTTTTTTTTTTTTGTTTGTTTGTTTGTTTTTTTTGAGGTGGAGTCTCACTCTGGCCCAGGCTGACCTGGAATTAACTATGTAGTCTCAGGGTGGCTTCAAACTCACAGCGATCCTCCTACCTCTGCCTCCTGAGTGCTGGGATTAAAGGAGTGAGCCACCACGCCTGGCTTTTATCCACGATTTTTTACATGAAACTCGATATTCAGATTTTATTTCCTAAGGTATAGATCATAGCAACAGGAAATTTTGAAAAAAATTGAATTTTTAATGTTTATATAAAATAGAATTTCAGACTGTTTTGAAGTAGCATTTGAATCTTTTAAAAATCAGATAGAAAATGAGTACCTGTGTAAAGTCAGATGCACTGAGTGTTATATGCATCTGGAATTTGTTTACAGTGGCAGGAAGCCCTGGCATGCCCATACTCACTTTCTCTCTCTATCTCTCTCTCTAATAGTAAATAAATAAATAATTTTTTTAACAAAAAAAGATGGGCTGTCATGAAGAAAATATGGTAAAAGCACTTAGGCAAGAGACCCAAGGAAATTATCTGCCTCTTTCTCAAATAAGTAAGTAGATAAATAAATAAATAAAATGTTTTTTAAAATACAGAAATGAGTTTTGGACTACACAGTGAGACTGTCTCATAAAATACATGAGGAGAGGAAGAGCAGTGAGTTTTAAAGGCAATAGATGTCTCTTGATATTTCATTTTGTTTTGAACATACTGTTTCTTAAATATCCATGGTAACAATGTAATTTTTAACCTCTTTTTATCCTTTAACATTTAGTATTGTGGAACAGACCTATACCCCAGCTGAATGCGTAAGTCAGGCCATAGACATCAATGAACCCATAGGTAATTTAAAGAAATTGCTAGAACCAAGACTTCAGTGTTCTTTGGATGCTCATGAAATTTGTCTGCAAGATATCCAGGTAATTTTTTTTTTGAGATTTGTATTTTGTATTTCAATTTTCATAAGAATTTTTGTTAGCTAGCTTCTTATCTCTAAAGTTATACATGTTATCTCTATAAATAGACTTAATCTGTATTATGATAAAATTTGGAAATAAAAATCCTTTCAGAAAACTTTATTTAAAATTATATTTAAAATATTGAGCAGTAGGTTATTCATTCCCATTTACTTTTACAAAGTTTAACTAAGTTGGAATCAGATTAAATAGAGTAGTAGAAAGCATACTGACCTTGGAGAGTGAAGAATAAAATTTAAATATCAGATACTATTACTGGAATTTATTGCAGTATGGTTTTACTCCTTGTAGTGTTGTGATTGAAGTGTCATCACAGTCATGTTTTATGTTGCTTTTTCTAGAAAGATACTATAAAAAGTGGTGACCTAAGTAGAGTTGTTCAATTTCTCCACTAACTAATGTGAGCATGTGTTTTATCTCTAGGATTGTTATCCTCATTACTACTACCTACATTGTGCTGCAGTTTTCCACATACTAATATTCCCATGCTGGAGAGGATGGCTTAGTGGCTAATGTGCTTGCCTGCAAAGCCTAATGACTTGGAGTTGATTCCTCAGTACCCCTGCACAGAGTGGCACATGCATCTGGAGTTTGTTTATAGTGGCTGGAGGCCCTAGTTTGCCCATTCTTGTGCTCACATGCTCTCAGTCACTTTCCCCTATGCTTGCTTGCACGTTAATTAATCAACTTAGAAAAAAAGAATGTTGCCTTTTTTTTTTTTTTTTTTTTTTTTTTTTTTTCAAGGTAGGGTCCCACTCTAGCCTAGGCTGACCTGGAATTCACTCTGTATTCTCAGGGTGGCCTCAAACTCATGGCAATCCTCCTACCTCTGCCTTCCCAGTGCTGGGATTAAAGGCTACCATGCCAGGCTAATATTGCCTTTAAAAAAAATTTCAGGGCTGGAGAGATGACCCATCTGTTAAAGCACTTGCCTGAATAACCCGAGTTCAAATCCCCAGTACCCACATAAAGCCAGATAAACAAAGTGGCTCATGCATCTAGAGTTAGTTTGCAGTGGCTAGAGGCCCTGGCACTCCCCTTCTCTTTCTGTCTTTGCCTCTCCTCTCTATCTTTTTGCTTTCAAATAAATAAACATCCTTAAAGAAATTGAAATAATATATAGCCACTATTTTTTAGTATTTTATTTATTTATTTGAGAGAGAGAGAGGAAGAGGCAGAGAGAAAGAGAGAATGGGCACACCAGGGCCTCCAGCCACTGCAAACGAACTCCAGAGGCATGTGCCCCCTTGTGCATCTGGCTTACGTTGGTCCTGGGGAATCGAACCAGGGTCCTTGGGCTATACAGGCAAATGCCTTAACCGCTAAGCCATTTCCCCAGTCCCTATAACTACTGATTTTAGATAAATTTTATTGTACAAGTTGAAATATGTGTATGAAATTAGTTGCCCTGTAACCACATTTTATCTTTTCCTTTCAATATATACCTAGTAAATATTAATCATGAGGACATTGCCCTTCTAAAATTAGAAAATGTAGTTAAGTCCATTTGTATTAAAATTTTAATATTTAAAGTTATCTTTCTAATAGTGAGAAGATAAGTTAACACAGTCTTTTCAAGTCAGTTAGTATCTTTTGGTGTGTTCATTGTAACATACCTACCAATTGCACCTACAGAGATGCTCACTGGGGTGGACAAAGGTATAAAGGTGTTCATCCATGGTTTTACAGCTGGTAGAAACAACTCAAATCTTCCAAAACCAGAAGATTAAATAAATCAGAATTCAAGGTAGTCGTTAAAATTGTTAAAGGAGGGAAACATTGAGTTAAAAAAATACTTGCAGAAGACCTCCAAATTGCCAAACTTAATCTTTATAGCAATCTTTAAAATGGGCATTTTTATGAATCATATTCTGCAGTAGTAGGTATCCACATCTAGTATATATGGATACCCTATCCATAATGAAAGAGTGGCCTACAAAATACCTTTCTTTTTTTTTCCAGAGTTTCTCAATAAATGCTAGTTGAATAAATGGAAGTGTGTATAAACCATAGCATCATAAACTTCAGAGCTAGGCTTGGGTCTGGGTATTTTCTATTCTTTCCTGTCTTCTTTACCTGCCTCAAAAAGAATATGAGGGATTGGGAAAATAGCTTAGCTTGCTTGCAAACTCTGCCAGCCCAGGTTCAGTTCTCCCCCACTCATGTAAAGCTGGATTGGCATTCCTTTGCAGTGATAAGAGACCCCTGGTGTACCCATACACACACCCAAAGAAAAATGTAAATGAGAAAATATGAAGAGGTCAGCTTCTTCATCTTTGTCAGTGCAAATTCACATGTGGAGATAGAGTGCTGTGCTTCTCCTAATACTTTTGTATTTTCTCATGAATGTCAGCTTGGAAGCTGATGGATCAACCAATGAGTTGTACTTGGTGAAGAGCATCTCACATGATCACTTCATACCATGCTGAGTTTGGTCCTTGTATTAGCTTTCAGTGTACTGGTGTCTTTAGTGCTTGAGTACTTACTTCCTAAGATCCACATGCACAGCTTCTAGCATATGATGCTAGTGTCTGCTGTGTAAGGAGGAAAATCCTGATGCTATAAGCATTTTTAATGTAAGGCAGAGATGTAGATGAAGGAGCGTGTTGCAGTTACCTTCTTCTTGATGGGACAAACACCCAACTGGAAGTAGCTTATGGGAGGAAAGGGTTTGTTTCAGGCTTGCAGTTTCTAGGGGAAGCTACATCGTGGCGGAAGAAGCTGGCTCCTTCATCATATATCCACAGCATAGCAAAGACAACAGTCAGCACCAACAAGCTGACTGTGAACAAAAACCCTAGGACTGAGCTCAAGATCCGCCCTCCTACTCGCCTAGTGATACATCCCTTCCAGCAGGCTCAGGCTTAAGTAGGAAGCTTAATCTTAATCAAAAGTACCTGAAGCTATAGGAGACATTTACATTCTGACCACCAAAGAGTAAAAAAGTGCCATATTTAGGTAATCTAGTTGATTGCACAGTTTGTCTTGTTCCTGCTCAAGGTAGATGCAATCTTTTAGTATTGTAAGTTTTGTATATGAGACATTTCAAATATCTAAAAATGTGACTGCACCGTGACTGAATTCTTGGGAGACAGAGAGAAAGGGGGGTTCTCTATATTCAGCCGTATATGTGCACACAGATACACATGATCTAAGATAATGATAATGGGAGCTGTTTCAAGCTGGTGACACAGTATCAGAAGTCAAAGTTATTTCTCATTAGTTTGTCATTGTATGAAATGCATTCACTACAAGGAAATAGGAAGGGCAACAAAACCAATATTCAGAGGATATGGAATTTATGATTAAAAATATGCATAGCTGGATCAGGTAATAAGGTCATAATCTTTCAGTTTTATCAACTTTATCGTCAGAGACTTAGAGGAAACCTTAACTTTAAATATGTAGAATAAGTTACGAAGGAGATAGGACATGGATATGTTAATAAATTTAGATAAATTGTCAACCATTAATTAAACATTGCCTAATCGTGACAGACCTTGCATTATCTTCTACTTTAAATACACGTAAAGAATGATTAATTTATTTTTTTGCATTATATAAAATCCAAACCAAGGGCTGGAGAGATGGTTTAGTGGTTAAAGCATTTGCCTGCAAAGCCAAAGGACTTAGCTTCATTTCCCCAGGACCCACATAGGCCAGATGCACAAAGTGGCACATGCATCTGGACTTCATTTGTAGTGGCTGAAGGCCCTGGTGTGCGCATTCTCTCTCCCTCTCTCTGTCTATCTACATCTTTCTCTCTCTTTGTCTAATGAAATAAATTAAAATAAAATAAAATATTAAAATCCCAACCTAGATTTCAGAGCTATTAGAGAAAACTGCCATGTAAAGTATTTTGGTGGGGACTGGGGATATAGCTTAGTGATAAATTGCTTGCCTCTCATGCATGAGGTCCTGGGTTTGGTCCTCAGCATCACTAAGAAAAATAAAATAAAAATAAATAATTTGGTGGATTATGCTGTCCTCTGTGATTACCTCAGTAGTTAAAATATGTTCAGTTTTGGCAAAGAATTAAATGATGTAACAACTTGGATAATTATAGGCTTATAAATTTAATTTGTATGCTTAGCAATTAAATCTTTGGTTTATCCATTTATAATAAGTCAGAAATAGGGGGCATAACCTAATGTTTGAACTAAAATAATCTTACTCATTTTTTCCATGTTCAGCTGGATCCAGAACGAAGCTTGTTTGACCAGGGAGTAAAAACAGATGGGACTGTACAACTTAGTGTACAGGTCATTTCTTACCAAGGTAAGTTACTTTTGGTGACAGCTATTTAAAAGTTTAACTCATGTTTTTCTGATACTATAATTTAATGTTTTATGTTGAAGGCATTTTACAGTTGTTCTAATGACTTGGATCTGTCAGGATGAGGCAGATAGTTTAGCACATTCGACCTAACTTAAATAAAGGGGTATATTATGCTGCAGAAAACAATAACACCGAGCTGTAGGGACAGTTTCTAGTTCACTTCGTAGGAGGAGCTCAGCCACACTGCAGAGCTAAACTGCCGGGCATGCTGATGCTCCACCACAAGGTGGGAAATCCTCACCTGAATGTCCCCATTGGTGTCATCATGGTGCCTTGATAAGAGCCGCGTTAGTTCAAGAATGCCTTTTGACCCCTCTCAACTCATTTCCAATGACTGTAGAGCCTAAGATACATCTGGACAGCCTAGATGCAAGGAATATTTAGTCTTAATTCAGCACAGAAAGAAGAATTTGCAAAGAATATAGAGGGAGCCAGGCAGCCAGGTCTATTACAGTATTATTAGGCTTATGTAAGTACAAGTTTAAAAAAAACATTATAAAACCTGTCTATAGGTTAAGTTTTTTGTTTTTGTTTTTTTGAGGCAGGATCTTGCTCTATCCCAGGCTGACCTGTTACACAAGACAAGACAATCCCCTACCTAGGTTTAAGGTTTTTTTTTTTTTTTTTTTTTTTTTTTGAGGTAGGGTCTCACTCTAGCCTAGGCTGACCTGGAACTCACTATGTAGTCTCAGGGTGGCCTTGAACGCATGGTGACCCTCCTACCTCTTCCTCCCAAGTTCTGGGATTAAAGGCATGCGCCATCACACCTAGCCCTCATAAGTTCTCATATTCAGCTAGTTGTAGTTTTTAAAACTGTGGTTTGTTGGAATCTTAATATAATTTAATCTCTGAACTTGGTAGCTACATGTACCTGTATTTCATAAACTAAATTAGCTTTCTTTGGGCTTAGAAAATGGAAGTTATGTACTTTTGACCCTTAATTCACCCCAGGCCTGACTATTCCAAATAGGAAGAGAACTCATTGTTTTTATCTTTAAAAACACATTGATCTCTCAGTATAAGTTTAAAAAGAGCTGAAACCATTAAAATATGAAACCTAAGTTGGGAGAGGTAGGCAGCATATGCCTGTAATCTCACCTTTGGGTAGTGGAAGCAGTAGGAGTAAGAGTTCAAAAGCCAGGCTTGCTTACGTGGCGAATCTGAGATGTGCTGGCAACATGAGTAGACCCTGGCTCAAAAATTTGTTTTCTTTAATTTACTTTTTCTAGTTTTGACATTGGGATAGCTTCAGTAAGCTATTACATTAAGTAATATATTAATGTGAGCCAGTAGTAATGTGGATAAATAACAATGAACTTTATCTGTTTAATGTGAATATTGAACCTCAGATCACTTTCTTATCAGCATAAGATGCTGACATTGCATGTGCTGTTTGTTCTGATTTGACTACGAAGGTTGAATACACACAAAAGTAATGTAATTTCCTTGACCTGTCATTTTAAAATACCTACCTGAAGAAACTGAGGTAGAATTCCAATAAATTAGAGGCCAGCTTGGCTACATAGTTAAAGCCAGCCTGGGTTGCAAAGTAAGATCCTTTCTCAAAAATGAAGAGGGAAAAATTTCAAGTTATTTCATAAAGGGTTAGTATATTCTATTTTTAATAAAAAGTACATTTTATGTACAGTTGTGAACACACAACTAAATGAAATGAGTGCCTTGATGGTTTAATTTCTAAGCCTAATTCTCATTTCTATAGCAGTTTTAATTTTTTTAAGCTGGGTAAGTAGCCATTAAGTGTATTAATTACTTTTTCCTGTAAGCAGATACCTGACATGAAGCAGTTAACAGAAGGGAAGGGTTTATTCCCAGGGGATACATGCATGATGGCGGGAGGCATGGCAGCAGGAGCATGAAACAAAGCTAGGAAGAGAGAACACCCAGGAAGATGGGCTGGTCCACCCCTTGATACATTTCCTCTAGCAAGGCTCTGTCTCCTAAAGGGTTTACAGTTGTTCCAAATAGCACCATCAGCTTGGGTCTGAGTATTCAAACACATGAACCTAAAAGGAGACTTTTGGTTTTTCAAGGTAGGGTCTCACTCTGGCCTAGGCTGATCTGGAATTCACTATGTAATATCAGGGTGGTCTCAAACTAGCGGTGATCCTCCTATCGCTGCCTCCCGAGGGCTGGGGTTAAAGGTGTGTGTCAGCATGCCTGGCTTAAAAGGAGACGTTTTACATTGTATGTGTGTATTCATTAATTTATTTATTTGCAAGCAGAAAGAGAGGAAGAGCAAGGTGGGAGATGGGCATGCCAGGGCCTCTTGCCACTGGAAATGAACTCCAGATGCATGCACCACTTTGTGCATCTGGATTTACATGGGTACTGGGGAATTGAACCTAAGCTGTTAGGATTTCCAAGCAATGTATTTTGTGAATCATTTACCTCATCTTTATTGATTTACTTACTTACTTTTTATTTTGTTTTTTTCAAGGTAGGGTCTCATTCTATCACGGCTGCCCTGGAATTCATTATGTAGTCTCAGACTGTCCCCAAAGTCACAGCATTCCTCCATTCTCAGTCTCCCAAGTGCTGGGATTAAAGTCATGTGCCACCACACTGGAATTCATCTTTATTTCTATCCATTCCATAGAAATTATAGTTCTTAATACTTGATTCTAGCATTTGGGTTAAGTGGCAGAATTTAAACATTTTTTAAAAATACTTTATTTATTTGCAAGGAGAGAGAGGAGACAGAGAGAATGGGTGCACCATGGTCTCTGTATACTGCAAACGAATTCTAGGTACATGCACTGGGAGTCAGACTCCTCCCCCAACCCCTGTCATTAGGCATTGCAAGCAAGTGCCTTAACCACTGAGCAATCACCCCAGCCCTTGGTTTAATTTAACAAAGCAAAGACAGCATATTTTTCTTATTTATTTATTTATTTATTTATTTATTTATTTATTTATTTATTTTTTGAGACAGTCTTGTATAGCCCAGGCTGACCTTGAACTCTTTAACGTCCTGTTGCAGCTTTCACCTTGTTGGAATGTACCACCTTGCCAGGATAGTCAGCATCTCTTTTTTTTTCTTTTCTTTCTTTTTTTTTGGAGAGAGACACAGAGAGAAAGGGAGAGGAAGGAAGACAGAGATGGGCGCGCCAGCAGCCTCTCAGCTGCTGTGAACGAAATCCAGATGCATGCACCCCCTTGTGGTCAAGTGCAGCATTGCGCCCTTGCATCACTTTGCATCTGGCTAAACGTGGGACCTGGAGATTGGACCCAGTGTTCTTAGGCTTAGGAGGCAGGCGCCTTAACCACTAAGCCATCTCTCCAGCACGTCAGCATCTTTTTTATTATAGATAGCCTGTCCTCTTAAAAACTTGAGAACAGAGCTGGGCAGGGTGGTGAATGCCTATAATCCTAGCACTTGGGAGGTAGAGGTTAGGAAATTAAAAGTTCAAGGTCGTCCTCATCTATATAGTGAGTTTGAGGCCAGCTATGTGAAACCCTCTCAAAATAGAGGGATGAGAGAGAGATAGTTTTAATTTGCTATAGAGTTTTTTAAAAATTTGAAGTCTTATTTCTTATTTATGCTCTCCCTAATGTAGTTTCTGTTTTTATTCTGTGTTGGTACATTTTATTCATCAGTTTGTGTGTCATTGTTATAAAAACTGATGGTATTTTTCCATAATGATATTTTTAGATATTATATATGTGTGTATTTTTTTCAATTATTATAGAAAATTACAATACTAGTTTAAAGAATTTTTGACTATTCTTCACTCAGATTGCCTACATGTTGTCTTTTAGTTCATTGCTTTTTTTTTCTCTTCCCTCAAACCTATATTTTTAAAACTATTTTAGGATAAGCTGCAGTATAATTACTTTCTGTCCCTGAATATATCATCGTCTGTATTTCCTTAAAAGTGAGGATTGTGGGGCTAGGACTTTTGCTCAGTGGTAGAGCATTTGCTTAGTACATGTGAGGCTCTGGGTTTGTTCCCCAGCATTTCAGAAAACAAAACAGAAATTTTTTATATGACTGCATTATAATTACTAAGATGAGGAGGTTAATATTGACATAACACCAATTCTATGGAAATTCTTTTGAGTTATATTTTTGCTAGTCAGGATCTATTAAATTTTTTAGATGTTTTATGAAAAATAATTAAAATGTACTTTTCTTTACCATTTTGAAACATTTAAACTAACTTATTTTCTTTTATTTATTTATTTATTTATTTATTTATTTATGGTTTTCGAGGTAGGGTTTCACTCTAGTTCAGGCTGACCTGGAATTAATTCACTGTGTAGTCTCAGAGTGGCCTGGAACTCATGGCACTCCTCCTGCCTCTGCTTCCCAAGTGCTGGGATTAAAGGTGTGTGCCACCACACCCAGCTAAGCTAACTTTATTTTCTTGTGGCTTGTGATTTCATGGAAATTATTTTTTATTTTTTTCTTATTTACTGTTAAGGAATTGAGCCAAAGCTAAACATTCTTGAAATTGTGAAGACTGCAGAAACTGTTGAAGTGGTAATCGATCCCGACGCCCACCACGCAGAAGCAGAAGCACATCTAGTTGAAGAAGCCCAAGTGATAACTCTTGATGGCACAAAACACATTACAACCATTTCAGATGAAACCTCAGAGCAAGTGACAAGATGGGCTGCTGCACTAGAAGGATATAGGAAAGAACAGGAGCGTCTCGGGATACCCTATGGTAATGAGATGTGGAGTTACATGAGGTAGACAGGGTTAAATGTGACATGGAAAAAACCGACTTAAGTTATAATCTCTTTTACAGGAAGAATTTTTAGAAAGAGCACAGATTAATTTGTTATTTTTGAATTGTAATATTAACTGCTTATGGTAAACAAATGCTATGCTGGGTGCTAGGAATACAAAGAAGTAGTAAAAGAAATTCTGCCTTTAGCATGTTTGCAGTTGAAAAGAAAAGATCAATAAAGAGGCACTCAACATAAACAGTAACATTTCAGCTGTCAGTGACTAATAGAACAAAACATACTAGTAGAGTTTTAGAGAGATCAAGTTGACTGCTAGGGCATGCTAGTTGGAAGATTGGGACAGTAAGAACCTAAGTCCAAAGTGAAACTGGTCTTACAAACAATTCCTGTCTCCAAAAAAAAAAAAAAAAAAAAAAAAAAAAAAAAAAGCCGAATCTCAAAGGGATCATATAGGCGGAGAGAAAATAGGAGAATTTACAACTTAGACTTGGCATGACCAATGAGAATATAGAGTAGATAAGGAGCTGTGCTGTGCCATTGTCATGAAAATGAATGTAGCAGTGGCCTGTCCCTGAAGTTGGAACACAGAGAGCTGTAGAGGGGAGAAAACCGGAACATACTGAAGTTTTGTACAGTAGTGATGATACCCAGGATAACCTAGAGCAGGTGGTTTCCTTGAGAGTGAAAAGGATGAGGTGGGTGGAAACAGCAATGGGACTAAGGTTGGCAGATTGTGAGGGGAGATTCAGGTACTTACCTAATTTCCCAAGGCAACGATGATTTCCATAAAAATTAGTAGCACCTTCATTGCCAGTGTAGTGAATAGTATTAAATGACAGGCACTGTGTGAGGTGCTAGAATTACAGTGATGCATGGCAAGGGCAGAGCATGCCTTTGCATTCCAAGTGCAGGGGGCTGACTCCAGAGCTTCATGCCTGCTAGCACATGAGCTACCATGAAGCTAAATTTCCAACCCCAGATCATACCTTTGAAAACTGAACAGCTAAGGAAGGTTTAGTATGGGAGCAAAACAGCAACACTTGATTTTGAAGTAAAAGTACATAATCAATTGAGTTGAATGTTGGGAGCCAGAACATAGGTCCAAATGCATAAATCTTGGGCTGGAGATAGAGGTGTGTATGTTCCCATTGGATTTGTATTTGAATATATAAAAATTTATGGAGTCTTCGGGCTTTAGTGATGGCTCAAAAGGTAAGAGCACTTGCTGCAGAAATATGAAAGTCGGATACACCCAAATTTCATTTCCCCAGCACTACATAAACAACTGGGTGTAGCCACACATGCTTGTAACCCCAGTCCTGTGGGGAGCACAGACCAGAGAACCTCTGGGTCCTGGAAAAACAGTAGCTTCAAGTTCAGTGAGAGATGCAGATGAGTGATAGAGAACACCTTACACAAGGACACCTGATGATCTCTGGCCTCTGCATGTATAGGCATGGGCCTGCACTTCTGCAAACATGAGTGTATACACCACACATGCTACACCACATAAATAAACACAGGCACATGCACACGTAGTCTTGTGGAGAGGGAAACAAATTGGAAAAGAACCATGGGTTCTAAGATATACCATTTGGGTTGGAGAATGGGAAAAGAAACAATAAGTAGCTGAGGAAATACAGGAAAGGAAGAATTATAGAGTGTGACTGCACCTGGGGGAAAGTGTTAGCTGGTCCAGACTCAGGTGCTTTGGGGAAGTCAAAAGTAGTGACTGAGTGGTGTCCGATGTGGTGATCATAAGGTCCTTGTTAATCTCAAGTAAAAGTTCCTATCAAGTTGGGGAGACAAAACTAAACTTTTTAGAAATGGAGACATGTCAGTGAAAATGTTGGAGGGACTAAGGATGATTGCTAGGGTCAGTTCAAAGTAAATACTTATGTAGCATTTACATTGCATTGGGTATTTTATTTAGTGCTGGTTTGAGTTTTATGGGTTGATGTGCATAGGTTATATACAAATAATATGTTATTTTATAGAACATAAACATCTGAAGAATTAGGTCTCCCTGAAGAGGGGACATCCTGGAACCAATCCCCACATATGCCAAGGGACAGCTGTATATAGTTAAGAACTTATTTGTGATGTGTGAACATTTTGACTCGTGGAGGCTAGTGTGGACAGCTTATTTGATCTTTTTGTTAGCAAGTCAGGAAGGATGTGAGAAGAAATGCTGACAAGCAAGGAAAGGAGCATCAGAAGCTCGAGACAGTGTTTTACTGAGCTTACTATATTTTTTACAAGTCTTCAGAAGATTGAGTCTTTTATGGAAAGTAACATATAAAAATGGACTATAAATAGGAAGATGATAAACTGACTCAAGACTTCCTACCAAGAGTGTTATTTACTTAAGAAAGCTCATTTCAATAAAATACTTGAACTGGCTGAAGAGATGGCTCAGCTGTTAAAGGCACCTGGCTTATTTTTTGGTTTGGTTCATTGCTTTGTTTGTTTGGTTAGTTGATTTTGAGGCAGGTTTCACACTACAGCCCTTGCTTTCCTAGAACTTACCATGTAACCCAGGCTGGCCTCAAACATGCACCAGTCCTGTCTCAGCCTCTTGAGGATGTCTTATTTATTTAGGTTTGCATACATGTCAAGACTTTCTCCCACATGCAGGAATTGGCCTTTAGTTTTTCAGATCCTCAGTGTATCTGGGTTTAGTTGTCCCCATCCTGCTCTAAAGTTGTCACCCCACCCTTTATTCCTCCACAGTGCTGCATTTCCCATCTCTCCAGCTCATGGTTTCTGTTTGTAGTTTTAGCCTCCTTTTAGTCACTCTTCTCATTCTCTTACAGTAAGAGTACTAAGAAAGGTTTTCTTCTTTTGAGCTTTACACCTCTGAAAAGTTTCAATTCAACTCTTTGCTTTGTCTTTGGCAGTGTGGGCATGGAATATTAAAGCAGAAAAATTACTTTTCTTTAAATTTTAATAACCCCATAATATGACATTATGGATGAAACATTCAGATACATCTTAGCTCAGGTTCCTAAGTATCAGGATGCTCTTTATTCTACTCTTCGTGTGTGGTCATTATCTTGATTGTATTATATGTTATGTATATATATTAACTGTGATATGCATTATTGGAAGAATAACCACACCATATTACTTGCTTCCCCCCCCACACACTGTATACTTTGAATAATTTCTTCCTTTATATCCCTAACCCTGCCATGCTATCTGGAACCTAAGTGCTGCAGAGAGGTCTACCTGGAGGGGAGGGTTCTCTTACCTTTCATTGACATTCTGGACATACACTTCAGTCACAGTTCCCCTGACCTAGCAAATTGATTATCACCCTGCTTATCTTGAAAAGACTACTTGAAATTTCTCAGTAATGTCACTCACTTTGTGGTTGGGTTTCTGTGTGATTTTACTTCACTGTCCTTTTACTAGGATCTTGGAGAAAAGAGACAGAACATGGAAAGTTTGTATGCTAAGCCAGAAGTCCTGGTATTATTTGAGAAAAAAAATATCAGACTGATAATTTTCTCTGATTTATTTCACCTTAATTGTATCTTTTTTTTGGGGGGGGGTTTGAGGTAGAGTCTCACTCTGGTCCAGACTGACCTGGAATTCACTGTGTAGTTTCAGGGTGGCCTCGAACTCATGGCGATCCTCCTACCTCTGCCTCCTGAGTGCTGGGATTAAAGGCGTGCGCCACCACGCCTGGCTATTGTATCAATTTTTATATAAATGAGCTTTCTTTTCTATGCTTAAAGAGAGGTGCTGTTCACGATGACTTTTCAACCATAGCTAAAGTTCCTGATTTGTTTTCAGGCAATATTCCAGAATTAAGTAGCTTGCCTTCTCCTCTCCTGTCTGTTGTCTTATCCCTCCATCCCAGGACCTGCTGTGCATCTAGACAAGCACACTACCACGAGTTATGACCCCAGCCCTCTTTTCACTCTTTATGAGACAAGGGGGCACTAAATATTCTAGGTTGGCCAGGAACTCACTCTGTAGCCCAGGTTGGCCTTAAACTTGTGGTCATCCTGACTCAGCCTTGCAATTAACTGGATATACATTTCTGCACCAAGCCCTGCATTGTTTTCATTTTTCGCTCCTAACCTTTGCATTTCCTTGGTATTCCTGTGCTCCTCACGTATATTGTCACTGTCATCCCATGGCCCCTTGCACTCAGCACTGTCTTTGTCAGACTGGGCAGAACTGTTCCTTAGCCTTGGGTTTTCTCTTGGCCAGTTGTGCTCTCAGTCACCATTTCTGGGCTGTGTTAAGGTTTTCTTGTGCTCAGAATGCGTCAGGTGTCATTTTGTTTCTTTCACCCTCTTCTGCACAGATTCTGGACAATGGAAATCTTGTAAGTTTTTTGTTGTTTTCTTCTGAGATGAGATCTGACCATATTGTCCAAGTTGCCCTCAAGTCAGCCTCTTGTACAGCAGGGAGTACAGGTGTGTGCTACCATGCCCCAGTGTCTTATCACTGTTGTTGCTGTGTCTTCAGCCACGTATGTTATGGAGCCTGTGGAGGTATCTTGTCACCTGGTTTTATTGCAAGCATCCATAAGTTTTTGGTTTAACCCTTAATTGCTTTTTCTGTTGTTCTATGTACATTGAGAGAAATTAAACTTCACCACTGGCTTCCTAGAGTCCTTCTTCCTTTCATTTCTTTGTGGAGATTGTATGTTCTTATTGTAACTTATCTTTACTATAAATTGACTTTTAATAAATATCTATGTAATTTTTCCACTTATTTTCTTACTGAGTAGTATTTGTTTTCTAGGTATATAATTAGTATTGTTTGAATCAAACATATTAAAGTAAGAATACCAGCACCAAAATTAATTCATCCAGGACTTATTAAGCTTCCGTAAATATTCAGTTCCATTAGGTCCCAGGAAAAAATGTAATAATATTTATTCATATTGGCTACCTTTTTAAATTTGAGAATCTAACTAGATAGTAAGAAAAAGATGAAGAAAATGAAGTTATTTGGGTATTCTTTGTATAGATTTTCAAATGTACCTATGCAAGGCACTGTAGTGGACACTCACAATAGATTGTAGAAGAAACGGTCCTTGTGCTAAGACCTTGATGCCTTGTGGGAGACGCTGAGTGAATAGGTAGTAAGAATGCTGTATTGTAAGTGCCACGTAAAAGAACGTGCGTGGGGGTGGGGATGGCTCAGCAGCTAAAGTACCTGAGTTTGGATCCCCAGAACCCAGTGTACTGTAATTCTTTGTGTCTCTAATCTCAGTATGCCTAGAGCTATAAGGGAGGCAAACAGGAATCATCCAGATCAGGGCCAGCCAGCTGGTGAATGCAGTGGGGTCAATAAGAACCCTGACTCAAACAAGGGAAAGACAAGGACCAACTCCCAAAATTGTTCTCTGATCTTTGCAAACACATGTGCGTGTGGTGCTCACACTCATACACATCGATATGCACACATGCATGCTCACACAATGAGTGCAAGAGCTAGCTACTATGGGAAAGAAGGAAAGATGGAACATGGCTCACATTTTCGAGAGGAAGCCAGCTCTCTTTGATCCCATTATCAGTTTCTTAAAGCACCCATCATACAGTACTAGAAAACAGTATTTTGAACTTCGGTAGTTTATTCTGTTAATTCCAAAATAATCACATGCATTCTTCCACTTGTCCCCCAGGAAAACAATTTTATAAGTTTGTTTTTCGTAATAAAATTCCAGACTAACCAATGTAGAACCAAGTGACTCCATCAGACATTTAGATTAGACATTGAAGAGGAGTTGAGGAGAAAATACAGTATAAAATCTTTTTACCTAATTTAATGAGTTTACTTCACTTGGGAAAAACATGTCTGGATTTTGTATGTGTATATATGTGTATTGAGAAATTAACTGTAAATATCATATCTAAGATGGAACTAGGCTAAAGGTAATATTTTTCTTTCTAGATCCTATACAGTGGTCCACAGACCAAGTCCTGCATTGGGTGGTTTGGGTAATGAAGGAGTTCAGCATGACTGATATAGACCTCACCACACTCAACATTTCGGGAAGAGAATTATGTAGTCTCAACCAAGAAGATTTTTTTCAGCGGGTCCCTCGGGGAGAAATTCTCTGGAGTCATCTGGAGCTTCTTCGAAAATGTATACAATTGGAGTTATTATCTATTTACGTTGTAACTTAAATTTATTTTTGTAATTTTGTTTTTCATCTTGTTCATTGTTAATAATAAGGAGTTAATTAATAAGCCAAAAATTAACATTTATTAGCTTATAGGCAGTGCTGAGAGCGTCTATGGATTATTTACACATAATTGCTATGAAAATGCCACAAATGATTACTTTGTTTTGAATTCCCATGTAGGAAAGCGAGGCGTTAAGGTGCCTGCACAGTGATAGACCTGGGGGAGAGGCTGAACCAGGATTCCAACCTGGTCTTACACTAGAATCCAGTCTTTGGGGTCTTATTGAGTTGGGGTCTTGCTGTGTTGCCAAGGCTGACCTCAAACTTATAGTCCACCTGCTGCTGTCTCCTATGTAACTGGGATTGCAGGTGCATGCCTCCTGGCCTGGTTAGAATCCAACTTCTTAAATCACATGCAGTAGCCTAACTCATCTCTTTTTATGTAATCTAAATATTGCCTTCTATGGTTCCAATCAGTTCTTCATTCATTGCTTGTCTAGAAACAAGATCACTTGTTCACAGGAGGATTCCTTGCCTTCTCTCATTAGATTAGATTTTTTCAAAATTCTTCACTATTAGTTGGATAAATAGGACATTAGGCAAGCAATGTAGATTATGATTAAGAGACTAATAAAACTTAGAAATGGTCTGGCTGACAAAAAGAGTTCAAATAAATGTAAATTATTTTGCTTCCATTTTAATCCATCTCATATTTGGGGAGGTTTTAAGATAGCTACTGTTGAGCCATCTTAACCAGCAACCTATTTCCTGTCACTATTTTTGTAAATTGGAGATGATAGCTAGGCCATCATATTCTTCAGTTCATAAGAAGGAAGGAAAAACTAACAGTTATGAGTAGAAATGGTAATTTTTTCTGCAGTGTCAGTTTATATCCCATAAAGGTAGTGGGACATCCTCCCTGGTCATGTAATGCTTGGCATCGTCCTCCAAGTCTCCACTGTGCTGTTGAGGAAGAAATGAGCTCCAGAGAAAAGCTGGAGCTCATTGCTGGTCCACAGTTACTCTGGTGTGCATTCTTAAAGTGCCTCACTGAAAGACTATAGAGATTCGTTGCATTTCTTTCCAGTTTTAATTCTTACAGATAAAATAAGTGGAATGTCCCAAGTGAAGTTTTGTCATGGGCTCCATGTGTTTTTTTTTTTTTTCTGCTAAGCTTTTCAAATGAATAAGATAAATCCTGCATTGTTTTAATGCCTTAGTTGAGTCATGTTAACAGCAACATTTTCTTGTAGCAATTGTCACGAATATGAAGGTAGTGCTTAGGCTACATTTAGTTTTCTCCAAATGTATTTCTTTGCTAGTCTTTCCTGTGAGTTTCACTTTCGGGTGCTACTAGTGCATCTCAGACTGTAAGCAGCATCATTCATCCACTTCCTAGTCAGAAGGCAAGACGCTTGTTTATCTTTCCATTTCCATCCAGTGGAATGTGTTTTCCTCACAAAAGCTCTGCTCTAAAATTATTGGTTTTCCAAAGCTAGAGCCTGAGTAAGCATCGCTTAGAATTCCTTGCTTATTCAGCCTTGATAGGTAATTGCTTCTGTTTTGAGACTCTGAGGTGCTCAGTTCCACATTTCCAGGGTGGGCATGATGATATGTAAGGCTATTTCTCTAAGTCTCTCTTCTCAGAATAAAACCCTTTGATTAGTCAGTATTCTAGCATATTCTGGAAGACAGTGTTTCCTAGGGCAGAGTTGTATTGACCAGACTGCCACCTTCTCCGCCTCAGCAGTCTCTTGGAAAGCTGTCCTAGAGGGATGGCACTGTTGCACTGTTGATTATTCCTTGAGCCACCAGCTGCACGCACGTCCCTTAAGTTAAACCTTCATCTAAGGTCTTTTTTTTTTGGAAAGGATAAACAGGAGATGTTCCAGTACTCTACGTTCTACAGCATACTTCTTGATGTGGAGCTCTGTCTTTTCTCACCAAAGGCCAAGGTCTTGGTTGTTCTTGAGGAAAAACAACTGCTGTGTAACTGTAATCCCTGGTGTTTCCTCATAAAACTTCCATGTTCCCTAGACTTTACCTCTAAGGCCTCTGCTTCCTCTATAGCCAAGATTTGGGGGCTTCAGGGGAAACATTATATTTAGGGTGCCTATACTTCCTTAGACTGAACATTCAGAAGCCCCTGCCTTTCTGTGTTCTGCCGCCTTCTGTCTTGAGAGAGATGTCAGGAAGTAGATCACACTCAGGTCTGAGTATCAAGGTTTACAGGTTGATGTTGCCTGGGCTGTATGACAGTTCCTTTCTCACTGCCTCTATTCATTTAGTGGCAGGTAAGATAATTTCAACTGTAATAGCACTTTTCCTCTTTCAGATATACAGAATTGTGGGGAAAATCAACCACAAACATGACACACAGTTTTTTCTTTAACAGAAACATGAACACATCCTCAGTTTACTGCAAAGATAACTTTGCAGTGTGCTTTTTCACATGTTCCTTTAATCCTCAACAGCAGCATTGGGAGGTGTTAGCTGTGGATATCGCATCTACATAGGAACTTTATGTTACCGTTTATCAAAGTGACAGTGACACCTACGATCTGATCCCCTATCTGTCTGAAGCTAGCCCTTCTAAGTATTTACTCAAACTTGTGACTTCCAACAAAAATTCTGTCTCATGGATAGGATTCAGATCCCTTGCTAGTCTTCGGTCTTTCCAGCTCTCTAGAATTAGTTCCTGCCTGGCACCCTTCGTAGAGATGTCTTGTGCATATCACAGTGATCACTGATAGGTTAAGTGTCACAAGAGAAGCATGGGTGATCCTGAGCATTGAGTTGACTGGAGGCCATGGTGTGTCATTACTGTTTGGAGGTTAGGAATAGCATTTGAGTTAGGAAGAACAGCAGATTAGTAGCATGAGTTTTGTAAAGAGTTATATTAGGACCTTGTATAGCAAGACTTAAGTATTATTTGTAAACATGTTAAATTACTTAGTTTTGTGGCATTTAGTACAGCTACAGTTGTATTGAAAATTTAGGTAAGTTGGAACATTGTAAAGTCACATTTATTCAAAAATGGATGCTATATCATGCTGAAAGTGTTTGTTTTGTTTTCTGTGGAGAATATAGATCTAAATAATTTCAGCTTAGTCTATAGTCTCTCTCTGATATGGTCTTGGAGATTTTCATATTTTTATACATGCAAATGTTTATATTTTAAAAAGACATGAATAACTTCTGAACACTATAAAAATGCTTTCCCTCTTTACTTCCCTTAAAGATGCCTTCATTACAAAGTGACCCTTACATATTTAAAGTTTTTATCCTAATCAGTTTTTAGTTTAGTATTTTTCTTATTTGCTTGGCTTAGTGGTTTTGGGTTTAATTGTGGAGCTATCTTTAAGTAGTTCATGTTTGCTAAATTGAGTATGACTGACTGTTCAGAGTTTTGTTTCTGGTTTTAAATGAAAACTTTTTTTGTGTGTATTCTTTAGATGTCTTGGCAAGCCAAGAACAGCAGATGAATGAGATAGTTACAATTGATCAACGTGAGTATTCCTGCCCATAGTATCTGTCCATTTACCAGTACTTTCTCCATTAAATATTGCATGACAGTTTTTAAAATAATTTTTTGAAACATTTGAGATTTATAATGAAATGAACTATTGTAACCAAGACAGTGTATACTATATAAAGTAACGTTCATATTTCAAGTTTATCTAGTGGAGACTGTTCTGTTCTCTCTGAATAGAGCACTGTCCTCAACTTGATGTTTATGGTTCTCTGCCTATGTAACCATAAATACTTAATAGCATGATTTTACACATTTCAAGGCTTGGGATAAAATGTATTGTGATAACTTGCTTTTTTGTTTAACATTTTGTGAGAGTTTAGCTCTGTGGATACTTGACAGCCCACAGCTGAGTAGAGTTTCTAAAAAGGCTATAGAACATCATCAAATGAGTATGTTAAGACAGTATCACAAAGTTTCTACTCCTTCATCCTTAGTAGATGATGCCATTTCTTTTCAAAATGTCAGATGGCCAGACATAGTGGACACACCTTTAATCTCAGCACGTGGGAGGCAGAGGTAGGAGGATCGCTATGAGTTTGAGTCTAGCCTAACACTATCTAGTGAACTCCAGGTCAGCCTGGGCTAGAGTGAGACCCTACTCTGAAAGTCCTAAAACAAGAAGAGATGAGCTACTAAGCTGGAATTCTCAAACTGTAATAGAAACATCAGGCTATCCTGTGAAATTCTGGGAACTTTGTAATTAAGCCCTTCTTATTACAAAGTCTCTAGTTATGTTTTTTGCTTGTTTATTTTTTTTTAAAACATGTAGCACAGACTAGTCTGGAACTCACTGTGTATCCCAGGCTGGCTTTGAACTTGCTGCAGTCCTCTTGCCTTAGCTGACCAAGTGCTGGGATTATAGGTATGAACCAGAAAATGCCTGGATCTGAGGGCTTTTCTTGATGTAATTAGAAGTACATGCGTTACGTCAATTGCATTTATTGTCTAAAGACTTTCCTTTTACTCTTCTATCAGAAGGAAAAAGTATTTTCCCCTTTGTTCTTGCAGCTGTGCAGATTATCCCAGCCTCAGTACAGTCTGCTACCCCAACCACCATTAAGGTTATAAACAGCAGTGCAAAGGCAGCTAAGGTACAGAGAGCCCCAAGGATTTCAGGAGAAGATCGAAGTTCACCAGGGAACAGAACAGGTATTTTCTTATCTTTTTATAAAGATTTTATTTAGTTTTGCTTGTATGCATGTATATGGTGTGTATGCCTGTGTGCATGTGTAAGCCTGCTTATGGAGACCAGAGATCAGCATCACTTTTCTTCCTCAGTTTCACTCTTCTTTTTTAAAAACATCATCATCATCATTTCTGCTTATTGTTTTTCTAATTGACATTTTCTGTACATGTACATAATGTACTTTGCTCATAATCCTTTCCCGTTACCTTCTTTTTTTTAATGCTTTGTTCATTTATTTGAGAGAGAGAATGGGCACACCAGGGATTCTAGCCAATGCCCACTAAGCCATCTCTCCAGCCTCCATTACCTTCTTTTGTCCTACCTCCTCATTTCCCTTTCACTGAACTCCTCCTTTCCATCTACTCCCTCTTCTATTTGAATGTGGGTTTTTTTTTTTTTTTTTTTTTTTGTCCTCCTCCAAAGAGCAGGTATTTTTGCATGAGCCTGGTATTTATAAAACTTGTTAGATGGGCCTATTTTGCTCTTGATATGTTATTTTATTATATTTTATTTTATTTTATATTTTATTTTATTTTTATTTTATTTTATTATTTTATTTTATTTTTTTTATTTATTTTATTTTATTTTATTTTATTTTTTTATTTATTTTATTTTAATTTTAATTTTAATTTTAATTTTAATTTTAGACAGGCCCAACAGTCTGGTCTTTTTTTATATGCAAGAGAGAGAATTGGTGCATCAGAGCCTCCAGCCACTGTAACTGAATTCCAGATGCATGCACCACCTTATATGCATGTACAACTTGTGCACTTTCATTACCTTGTACACCTGGCTTACGTGGGATCGATCAAGAGAGTCAATTATGTGTCCTTAGGCTTCACAGGCAAGCACCTTAACTGCTAAGCCATCTCTCCAGCCCTTTTCTTGTTTTTTTCAAGGCAAGTTCTCACTCTAGCCTAGGTTGACTTGGGACCAATGGATAGCATACACAGAAAAAAAAACTAGTGGCTTAAATGGGTCTGTTTTGCTTACACAGTATGAAAATGTGAATGTGTTCCCTCTAGCAATATTAGCATTGTTGCAGTCAGGTTCGCATTGATGGCAGAAAACACCCGACCAAGAGTAGCTTGTGGGAGAAAAAAGTTTATTTTGGCTTACAGACTCAGAGAGAAACACCATGATGGCAAGGATGAGCAGAGGGTGGACATCACCTCCTCACCAACATCATATGGACAACAGCAACAGGAGAGTGTGCCAAACACCGGCAAGGGGAAGCTGGGTATAACACCTATAAGCCCGCCCCCAATAATACACTGCCTCCAGAAGGCATTAGTTCCCAAATCTCCATCAGCTGGGAACCTAGCCTTCAGAACACCTTACTTTATGGGGAACACCTCAATCAAATCACTACATTCCACCTCTGGCCCCCATAAACTGATGATCATCCGTGTTATAAAATGTGATGCATTCAGTCCATCTTTAAATATCCCCATAGTTTTTATCAATCCTAATGATGTTCAAACATCCCCATAGTCTGAGATCTTTTAGCTGAGCCATAATACCAAAAAATCTCCAAAAACCCATAATGGCACAGAATAAATATTCACTCTGCAAAAGATGGCATTGGGTATAGCAAAGAAATATTCAACCAATACAAGATTTAAAACAACCAGGGCAAACATCAAACTCTGTAGCTCCAAGTCCAACGGCTAACCATTGTCATGTCTTCAAGTCTGATAATTCTAACCAGCAACAAGTCTCTGGAATTCCAGTTCTACCCCTCCAGGTACTCAAAGTCCTGGAAAACTTCATCCGGGCCGGCAGCTCTCCTTAGCTGCCATCTCGTGGTCCTGGCATCTCCACTGCAACCCATGGTTCATCCTCATGGCTCCATCCAGTCTCCATGCAGGAAATCCAGCAAATCTGCTACACACTGTTCATATCTGTTTCTGAAACACAAGACTATGTTGCAAATTCAATGACCCTCTGTTACCTGCATTTCTTATATTCCATAATACCAGTTAGAGTGCCAATTTGTTAATCAAGGGGAGGAAATAAAGCAGACTTTGAAGAACAGGACACTCCTTCAGTATTCAGGCCCCTTCAAAAGACTGCATTTTTTCCGTTTTCCCAGTGCAGGTCAGCTGGCCCAATCTCAAAGTTTCCAATCCCTCAATATAGCTGAACAGGCAGAAGTTTCAGCCCAAAGATTTCTTTCTGTGCCTTATCCCTCTGCTCACACCAGTCCATTTCTATGCAACATAACCCTGCACAAATTCTCAGGATATGGGCATAACAGCAAGCCTCTCACATAAACTGCTCCTAGCCCAGTCCAGGCAAAGCTCTTTCTCACCCTCATAAGCCAAACCTCTCAGTCCCTAGTTCTTGATGCATTCAGGTCTTTCATTTCTGACCAGAATAGTTCATCAAGCTTTACTTGCAGCACTGCAAGGTGTCTCTTAGACCAAGGTTTCAAATCCTTTCACATTCCTCTAGAAAATCTGCTCCAGAAGGCCAAAAGCCATACATATAGTGATCCCACTTCTGAATGCCAACATTAGTGTTCCAGTCAGGTTTGCATTGCTGGCAGAAAAACGCCTTACCAAGAACAGCTTGTGGGGCAAAGGGATTATTTTGGCTTACAGACTCAAGGGGGGGGAGCTCCATGATGGCAGGAGGAAATGATGGCATGAGCAGAGGATGGGCATTACCCCTTGACCAACGTAAGGTGGACAATAGCAACAAGAGTAGAGAAAACTGGCTATAATACCCATAAGCCCACCCCCAATAATACACTGCCTCCATAAGGCATTAGTTCCCAAATCTCCATCAGCTGGGAACCTAGCATTGAGAACACGTAAGTTTATGGGAGGCATATGAATCAAACCACCACAGCATTTATAAAAACAATTTGTTTTTGCC
This sequence comes from Orientallactaga sibirica, assembly GCA_036365145.1. NCBI lineage: Eukaryota > Metazoa > Chordata > Mammalia > Rodentia > Dipodidae > Orientallactaga > Orientallactaga sibirica. The sequence continues at coordinate 10,116,497 of JAEOAD010000053.1, read as the reverse complement.
TTGGCTGAGCCTGAGCTAGTGGACCTATGTTCTGCCTTTGCTTCCTATTCCTTTTTGTCTGTTTTGTTTTATTCTGTTTGTTTTGTTTTGTGGTGGTAGGGTCTCACTTTAGCCAAGGCTGACTCACTGTGTAGTTCCAGGCTAGCCTTGATTTCATGGCGATCCTCCTACCTCTGCCTCCCAAGTGCTGGGACTAAAGGCGTGCCCCACCATGCTGGGCTTCATGTTACCTTTTAACACTATGGCCGCCACTTGTTCCTCTTGTTGATTTAGGAAATAATGGTCAAATCCAGCTGTGGCAATTTTTGCTGGAACTTCTCACTGACAAGGATGCTCGAGACTGTATTTCTTGGGTTGGTGATGAAGGAGAGTTTAAGCTAAACCAGCCTGAACTAGTTGCACAAAAATGGGGTCAACGTAAAAACAAGCCTACAATGAACTATGAGAAACTCAGTCGTGCATTACGGTAAGCATTTATTATTGCTTCTTTTTTCCCCTAGTATCAAGCCTTTCTTAAAAGTAGCTTCTGGGTCTGGGGAAATGGCTTAGCAGTTAAGGCATTTGCCTAAGAATCCAAAAGGATCCTAATTTGATTCCCCAGGACCCATGTAAGCCAGATGCACAAGGGGGCACATGCATCTGGAGTTCATTTGCAGTGGCTAGAGGCCCTGGCGTGCCCATTCTCTTCCTCTCTCTCTCTCTCTCTCTCTCTCTCCCCTCTCTCAAATAAATAAATAAGTTTAAAAAGTAGCTTCTTATTCTTGATATAAGTCCGGTTAGGTAATAATACTAAAATACCTGGGCTATTATTTTAAGAGTATTTGTATTTATGTCATTCAAAAACATATAATAGCCTATTCTAAGCTAACATGCTTAATCTTCATGTTTTATCATTTACATTCCAAATGACATGCTGTCATATGCATAAATTGAGTGTACATTTTAAGAAATAATCTGGTTAATGTTCTAGTGTTACAATTAGATTCAAAATATTGAGCAATGTGTGGTGGCACACGCCTTTAATCCCAGCACTTGGAAGGCATAGGTAGGAGGGTCACCATGAGTTCGAGGTCACCCTGAGACTACATAGTGAATTCCAGGTCAGCCTGAGCTAGAGTGAAACCCTACCTCAAAAAACTAAATAAATAAATAAATAAATAAAATATTGATCTGTCTTTCTAATTTTTCTTCTATATTTGCTTAAGTTTGAATATCCAAAAATAAAAATTGGAATAGAATAAAATTATTTGTAATCTTCCATAAGTACTGTGAATTTAACTCATCATAAAACCCTGTGTAATATGTTCATTTACCTCACAGGCACATCTGTAAGTAATTGTTCCATTCATAGCAGCTCCTTTGTCAGTGGGCATTGCAATGTTAAAATAAGTACTTGACAGTGTGCTAGCCCAGAAAAGAGCTTCGCTTCATACCTCTCCCATTGTTGGAGTTAACTGCATAGTAGTAGTAAGTGGTCTGTTTTCCAAAGTATATATAAACTAATGGTTTCCTTCTCTCCAGAAAGCAGCAGTAAACTAGACTAACAGAGTGTTTCTCAAAACTGCTTATGTGCATTTAAAGAGGTTTCTTTATAGTATCTATTGTAAACAGTTTTATTTCACCGGGATCAATATCCAAACAAGATACAGTTTTTGGGAGGAACAGGATTTATTTCAGGCTTACAGATCCAGGGGAAGTTCCAATGATGTAAGAAGCTGGCTCCCTTTCATAGATTCAAGCAGAGAAACCGCCGAAAAGCAACAAGCAGGACCCCCAAAGCTCAACTCTCTGGGCTGGATGCCCGGATCGGCCCCCAGTGACATCTTCAGCCAGGCCGCCGGAAACCTAAGTTACAAGCTAATAAATAAAACACCTGAGTCTTTTGAGGGGCGTACATTCACATTCAAACCACCACAGTGCCCTCTACCTGTTTCTGTATCCTGTTCTAATCCTTTTACTTATTCTTTTGAAGCCCTTATTGGGTTTAGATTAGTTCTCTGAATTTGGGAAGCGTTTATACAATATAATGGTAACATGACAGGATGTCTGCATCATACTAGATATTATGGAAGACAAGCGTGGAAATCCCAAGAATCTATGTATTTGGGTTTTTATTATTTTGCTTCTTATTAACATAGCTTCTACTTTTCTAGAGGGTTAACTCTGTGCCAGTCATTGTGTGCTGAGCATGTTTTAAAGATTACACCTTTATTCAGCCATTCTGTGAGGATAAGTACTGCTTTTAACCTTGGAGGAAGGGTCATTTTCCTGTGGCCACAGAGGTAGGAAGTCTAGGTTCTGGGCTTTGAATCCTGGCCTTCTGGTTTAACATAAGCCTTGGTTGTTGAATTCTAATCAACGTGTCTTTACATTGTTTTGTTTCATTTAATGTTTGTTTTTAAGTCAGTGTTTTGTCACAGTTGTCAAAACTTTGCTTTGAAAGTTTACTATATAAGGTTTTGGAGAACTAAGCATTCATTGAAACATTCCTAAATGTGTTGGCATTCCTTGGATAGCAGCATTGGATGCTCTATGTAACATCAGTGTTGACTGTACTGTAGTTGCAGGAAGTCCTCTACTAGGCTTCTGCTGGTGAAACAGTCTAAAACATAAGAAATTCTTCATGTTTCTAATACAGTCCTAATGTGGTTTTCTCTTTTTAAAGGTATTATTATGATGGGGACATGATTTGTAAAGTTCAAGGCAAGAGATTTGTGTACAAGTTTGTTTGTGACCTGAAGACTCTTATTGGGTACAGTGCAGCAGAACTAAACCGTCTGGTCACAGAATGTGAACAAAAGAAACTTGCAAAGATGCAGCTCCATGGGATTGCCCAGCCAGTCACAGCTGTAGCCCTGGCCGCCGCCTCTCTACAAACAGAAAAGGATAACTGAGGCCCGAAACCCTATGGGAGCTGAAGGTTTTTCTTAAATGTTTAGAGCAAGTATTGCTCGTATCTTTATTACTGAATTTGATTCTTATTTCTAGACTGTACAATCAGATGCATGATTTTTTATAAGTATTTCATATTCTTGCAAATTTGGATCTTTTTACTTTGAGCATATATTTTAGAGAATGTGTATGTTAAAGGATCACCACAATGCCTGCAGTGGAGAGCAGGCTCATTGTGGAATAGTTTAAACAGTCAGGAAAGCTAAACTGGTCAGTATTACTATCTAGCCCTACCAAAAATAGCTCGTAGCATCCGAAGATGAAGCATTAGTGAAGCATCTCCAGGGAGCAGTCTGCTTAACTTTCTGCTTCCTCTCGTTTGCTTTGGATGCTGCTTTCCATAGAACCAGAAAATGTAAGCTAGCAGCGAAGTGGTGTGTGCCTGTTTCATCTAATCAAGCAGAGCTAAAACATTCTTATAAAATCGTAATAATAAGGGACTAAAGTATCAAGTTATTTATATGTTTGCAAGTAGAAGACATAATAAGTTAGCTGACAAGGAGCAGTGCTAAAGAAGGAGATCCAGGTTTCAGTCTGGCTTAACTCAAGCCGTTATTAATGGTTTTCTGTATAGATTATTCATTTTGTCAGACCAAAAATTTAGATTATTTTGAGAGGCATTTAATTGTAGTAAACCAGCTATTACAAAATTCCAAAATTATCTGGTTTTTCTGACAGAGATAAAAAACTGAAAAGTATACCTCAACAAAAAAGAAAAGTTTGGTTTAGTTTGATGTGACTTTGTTTTTGTTTTTTGTTTTTTTTTAAAAAAAGAAAAAAGTTGGTAGTTGTGATTTATTATGCAACACCACTTGTGTTTCTGGTGAAACAAAGACTTTAGATCAGACCACAGTACTTAATCTATGAAGATACTAGTTAATTACTTGCAAATAATTATAAAAGGAAAGTTTGACCTCCTTATAGGCAATCTTCTTTAAAAGAAAGCTTCCCACTTATTTTTCTTTTTGAATATTATATGTGTTTATGTCTGCAAATAGCTATACACATCACCACCTGACCATCTTGGATCTATACATATATCCAAGCATAAAAATACTCAAAAGGGAGATTATTAAATTGTTTTTGAGATCTTTGAAACTAAATAACTATGTGCAATGCCTTACTGCATGCTAACACTAAACAGAAGTGGCTAGGAAAGTCTTTTTTCTTTTGTTTGCTCTAAAGTATTACGCATGGATCATGATGAGAAACTGGCAGATAGCTATCATATATCATAGGAGAAGGTTGTTCCTCAAATACTGCTTTATACACGGCCCTCATCCTTTATTTTATATCCAAAAGTGGCCTCACCTGGTGTTAGAAGAGGCCCATGGCAGGAGTGGCTTGGTGGTGCTACCACACTGCACAGTGGCTTGGACTGAAGCACTGGGTCAGGAGTGGGGGACTAGAAGAAGAGGGTCTCCAACACCTGTGCTGTGCTGTGCTGTGCTAGGACTTGAACATGTATTGTTGGTTCATATATACTAAATCCTTCAAGATTCTGCAGTAAAGACTTAAAAAAGAGTAAATTTGTATCATTCAATTTTGCTTATTTATAAACCTAAGCAGTAGACTGGCAGATTATTAATACAATTTGGGTACTACGATTATAGGACTATTTGAGTAGAAAACAATACAAAATAATAGAGGCCCTGTCTTTTAAAAAGAAATAGGAAGCTATTATAAAGATCTGCCATCGTCCTCTTCTTAGGGCCTCGCAAACTGAGAAGTGACTATTAATAAAGTTAGTGGCACACACTCCAGAGCTTTGAGAGTCTTCACTTGCAAGTGAAATGCTTTAGACATTGAGTTAAAGCTGGAGCCAAGAGAACAGACTTCATGTCTCATTTGTATAAGTAAGGAAGGGAGCTCCCAGATTTCATTTAAATACCTAAAATTCAAACATTTCTCTCCTTTAAGCATTCTCCAGATGCCCCACCCCCAAACTACTTTCTGTCCATTTTCTCTTGGTGGCAGTTTTTGTCCTCATTGTAAGTTGGTGGAGGTAGTTCCTTGTTCTCCATATCTCACCTCCCTTGATGCACTGCAACAGTCACTGTTGTTTCACGAGCTCATTAGTTTGTCTGCACTTGCATGTCTGTTGTCCTGATTGGAGCCAGTGTTTGCTAGTTCTCTCTTAAAAATAGCTTGTGTTGAGAGAAAATATAACTCATGCTGTTAATTCTCAGTTTTCTTATGAATTTTTCATGGTAGAATTTACTTCCAAAGGAAGACGTTGGCTTCTTTTGTGTAAGTACAGGAGTAATGAAGTGTTCACTTTTGTTTTCAAACTTTTTGTCCATGTGGTTTACACAGAGCTAATTTTTATACATGTCTCACTAGCCTGAGCCTGAAGTCTAATGACATGTGTTGGCCTTGTAAGAATCCAGCCAGTTAGAATACATCAGTCAGCTGATCACATTCATTTTGGTATCAACCCATACAAATAAATTAGGAAGAATTATTTAGGTTTCTTCCCAGACTAATGGTGATGTTCAAGTATGATATTTCTTTTAAAGGGTTGCACCTTCAAAGTTTTTTGGTGAGGTCAGTCATTTTCTGCATTTATCATTTTATGCTACTGCCTTTTATAAAGAACTAGTCTTATCTTTGGAATAGCACAAAAATGTAAAATTCATAATTGCAAAACCTATGACTAATTCAATGTCTTCAGATCTAATGGACATAAAAATGTTGATACTTCAATATTTCACTTATTCCCAGGAAAAAAATCTTTTGTAAAAGGGAGGAGGATTTTTGCATACATTTTTACTCTTTAAATAAAGACACTTATACTATCATAATAACAATTATGTATTTCTTGTGTTTTTTGTAATTTTACATAAAACAGTTATTTTCTATTTTTACTCAAATAAAAATATTTGTGCATAAAATGTAAAAATAGTAAATGAGAAAAATAAAACTATTATACAGTATGTTCTTGTGTTGCAAGTTTTTTTTTTTAACCTGAAAACAAAATAGTTCCAAGTTACTGGGATATTTACTTGGTTGAAAATTTGATGTTTCAGAGCTGGAGAGATGGTTTAGCGGTTAAGTGCATGTTTGTGAAGCCTAAGGACCCTGGTTTGAGGCTCAGTTCCTCAGGACCCACGTAAGCCAGATGCACAAGGTGGCGCATGCATCTGGAGTTCATTTGCAGTGGCTGGAGGCCCTGGTGCACCCATTTTCTCTCTCTCTCTCTCTCTCTCTCTCTCTCTCTCTCCCCTCCTCCCTCCCTCCCCCTCTGTCACTCTCAAATAAATAAAAATTATTTTTTTAATTGACATTTCGGTTCTGGCTAATGTGTGCATGATTCATAGATAGTTGTTTCTTAGAAGCTTTCAATGTAGCAGTTTCATTGTCTCACTCCCCTTCCCCCAAAAGAAAACCCATCCGTTTGGGATGAACAGATCCTACTGAACTAAAACTAGTAGAACTGGTGGTTGCTACAAAAATTTTATTGAAATCTCATACACAAAACTAATCTTTTAGAACAGAGGTAAGCTGATGCTTGTTAAACTATAAATCTTTAACACTGCCCAACACCTCCCTCCCTCACCCGTTTGCAATATAGTTTTTCTTCATAGCACAGGCTGACTTGTGTCCTCCTGCCTCTGCCCATCCTAAGTGCTATGATGACCCACATGTGCCACTTTCACTCCCCCTTTAGCCTGCTGTCCACACTGGCGAGTATCAGTAGGATGTTTCAGGCAGAACCCAAATGATAGAAAAATATAAGGGGTCAGGAAAATATGAATGTTCAAAGTTAGACATGCTCAAACAAAAATGAATGTTTCTGTGAAATAAATTGATTTCAAAATACACACCTCTATCTACTTGGGAGTGGAAAATCACTCGCTAGGATATTAGTGAGGTAAATGTCTTGTTCTAGTACTTCAGTGAGATGCACAAGGTGGTGCATGTGTCTGGAGTTCATTTGCCGTGGCAGGAGACTCTGACATACCTGTACTCATTCATTCTCTCTCTCTCTCTCTCTCTCACTCAAATAAATGAGTGTTAGGTGCAGTTCCTTGTAGATCTTGATGGTTGAGCCTGCCTACTTTTTTGAGTTCTAACTAACATTTAAAAAAAAAAAAAAAAAACTTACCTTCCTTTTTTCTCTCTCTTTGGATACCAGACAAAATTTTAAGGATGCTGACCGTGACACTCTCAGCTTTCTCACTTTCCCCTCAGACCACCCTCTCACTCCATGCAGCTGCTGGCTAACCCGCATTGCTGAATGTTTCTGGATCCTAACTCAAAAGGTATGACTTTCTGTCTTCCTTTTCTCCAACCCCCTCCTCGCAACAGCTACCAAGATTTACTGCCTGCCTGCCTGCCTGCCTGCCCTGCTGTTTTTCTCTCCAATCTTAATAAAATTGTCCTTGAGCTTCAGAACACCAAGGTGAATGCTTACCCAAGATCACATAGTGGAGATTTCACCTTTTCCATTTTTCTAAAAATTGTTTTCAACTCTGAAATACAATTTACAGGGCTGGAGAGATGGCTAAGGACCCACCCAGGTTCAGTTCCCAGTAACCATGTAAGCCAGATGCACAAGGTGGTGCAAATGTCTGGACTTCGTAAGCAGTGGCTGGAGGCCCTGGCATGCCCATTCTTCTATCTGCCTTTCTCTCTGAAATAAATAAATACAATTTACAAAGAAATTCTCTTTAATCTGAGAAAAGTATTTTCTCATGTCTCCTTATAAGGTAGTTAACTTTGGAATTTTCCGTAACACCCAATTAACATTTCTGCTATTTTTATAGGTGACATCAGAGTGAGGTCTTCACACTAAAAGGGAAGGCAAAGCTTGTCCCTCATGTTGACTTGACTTTATGGAAGAAAGGTGTGATACACATTTGCACACTGGTAATATTGTGTAATTGAATCAATTTTACTGATTTAGTAATTAAAATGAAAAGTTTGCATTAAGAATCCCAAGATAACTGCAAGTTTAAGGCCTAGCCAGCCAGGTGAAATGTGTCAACTGGTGCAATGGTAGCATGTTTGTTATAAGGGAAACCAACTGCTCTCTGATTGGATTTGAGGCCCACTTTGCAGTAGGGAATTTATTCCCAGTTCTGAAAACCTAATCAAAAGCCTGTGGCTGGGAACTCATAAGAACACCCTACTAATATTGTCTGGCTAAATACATATATTGTGCCCACCAAATTTCTGAATATTTATGTTTATGCCCACATAATAATACTGCTCTCACTTTTGGTTAGAGAGGCTTCTCTTTTCAGATGGCAGTGACCACTGGAGAGTCAAAAACTTATCAAGGGGTGGGAGAGATGGCTTAGCAGTTAAGGCACTTGCCTTCAAAGCCAAAGGACCCAGGTTCAATTCCACAGGACCCACGTAAGCCAGATGCACAAGATGGCACATGCATCTGGAGTTTGTTTGCAGTGGCTGCGTGCCCTGGTGCACCCATTCTGTATCTTTTTCCCTCCTTCCCTTTCTCTTTCTCCCCACCCAGATAAATAATAAAAACTTATCAAAGTGCTGAGAAGTGACAGTGCAATGTTCAGCACTGAGACATCTCTATTATACCCTCCATGGTCAAGGATGATTGTGGAAGAAGGGGCTGAAATGTAAGAGCCAAAAGAAGGGAGGAGTGCTTTGTGATACTGCTTTCCACATACAAAGAGGCCATGGCACTCATGATCTCACAGTGGCTGGTGCTACCTACACAAGACCTGAATGATAGGAGAGAAAAAAATGATGACTTCAAAATAGAAGAGAAAATAGTTTCCAAGAAAGGATTCAGTGAAGGGGGATTCGTGATGGAAAGAGTGGGTGGTGGCAGGTGATTAGGATCATGATGTGTTGTCTTTATGTACAGAGGTTGTCAATAAAAGGCTTAAAAATTCCCATGGTTGGGCTTAAAAGATGGCTTGGTAGGTAAGAGCAAGCATGATGACCTGAGTTCAATGCCAGGCATGGCTGCATGCATCTGGAACCTCTGCACTGAGGGGGGTGGAGACAGGAGGATCACTGGAGCTCCTTGATCAGTGAGTCTAACCAAAAAAATTAAACTCCAAGTTTACTGAGACCATCTCCAGGAAATAAGGTGGAAGATTGCTAGAGGACCTCGATGTCCTCTGACCTCCATACACATGCACATGGGCACACATGTCTGCACACATAAAATACTCCACATGTAGGGCTAGAGAGATGGCTCGGTGGTTAAGGTGGCAGCCCACAAAGCCTAATGACCTTGGGTTCGATTACCCAGTACCCACTTAAAGCCAGGTGCACAAAGCAGTGCATTCATCTGGAGTTTGTTTGCAGTGGCTAGATACCCTGGAACATCCATTCTCTCTCTGTTTGCACATAAATAAAAATACATGAACATACACTATTAAAATATATCTGATAGGTTTCTCTCTAAGATCACAAAACTAGGATATTTCATTTAAAGATAACTGACTTGATGAATCAGCACTTTATGTGCCTTTTATGTTTTCAAAAAATTAAAATTGATACCAACATTATCCACTTACAAATAAAGACTGGGTCAAGATTACCTGCTTTGGGCCAAGCTAGAATTGAAGTGATATTAGGCTTTTCATTACAGTAAGGGGAGGGGTATCCAATATGCTCAACAGACAGTAAAAAAGTAGCTTCTCATGTCTCTTGGATCTTGTCTAACAGTGAGAAGGTTACTCTAATGTTTTCCTTAAAACCCATTCATCTGTTATGGCAAATATATTTTATAAAATGTAACCAACCTTTAGTAAAACAATTGCTTTAGGTAATAGTTATCAATAGTTACTAAACTTAGTAGGTGAAAAGTTAGTGAAACATTTTAAAAGATGGATTCATCTGAGGATACCTGAAAGTGTCCTTCAATTTTAGTATCACAAAGACAGACCAGCAGATATCATGGGCCTCCTGATATGATGTATTGTGACTGCGCTTGAAAAACACTTGAATCAAGCCGGGTGTGGTGGCGCACGCCTTTAATCCCAGCACTTGGGAGGCAGAGGTAGAAGGATTGCCAAGAGTTCGAGGCCACCCTGAGACTACATAGTGAATTCGAGGTCAGCCTGAGCTAGAGTGAGACCCTACCTTGAAAAACCAAAAAGAAAGAAGAAAGAAAGAAAGAAAGAAAGAAAGAAAGAAAGAAAGAAAAAAAAGGAAGAAAGAAAAAACACTTGAATCTCATTCATCATCATATTAGGGAGATATATGGCAGAGAACATTTTTGGCATGTATAGAATCTGCAAAATCAAAGTGAAAATATCAGAAGGAAAACAAAAAATACTTATTAAAAATGGCAATTGGGGCTAGAGAGATGGCTTAGTGGTTAAGGCACTTGCCTGCAAAGCTTAAGGGCCCATGTTTGACTCTCCAGATCGCATGTAGGCCACACGCACAAAAGTGAGGCTAGCATGAAGCCCACTAGGTGGCACAAGTGTTTAGTGTTCGATTGTTTGTAGTGTCTGAGGCTCTGGTATACCAGTTCTCTATTTCTCCTCTCTGTCTCTCTAACACCTTTAATCCCAGCACTTGAGAGGCAGAGATAGGAGGATCGCTGTGAGTTCAAGGACATCCTGAGACAAGCAAATGAATTCCAGGTCAGCCTGGGCTACAGTGAGACTCTACCTCGAACCACCCCACCCCACCCCCCAAAAAAAAGAATGGCAATTGAAGCCTGGCATGGTGGTGCATGCCTTTAATCCCAGAACTCAGGAGGCAGAGGTAGGTGGATCGCTGTGAGTTTGAGACCACCCTGTGATTACATAGTGAATTTCAGGTCAGCCTAAACTACAGATAGTTCCTGGGGGTGGGATTTAAAAAGGCAGTTCTAAAGAAAACAGAAGAAAGCCGAGTGTGGTGGTATATGCCTTTAATCCCAGCACTCGGGAGGCGAGTATGAAGGAAGATCACCGTGAGTTCTAAGGAGCTACATAGCTCCCAGATTTCCAAGGCCTGTACTCCATATTACCAGCCACTGGGAGGAAGGGCTGTGAGCTGGAGAGCCAGAACATTGGCCACTGCCTGTTGCTGCCAACACTTCTGTGCTCACAAGCCGTGGGTTACTTGTCTAGACCTCAGAGCCATTGTCATTAGAAGTCCAGAGCAGTGCGCCTCTGCCCTGAGAACCTGTAGCTATTGGTTTCTACCCTCTAAGCCTTGGAGTGATGAACCTCCATCTAGTTCTCAGGACAGAGCAGTAAGCTCTGGATCTATAAACTAGTCTATGGGCCCTTGGCACTTAATAGTTGAGTGCTTAAGATACCAATGCTTAAAATAGCTGCTACCCTTTGTCTATTCAAAATTTCCATTTTGGACAGAGCAAAACAGCTATCTAATTGGTAAAATACTACTAAAATATATATCTTAAGACCTAATATAATTGATTTTATATGACATAAAATCAAACAGAAGTAACTTTGTGAAAACCATTTTCTTTTTAAATTTATCTTTAATTGACAATTTTTAAAACTTTTTTGTTTTGTTTTGTTTTGTTTTAGAGAGAGACACAGAGAGAGAGAGAGACAGAGAGACAGGGAGAGGAAGACAGAGAATGGGTACGCCAGCAGTCTCTCAGCTGCTGTGAACGAAATCCAAATGTGTGCGCCCCCTTGTGGGCAAGTGCGGCATTGTGCCCTTGCATCACTTTTGCATCTGGCTAAACGTGGGACCTGGAGATTGGAACCGCTGGAGATTGGAACCAGCGTTCTTAGGCTTAGGAGGCAGGCGCCTTAACCACTAAGCCATCTCTTCAGCCCCAACAATTTTTAAAACTTTTTATTTGACAACTTCCATACATATAGATAACATGATCATAATCCCCTCTCACCCTCCTCCCTTTTTTCTTCTCCTAACCTCCCTCTACTGAATCCCTTCTTTCCAATTAGTATCTCCTCTAATTTGATATTAGTGTTTTCCCCTCCTATTATGCAGGTCTTTTTTAAAAAAAATTATTGCTTATTTTATTAGTTATGCTCATAATATGAATACATTCATGTTGGTACCTTCGATAGCCTCCTCCCTATCCTCTGCCCCCGAAGGGACCCTCCTCATTGGGGAATGTGGGTCATGCATTGTGAGGGCAGCCATCTGTTATGGGGAAGAAGCAATGTCTTTGTGCATAATGACCCAACTTGTGGCTCTAACAATCTTTCCTCCCCCTCTTTGCAAATTTCCCTGAGCCATGTTGGTTTGTTTTAGGTCTACTTCAGTGATGAGGTCTTGGGAGCCTCTGTGTCTCTGGATCTCTGGTTTAGTAGGAGTTGAGTGTTCTCTGTGTCTAGCTCCTTCAGCCTTGTGCTGGTGTTATGTGAAACTTGATTCACACATCTCGCCATGCACAAAAATCACGTCCAAATGGATCAAAGACCTCATTATAAGATCAGAAACACTGCTATTACTGGACGAAAAAAATAGGAGGAACTTTCCATGATATATTATGCAGGTCTTGTGTGGGTAGCATCAGCCACTGTGAAGTCATGAATAGCATGACTTTTTGACTGGAAGACATTATTGCAAAGCACTCTTTCCCTTCTTTTGGGTCTTGCATTCTATCTGCCACCTCTTCCTCAATGATCTCTGAGTTTGGAGGGGGTGAAAGAGATGTCTCACTTAGTGCTGAACACTCCAGTATCATTTCTTCTCAGCAGTATGGTGAGTTTTGCATCACCCCAGTGGTTCTACCATCTGAAAAGAGAAAGTTCTCTAACTAAAAGTGAGAGTGGCATTGATATATAGGCATAAACATAAGTGTTTAGAGGGCAGTTGGGTGGGCATAATATACACATTGAGCCAGATAACAGTAATTGCTACTCCCCTGGGGCTTATGACCTCCCCAGCTATAGGCTTTTGGCTAGGTTTTCAGTATGAGGCATGTATTCCCTCCCGTGGACAGTCCTCCACTATGATCAGAGAGCAATTGGTTTCATCCATAAGAGACATGCCACTATTGCGCCAGTTGGCACATGTGGCCTGGCTGGCCAGCTGTAAGGCATGCAGGGTCCACTGTTGTTAAACACCCTTGGTGTCTGCTCTGTCTCAAATGGCTGCATGTAGCATAGCTCTTTCTTTCCTGCTTTCTGATAGGAAACAGGAGGTTTCCATCTCAGATTCAGCCCAACATAATGTTGGTATGATTTCTTCTTTATATCTGATAGGATTCATCAGTAAAAACCATCCAAGCTATGGAGGCTTCTTTTTTTAAATTTTTATTTTATTATTTTTTTATTGACAACTTCTTTAATTGTAGACAATATCCCATGTTACTTCCCTCCCTCCCCCCCACTTTCCCCTTTGAAACTTCACTCTTCATCATATGGAGGCTTCTTGTTGACAAACTTCTTAATAAGAGATAGGACACCTTAAATATATATGGGGGGCTGGAGAGATGGCTTAGTGGTTAAGGTGCCTGCCTGCCTGCTAAGCCTAAGAACCCAGTTCCAATCTCCAGGTCCCACGTTTAGCCAGATGCAAAGTGACGCAAGGACACAATGCCACACTTGACCACAAGGGGTCGCACACATCTGGATTTCGTTCACAGCATCTGAGAGACTGCTGGTGCGCCCATCTCTATCTGTCTCCCTCTCCCTCTCTGTCTGTCTCTCTCTGTGTCTCTCTCCAAAAATAAATAAAATAATTTAAAAAATAATAATTTTAAATATATACAGGGAAATTCATCTCTTCCCTTTCATCCTTAAGTCAGTCAGGATAATTCTTTTTCTAAGAAAATGTTCCACTTCTTCCATTTCAAAATCTGTTCACATAAAGTTCCTATTGTTATTTTAACAGCTATAGATTCTACAGTATATATTATTATTCTGGATGTTGAAATTTGAGTTGTATGTCTTTCCTTGATTGATTTTGCTAGAGAGGTAGATCAATTTTATTGCTCTTTTCAAAAAATCAGTTTTTGATATAGTTAACTTTATTTTTGTCTTTAGTGGTTTATCATTTTATCTCCTTTGTTTTCATTTGAATTTAATACAATTGTATTTTTTTCTGGCCTCTTAAAGAAAAATCACTGATTTTGCTCATTTATTCCTTTTCTACTATACTCATTTAAAGCTATACATATCTTGTAAGCATGGCTTCAGTTGTATATTTTACATTTTAGAATATTTTATTATAATTAAGTTCAAGCATATCCCATACTTATTTTTCTTTTATAGCATTGATGTATTTCAGAATTTATCATTTAACTTCAAATATTCATTCCAATGTTTTTTATAATCATGTAATCTTAGAAAAGACAATTTCTCACAAAAGAAAGCATTGGCTGAGTTTGTTGTTGTACTCACTAAGTAGAAAACATGTTGAGGATATAGTGCTAAATGTTTCACTTTGAGGTTCACAGTCATCTCTATGTGTAAGCTGCTTACAGTTAACGTGTATATGTATGAGTGCAGACGCTTAACCACCGAGTCACCTCTCCAGCCCTAGAGAGGGCTATTGAGAGACTCAACTTTTTCCATATAATAAAATTATATGGCTTTCTTTGTTGTTGTTTACTCTTAAGACATAGAAGAAGAAAGCTGATATATGTGTCTTTGGAGCCTTTGATTCAAAATATTTTTATAATATCAATGCCAAATGTGAGATTTTTAAGATGTTGACATTGCTGTGGTATGTGTCGGCCCATATGAGCTGTTAAATCAAAATATCAGTATGAGTATGCTTACAAGTGAGAGAAATTTATTTTTCACAGTTCTAGAACCTGTAAGTTAAATCTCTGTTGTCCATCTTGGTCCGTTTTCTGCAAGGCTCATGGCACATAGTTTTGAAGACACATCGTACTCAAGGCTGGAAAAGAACATCTGCCCGGAGCACAGGAAGCAATCCTTGGAACAGGCGCAGGGTCAGGAACAGAGGCAAAACTTGAAACCTGGAGGCATCGAATATTCCAATCCAAAAGTGTTAGTATTAATTTGCCTATTAATTTATATGATGAAGTTTTAAAGAAATCATTCAAAATATAAAATTTGGGGATCAATTTCATATTATTATTGCCAGTATGTTTTCCAAAATATGGACCAAAATATATGGAATAGTTATTTCTCATGGCCATTCACATATATATTTAAATTTATTTTTGTTCTTTCTATTCAAATTTGAAAAATTCAATTTGATTCAAATCCAGCTGAGATTAATGACATTCAAGCAGTATGAGTGTGTGGGAAAGCCTGAATTTGGAGCATCTACAAGGCTTCGATTCCAGTTCCAGCTTCTCCCAGGTGATGTCACTGTGGTAAATGACTCTCACACATCTGGCATAAAACACTAAAGGGAGAAGGATGGGAATCTGAAATTGTAGCTGAATGTATCCTCTTGGGAACATAAGGCATCATGTGTGTGGGAGGCAGAGAAAGCACTAGAACTCTGTTATGAAATCAAAGTGGCTGGGTGAATACATTTGCCTGGCCTTATCAGTCAAAAAAAAAAAAAATGCAAAGCCATGATGAGTTTGACACTGTTGGTCTTTGCAGTGAGATAGCTGGTAAAGCATCCCACTCAGAACTGCAGTTAGGCACCCAGGGAGCAGCTCACAGCCTTTGGTCTTCATTCTAAGCTCTAGCACATGGAGGTGCTCCTTCAGGGTAAATGTCTGGCCATGGTCTGATGTGCTCTCTCCCTCAAGTCATCAGCAAGATCACAGAACAAGTTCAAAGTTGTTTATTCAAAGGAATGGTAACTGAGTGTCTGCAAATTATAAC
The DNA here is from genome assembly GCA_036365145.1 of Orientallactaga sibirica. Lineage (NCBI taxonomy): Eukaryota > Metazoa > Chordata > Mammalia > Rodentia > Dipodidae > Orientallactaga > Orientallactaga sibirica. Next base: position 10,100,850 of record JAEOAD010000053.1, on the reverse strand, counting down.
ACGTGGTTAGGATGAAAATGCCTGCTTAGACACTTTATGATACCAAAGTAAGTAATACATACTCAAGTCCCTCCAGCTGTGGAGGGAGGGACACACTTCCAGCGTGGGTTTAAATGGCAAGGGAAAGAAACTTATGTAACTAAACAATGTTCATCAGCAAGAGCTTTCTGGGTGTTTTTCTGAAGTGGAAAAACATATTTTTCAGATCTTATTCAGCTGTGCAAGGAGGCAAACAGATGTATTCATTGACACTCCCCCCAGAGCATATTGTGATATTCACACGTGGAAAGTGTGGGAGCTGAGGTTACGCAAATGTTTTCTGCTAGGAAACCTGTCTCCACGGGACCATGGTTTTCAAGGAGAATCCCATTTGAGATGAAGAACTTTTTTCTTAATTTTTCAAATCAACATAATAGTAAATACATATAACTGTGGTTTAATGAATAGTTACTGCTTTATCCTGAATTTAGATGATTTTTACTTGTTTAAAATTAATTATTTCTAGCAAAATGTTAAATCCTTCTGGTGATGAAAAGGTGTTGGTAAAGTTGAAGGGAATTCCAGGCAAGAGTAAGAAATATTAGCAAGACAGACACCATTAAAACACACAAGTTAAGAATCTGTTTTCAAAAAAAAAATAATTTTTTTTAAAAAAGAATCTGTTTTCAACCTATGTGCCGATGATAAGCACCAGCACAGGGACAGCATTCATGTGCATTCTCCAGAGGAGGTCAGTTGAGGTCAGCGGTGGTGACCACATCCTTGGCATCAAGAGGCTTGGATATGGGCTCTACTGGTGAAGCTTAGCAGTCAGAGTGGAAGTCTGCAGAGCGCTTTGTGGGGAAGGCGTTCAGATCTGAGATGGACAGAAAGAGGGGAAATAGAATCTTTAGCTCCTCCACAGGCATCCACAAGATGTCCTCTGACATCCACAGGAAGTGGTTCCAGAATCCCACACAACTGTCAGGCTTTGAGGGAAGTCAAGTCTCATACAAATTGCCAGGCACACCCTCCCATGTACTTCAAATCATCTCTAGATTACTTTTAAAACCTAATATAAACATTATGCTAAGTTGATATACTCTATCATTTAGGAGATACAAATAGGAAAAAATGTTTGCGCATGGTCTATAGAGATATAATTTTAAAAGATATTCTTATTTGACAGAGGGGGAGAGAGAGAAAGAAAGTATGGGCACACCAGGGCCTCTTACTGCTACAAGAGATGCATGTGTCACTTAGTGTATTTGACTTTATATGGGCACTAGGGAACTGAACCTTGGCCAGCAGGCTTTACAAGCAAGCACTTTAACTGCTGAGCCATCTCTTTAGCCCTGACATAATTTTTTTGAGGCAGTCTCATTTACCCTCAAGCCTTAGTTTCTAATTTGCTAAGTTGCTGAGGTTGGTCTTGAACTTCTGATCCTCCTTGCCCCTCCCTCCAAAGTTCTGGGATTATGGGGTTATTTCATCATGCCTGACATGATGTAATTTTTTTTCAAATATTTTTATCCGCAGTTGGGTGAATCTACTAATATGGACCAACAGATCAGGAGGGCTGACTGACCATTTCAATAATAGTCACTGAAATAGTGAATGAGTAACTATAGGCACAGGAATAACCTAGAGTTGTAAGATTCTGATCAGGACATTATCAATGAGTTCTGGAGGGGACGCTACCACTAGAAAGTCCCTACAAGGTAATTTCCTCCCTTAGGGGAAATGGAGGGAAAAATCCACAGGGCTGGTGGGATGGGAATAAGGACAATTGTGAAATAGAGAATGGAAGAAAAGAAAATCTGGCTCCTGTTCAGAGAATAAACACTTGAAAGGAAAATGTTCCCTGTGAAATAAATTCTATCAAAATGAATCTTTAGTATTGAGAGTAAGACAGTGCCGGTTAGTCTCCTGGGAATGTGTTGAAGCACTTTCTTAACACAGAGTGGGTGGCTTAAGCAACAGAAACGTTTTTCATAACGCTGAAGGCTGGACATTTGAGGTCATGGTGGTGTCTGCACGGTGGATCTTGTCAGCGGCTTCTTTCTGCAGTATGTCCATGGGTGTTCTCTTCCTGTCTTCACATGGATTTCTTCGCACTGTGTCTGTGACTTTAGTCCTAATCTCATCTTAGATGGATGCCAGCTATATTGGGCTAGGGCCTTCTTGATTGACCACATTTTCTGTATGAATTACTTTCTCGTTGCTGTGACAAAATGCATGATCAGAAGCAGATAAAATTAAAAAAATGATTTTTTTTGTTTTTGGCTGAAAGTGTTGAGAGGAAGTTGATCATGGCAGGGAAACCAAGCTGGAACTGAGCTAGGAGTCTCCTCCCTGCTGGTTAGCTGTGATAGTGCTGGAAACGTCTACATGGGGTATGCGGTGCGGGGAGAAAAGTCATCAATAGTCTCAACTAGCAGTGCACACAACTGGCCAATCACGCAAGATATGCCCACTAGTGTAATAGCGCATGTCAGTTAAAGGGGTAACCAACTGCTCTCCAGTTGGATTGAAACGTGTTCCATGGGATCACTCCCTCATGCCTAGCACTGAAAACCTAATCGTAATCCAGTGGTGGGGTGGTCATAAGCCCTAGCAGGAAGAAGCCATTACAGTTGTTGGATGTGGTGATTTGAAACAGATTTACCCCCATAAATTCAATATCTTCTGAATGCTTGGTCCCCAGCTGGTAGCAATTTGGGAGGTAGAATCCTGCTGGAGGAGGTATGTTTTGGGGGACAGGTTTAGGGGTGATACAGCCAGCTCCCCTTTGCCAGAGATGGCTCACATTCTTGCTGCTGTTTTTCATCTGCTGTGGCACAGGTGATGCAATGTTGTTCCCTGCCATTGTGAAGCTTCCCTTCGAAATTGTGAGCCAAAATAAAAGCTCCCATTAATTGCTTTTGGTAGGGTCCTTTGTCCCAACAAGGAGAAAGTAATGGCAACATTTGGCTAAGTGGATATATTGTGCCTATCAAAGTGCCTTCTAAATATATATGTTTATGTCCATAAATTAGTATGGCTCTCAAGAATAGACAGAGAAGTTTCTTTTTGTAGATGGTGGTGATACCGAGGTGACTCAAAACTTATCAAAGAGCTGAAAAGTGACAATTAAGTGCTCAGCACACATGAGACATCAATTCTTTATTTGGCAAAATAAAAAATTTGAAACCTTGTGTTCACCCACTTAAGGTTGTTGGGTTTTGAGTCTGTTATGTGCTACAGACGGACTTATTTTCCCCAAAAATTATACATTGAAATCCTGGCCCCCAAGAGCTTAGAATACCAATATATTTAGAGGAAGAGTCTTTGGAGAGGCATTTAACTTAAAATACATTTTATAAACATGTGTATACAAGAAAAAAGGAATAAGTATGTACAACCTGATGCCCTAGTGAAAATCTGTTTTCCAGCCAGGCATGGTGGCACTCAGGAGGCAGAGAGGTAGGAGGATCTCTGTTAGTTCAAGACCACCCTGAAACTACATAGTGATTCCAGGTCAGCCTGGGCTGGAGTGAAACCCTACCTCAAAAAACTAAAAAAAAAAAACACAACAAAAAAAACTTTGTTTCTAATATTTTCAGAACTTTAGTAATGCTGCTGGAAACCTTTCAGGAGGTGTAGTTTTATTTTTTTTAAGATTTTATTTTTATTTATTTATTTATTAGAGATAGTGAGAATGGGTGCACTAGGGCCTCTAGCCACTGCAAAAGAACTCCAGACACATGCGCCACCACGTGCATCTGGCTTACATGGGACCTGGAGAATCAAATGGGGGTTCTTAGGCTTCACAGGCAAACTCCTTAACTGCTAAGCCATCTCTACAGCCCAGGAGATGTCATTTTAAATATATTCTGAAGCTTTTGTTCTGGAAAAAAAAACTTAATTGGCAGATCCATTGCATTAAAATATGTGTTCTTAACATCACTTTTTTGTGCACCTGTAAATTTTTTAATCTAGAGAGAAAGGATTTATTCTTTCAACTTTAAAATTCCAGGACCAGTTTTACAATGGACAAAGGAGTTCTAAATTTCCATATTCATAGCAAATAGAACAACAAATGTAACCATATGGTTTTATATCACAATAGGAATCAGTTAATCATACACATAAAATGTCTCATTACTCTGAGAGCTGTCAGTATAAATATATATAAATACATATATATCTGAATATCAAACATGTAAATTTTCTCAGTCAGTGATATTCAGTATTAGTTGGAAGCAGGAATTCAGAGGCAAAGAAATAACTATAATTTTTGGGCAGAAGTGGTCTAGATGTGACAATAAACCACTAACAGCATGAAATTCTTACCTTAGAATTGTGCATTCTGATATATTTGTGTTTATTTTTGGACACAGGACCAGAGCAAATTGAAAATGTTTCTACCCATTGGTGAGATAAATACGTGAGGAATACTGTCTCATTTGTGGCATCTTCTTAAATTTGGAAGAACAGAAGAATTAATATCAACATTTGGGGGACTTCTGGCTTTAGCTTTGATATGTAAAGAGCTAGAATTGTCATTTCTATCCCTGCTACAAAAAAAAAAAAAAAAAAAAAAAGCTGAAAATCAGTGAGTTGTCAGATAATTGTAGTTCCAGGGTATATCACCACCCCAAATCTAGAGAAATAAATCAATTCAGAAGCATAGCTAATATCTGGGAGGAGCACTTAGCTGATCACTTTGATGGGTTGTCAAAGACTGCATGCAGGCAAGGTGGAGAGCGACAACTCCCGGCGTCTAAGGGCACTCCCACACTAACACAGGCTTTGCATCCATGTTCTCCTAATGGAAAGACAATAAAAATTCTGATGGGCTCTAATGGGGTGGGGGAAAGGAGTAACCATGGAAACATGCTGTGAAACAGGCAGAGAGCATTCTCCCTAGCGTAGAACTATCATCCCATGGGAAGACTGTCATAGCCAGCTGTATCTCAGCTGGGGAAAGCCTTCCTTCCACTCCAGTCTCCTGTCATCCTCTCATTTCCTTGGCGGAGATATGAAACATTTGCGGAGGTGACAGCCCCAGGACACAGGCTGACTATGACACTGGGATTTAATCATAAGGTCATGTGATGCCTCTCCTCCCATGTGCCTTAGCACCCTGCCAACAGTGGAGTTCTGGTACAATGTCTCCCATTCCTAACACTTCATTTTGGTTCTCTCTCAGGAAAGAAAGACCTTTGTGTTGCCAGTTGTGCCTGAGGAAGATTGTGAGGGAGACCCCCCCAAGCTGAGAGAGGACACTAGCACCAAGACATCTGAGGAAACTTGAATGCTTTGACACCTATCGTTATAGCAAACATCCACTACCATGATTTCTAATCAGATCAACATAAAAATTCACCCTCAGCCCCTAAAATCAAAGCTGCTATTCACTAACACATTATGGATGGCTTTCAACACGAAAAATTCCAGAGATACTAAAAGGCAAAAATAAAACTGAAAAAGAGGAGGAGGATAAGGAAGAGGACAAAGAGTCCTGTATTTAGATATGACACAAACTTTGGAATTATTGCACAGGCAACTTAAAACAACTCTGATTAATATGCCAAGTGTAATGGAACAAGAAAACAACATTCAGTCATTGGTGTGTTAGCTAGACTTTTTATCACTGTGATGGCTAGTCCACAGGGAGGAAAGGTTTATTTTGGCCCTAGCTACAGAGTAAGTGGTCCCTCAGCCTCATCACTGTGGGCCTGAAGTGAAACAGAATATCATGGCAACGGGGACACGTTGGAACAGAACAGAGCTAGCTGCTCATGTCACAGCAGCCAGGAAGCAGGGCAAGAGACGTAGAAATGATACCCCCCCCGCCCAAGACACATCCGCAGACCCTTACCTCCTCCAGCTAGGCTCCGCCTCCTAAAATTCCTAGCACTTCCCAATATTGCACCACCAGCAGGCAGCCAGGCACGACTCTCTCTCAAACCGCCTTGATGCGCGGAGCTCGGCTTTCGTCCCGATGTTAGTCCACTTCCCCTGGTGGTCAGGTGCAAGAGCTGGCAACTCTCTGCAGTTTCACCTCTCTGTATCTGAGCGCGAGGCTTGGCAGTCATCATGGCAAACGGAGGGGGTCTGCAGGAACTCAGCAATTCCCGAAAGGTGCTCCATGATGTTTGGCTAATTTGCATGACCCCTTCGGGCCTGACTGTTTATATACATTTTGTACTCAGTACCTCAGTGTGACTGGCTCACTGGACTCTGAGGAGAGGAGTCCCTTGCAAAAGGAAGACTTGCCCTGCCTGCAACTGATGGGAAGAAAGGTTCCTTTTGTTTTACAGTGTGCAGGGGAAGCTCCTTGATGACAGTAGAAGCATGGAATGATCCAAGACAGGTCACTACCTCTGCCACAGAAGGTGGAAAACAGCAACAGGCAAGGGGGAGGTGGTTACCTGACCTGCAGCTCACGGCTGCTTCCGCAGCTTCCCATTCCTGCTCTAAGGGGATCTGCTGTTGTTCAAAGTCCAGGTTCCTTCAAGTCCTCCTGACGAGTATTCTGAAGCCTGTGAGGGATTCAGAGCTTTAACACCTTCCTGTGCTCTTGGTTGGCACACCAGGATACAGCTTTAACTACTATCTTTGCCCTCTTGGTTGGCTGGCAGTCTGCTGCCATTGAGAACTGAGTTCAGAGCTTCCTGTTTGCCTTACATTCCCGCATAAAGTCCCCATTTGTTCAGCTCTGGCTGTGTGTCCCTTTCACAATCTTCAGGTGAAGAGACAAGGACCCGGAAGAACTGACCACTGGGACCAAGGCTGAACACAGCCTCTGTGGAAGAGTTCATGTTTAATCCACATTCAAAACATGACAACAGGGGCTGGAGAGATGGTTCAAGCAGTTAAGGTGCTTGCCTATAGAGGCTAACAACCAGAGTTTAATTCCCTAGTACCCACATAAAGCCAGAGGCACAAAAGTGGCACATGCATCTGGAGTCTGTATGCAGTGGCTGTAGGTCCTGGTGCACCTATTCTCTCTCTTAATACCTATATCTCTCTCACTGCTTGCAAATAAGTAAGTAAATAAATAAATTAAAAATTTTGACAAAATATAACACATTACTGTAATCAGAAAAGGAGAAATTCTAAGAAAAGATCAAAAGTAGACGCTAGACTTATTTATTCTGATGGGTATAGCAATAGACTAGATCTATGCAAGGGAAGAATCAGTGAGCTTTGGACGTCATAGAAACCTCTCAAACTGAAAAATAAAATAGAAAAAAAAGTGAATAAAATGGAACAGAATATGGCCAGGTATGGTGGTATGTGCTTGTAATCCCAGCACTTAGGAGGTGGAGGTAGGAAGATGAGAAGTTCAAGATCACCTTCAAGTACACAGCAAGCTGAAGGCCAGTCTGGGCTGCATGAGACAGTCTCTGAGCAACTGTGGGATTACTTTTAAGGGCTATAGACATACATAAAAGGGAAAATAAAATAAAGCATGAATCAGGAGACATCTTTGAAATAAATAAATAATTTTCTAAAGGACGGTTTTATACAAAGAGAAGGATTGGGGTGAGGGGAGAGAAGAAGATAACAGCAAAAACAATAATCAAAAGTAGATTGGTCATTTTAAAGTTACTTTCCTTGAAAGCCAGGGACAGGGAGACAGAACAATAGAAAACTGAGTAACATTGAGTTGCTTTAGTTTACCTTTGTGAATATAAGGGGTAAGTCAGAGACAAGTTTATCATCCTGCCAATTGAAAGGGCTTGTTTGGAAAGTGTGTCTGTTATCTCTCTAATCCTGATCTCTTTGCAGGTCAGATAATAGCTAAGTGTGGGTTGAGTGTGGAACTTGATCGTGCATGACTCCATTTTTATCTTTAGGTTGGTATCTTTTCTTTTGCTTATTCATGAGTGAAAAGAAATGATTTAAGTAACAAGAGTACCTACACATTGCATGTTTATTCGCATAGGAGAAAAGAGTAGAATTGTAATGGGTGAGAAGGAAGAATGAAGCATCCTCTATACTAAGATATCTGCACTACATGGGAGGGGCATAATGTTCTCTGAAAGGCACACTTAGGTTGGTTGAAATGGATATTGTATCTTACAGCCATTACTGAACAATTATAAGTATCTTTTATATGCCAAGAAAGGAGGTAGAATGGGAAACACAATCAATAATCATGTTCACTTTAGTGCACAGTGTTCACAGCCATTTCTCCATAAACAATTCACAATACAATACCAAAGCGTTCAAGTATTACTCAAAGACCATTTCTCACAATGTCCTTTACTCACTGAAAGTTAAACACCATGAACACCAAGCGTGCAGAGGCAGAAGTTTGCTAACAACACCTCCTCTCCTGTAGGTTCCAGACCTCATCAACAAACAGGGTTTACTTCCTGCCCTTGAACTGTCCTTGAGTTTGCTTTGACCAACAGAATGTGGTGTACGTGATGCTGACACCAGTAGCAGAATTAGGTCTTTGTAAGGTTCGGGAGTGACCAAGACTATGCAAACCACTCTGAGGCAAAGGTGAAAGGATTTATTCCAGAAAAGCACCAGCTGCCAGGCTGACTCTCAAGAGCAGAGCACAGCCAACCTGAGTTCACAGATAGTGGGCTTTATAGGGTATAGGGCTTCTTCAGTTAGGGGATGGCGAGGAAGGGGAAAAGCTGAATAAGAAAGGGGCCTTTAGGGGAGATATAGGATAGCCAGGGTGTGACCCCAGAACAGTGACCGGTGACTTATGAGATAAGGGTACAGGAAACCATGACCTGGGAGCATTGTAGGCAAGGAAGGGATAATGGCTGGGCGGTTTCTTGAGGAATGTGGATAATCCACTTCCTTATGTCTCTGTCACAATCCTGCTGTCCTTGGTGACTCCATTTTGGGAGCCTGTCTGACCTAACAGTGTTGAGATCAGAAGTAGTTTTCAAATTCTCACACTGGAAACCCAGCCTCCATGCCATTTCTATTCTTGTTTGTTTGTTTGTTTTTTGAGGTAGTGTCTCACTCTAGTCCAGACTGACCTGAAATTCACTGTGTACTCTCAGGGTGGCCTTGAACTCACAGCAATCCTCCTACCTCTTCCTTTCAAGTGCTGTGATTAAAGTCATGCACCACCATGCCCAGCTCTCCGTGCCATTTCTTATTACTGTTGGGAAGTCCAAGGTCAAAGGCCTGCATTTGGGAAGGGCTTTGTTCCTGGAGAAGACTGCATGGCATCCCATAAAAAAGCACATAAAAGGAAAAAATTGACCTTTGTAACAAACCCACTCTTTAAACAACCAATTCATTCATTCATTCATTAACTCATTAATTTATGAATGTATTAATCAATGTCTTAGGGCAGAGCCTTCATTACCTAATTATCTTTTTTTTTTTTTTTGAGGTAAGCCCAATAGACTGGTCTTTTTTTTTTTTTTTTTATGTGAGAGATAGAGAGGGAGAGGGAGAGAGTGAAAATTGGCCTGCCAGGCCCTCCAGCTACTGCAATCGAACTCCAGACATGTGTGTCCCCTTGTGCACATGTGAGACATTGCCTGCTATGTCACTGTATGTCTGGCTTATGTGGGACCTGGAGAGTTGAACATGTGTCCTTAGGCTTTGCAGGCATGAGCCTTAACCACTAAGCTATCTCTCTAGCCCACATAATTCCCTTTAAAAATATCCCACCTTGTTTCACCTTTGTGTGTATGTGCATGTGTGTGTGTCATATGCAAGTGTGTGTCCAGATGTGCACACCCTTGTGCAAGCATGTGGAGGCCAGGAGAGAATGGCAAGTGTCCCATTTAATTGCTCATCTGTGTGTTTTCTTGAGACTGTCTATTCTCTGAACCCAGGGCCACTGTTTTTTTTTTTCTCTCCTTTTTTTCTTTCCTTTTCTTATGTTTTCTTTTCTTTCTTTTTTTTTCCAGGTCTAGTGATTGTTTGGTCTCTGCCACCTCACAAGGTTGGGGTACAGGCATGTGTGACCATGCCCATCTGTTTATGTGGATACTAGGGAATCAAATTCAGATGGTCTCAGGCCATCTTAGGCTCTCCTGCATCCATAGTAAACAATTTTACCAACTAAACCATCTTCCCAGCCCTGGTCTCACCTCATTACCTCACAATAGAGATTGACAAGAGTGAATAGAGTTGTTAAGAGTGTTGTTGGGGACATTTGAATATTCAAGCCATTACAATTAGATGTCAGAGCAAGGGGAATAATCAGGGCAAAGAGATATATTGAATAGTGATTAAGTGGTAATTGAAAGTAAATTTGGAGGCAGTGACCAGGGCGTGGGCTCCTTGTCTGTCAAATAGATGACAATAGAACCTGACATGTATGTCAATATCATTTTATTACAGACACTGGATGGGGAATGGGTTGGGCATGGGAGAAAATATCAATGACTTCCATGACTGGGAAAGGAACTTAACTTTCAGAAGTGCTTTTGAGGGTTATCCTTCATTTTTTTGGTACTAGGGTACTGAGTTTGGGTTCAAGATAATTTGAAGGTGATCCTGAGAGGTATTATTTTAGTTACCTTCTTGTTGCCGGGACAAAATACCTGCCCAGAAGCAGCTTATGGGAGGAAAAGATATTATTTTGATTACAGTCTTGAGGGGAAGTTTTCTCATGGCAGGGAAAATGTAGCATGTCCAGGAACCATCTATGTGGAAGTCATCTCAGTATTGGGCTGGGAGCTTGGCTAATAAATTCCAAGACCCCCCCCCCACCACCACCCAGTAAACACCTCCTTCAGCAAGGCTTTGCCTCCCAAATTGCCACTAGCTGGAGATGAACTATGAGGCTTAATTACAAACACATGAAACTCTGGGGTTCATTCTACATTCAAACCACCACCGATTCCATAAGTGCCGCGAAGTAGAGAAAAATAAAGTCATGCACCTAGCAACAGAGTATCAAAATACACATGATAAAAATCAATAGCAAGAAATGATATATATGTTAAAAAAGAAAAGTTTGGGCAGAAGCACCCGGTGGAGATGAAGAATGCTGAGACCAGAAGCCATTGATTATTACAAGCAAAAATATTTGCCAGGGACGGGACACCTTCCAGTGAGATGTTGGTCAGGGAGGAAATAAAAATATTTGGGGGCTGGAGAAATGGCTTAGTTATGCTAAGGCTTTTACCTACGAAGCCTAAGGACCCAGGTTCAATTTCCCAGGACCCAGGTAAGCCAAAAATATAATGTAGAGCATGAATCTGGAGTTTTTCTGCAGTGGCTGGAGGCCCTGGTGCACCCATTCTTTCTCTCTATCCCCCCCCTCTCTCTCCCTCTCTCAAATAAAATAAATAAATAAAATATATTAAAATTAAAAATATGAGAAAATTTTGGAACTAAATGTAAATAAAAAATGCAACTTACAAATGTGTGAGTTATGAAAATAGTTCTTTAGGAAAAAATGTAGGATTAAATACACCTATTGGAAGAAAAGAAATATCTAAATTCAACACTAAGCTTTTATCTTAATCTAGAAAAACAAGAAAAATTTAGATTGGATAAGACAAGGAAATGTTCATAAAAATCAGGGAAGTTAATAAAAATTATTAATGTGAAAAACAGGAAATCAATAGAGACAATGTATGAAACTAAAAGGTAGATGTATCTCATACTAATGCTGGTGTAAATATTGTGACAAATAGCCGGGTGTAGTAGAGCACACCTCTAGTGTCAGCTACTTGAGGCTGGGGCAGGAGGATTGCTCAATCCTAGGAACTTTAAACCAGCCTGGTTTATGATTTCAGTGTAAAATGTCCTCCAGAGGCTCGTGTGTTTGAACACTTAGTTCTCAGTGGACAACACTCTTGGGGAAGGTGGAAGCATCAGGAGTTGGAACTTTGTGGGAGGGCGTGGTGAGCCCTGAGATTTTACACCATGGCCCCACTTCTTGGTCATTCTCTCCTTCCTGACTGCAATGTGATGTGCTGACTTCCTGCTCCTGCACCAGGCTTTCCATGATGGAATTTATCCCCTGGAACTGTAACCCAAATTAAGCCCTTTCCTTCCTTAAGTTACTTCTGACCAGGTATTTGTTCACAGCAATATGAAAGTAGCTCAGATACTGGACTATATAGAAAGATCCAATCTCTTTTTTCCTTTTTTTTTTTAAAGTATTATTTATTTGTTAGGAAAGAGAGAGAGAGAGAGAGAGAGATTGAGAGAGGACATACATTAGAACTCCAGCCACTGCAAATGAACTCAAGATGGATGTGCCACTTTGTGCATGTGGCTTTACGTGGGTACTGGGCAATCAAACCTGGGTTGTTAGGCTTTGCAGGCAAGCACCTTAACTGCTGAGCCATCTCTCCAGCCTGAGATTTCCAATCTCTTAAAGAGTATAGAATAATTATGATAAATGTATAAAATTCCAATCTTAATAGGAGAAATTGGATTTGGGCATAGGGAAGTCTCTACTCTTTTGGTGTCATCTTTGAATTTTTTCTGTAGATCCAAAATTGTTATAAAAATATTCTTTAAAAAAAATTAAACATCTGGGGCTGGAGAGATGGCTTGTCTGTTAAGGCTCCTGCCTGCCAAGCCTAAGAACTCTGGTTCCAACCTCCAGGTCCCACGTTTAGCCAGACGCAAAAAGTGACACAAGGGCACAATGCCGCACTGGCCCACAAGGAGGTGTACGCATCTGGAGTTCATTCACAGCAGCTGAGAGGCTGCTGGTGCACCCATTCTCTCTCTCTATCTCTCTAGCTCTCTCTCTCTTTATCTCTTTCAAAAAAAATTAAACCTCTGGCTTGAGAGGGTAAATTCACTCTTAAGCAAGCTGGCAGTATCTGCTCTTATAAAGAGCTTTCAGTATAACATTGGCACACATAGTTTTTGAATTGGTTCATATCAGAAATGGTTAAGCCTTAAGCAAGGCATCTATTGGTTTTTGGATATGAAATTATCTAAGATCTGTCAACTGTTACTTTCTACCCATTTTCAACTGTGTCAGAATATAAGTAAGTTTATAGATTTTTAAAGATCATGTGCAAAAGGGATAACAAAGATATATAGAGAAGACATGAAGGTAGGTCATAAAATAGCATTTAAAAAAGCAAAAGCTCAGTATGTCCACAGATTTGCAAAAACTGCTTACATGAACAAAAGCTGTAATGTTAAAAGAGCAGGAAGAAGAATATGGACTAGGGATGGAGAGATGACTTAGTGGTTAAAGGCTGCTTGCTTACAAAGTGTGATAGCCTGGTTTGATACCTCAGTATCCACTTAAACCAGATGCACAAAGTAGCAAATGCATCTGGAATTCATTTGCAGTGGCAGGAGGCCCTCACGTGCCTATTCTCATTCTCTTTCTCCTTGCAAATGAATAAATAAAATATTTTTAAATTTATTTATTTATTTGAAAGAGAGAGAAAGGCAAAAAGAGAGAGAGGAAGCCGGGCATGGTGGCACATGCCTTTAATCCCAGCACTCAGGAGGCAGAGGTAGGAGGATCACTATGAATTCGAGGCCACCCTGAGACTACGTAGTAAATTCCAGGTCAGCCTGAGCTAGAGTGAGAGAGAGAATGGGTGCACCAGGGCCTGTAACCACTGAAATTGAACTCCAGACACCTAAACCACCTTGTGCATCTGGCTTACTGGGGAATCAAATTTAGGTCCTTGGGCTTTGCAGGCAAACACCTTAACCACTAAGCCATCTCTCCAACCCAATAAAATATTTTTAAAAAATATATTTTATTTTTATTTATTTATTTGAGAGAGAGAAAGAGGCAGAAAGAGAGAAAGAGAATGGGCACACCAGGGCATCCAGCCACTGCAAGTGAACTCCAGATGCATGCACCCCTTGTGCATCTGACTTACGTGGGTCCTGGAGAATCGAACAAGGATCCTTTCGCTTCCTGCCATAATGGACTCTACCCTCTGCGACAATAAGCTGAATTAAACCTTTTTCTTTCCATACATTGCTTCTGGCTGGGTATTTTGTCCCAGTGATGAAAAATAAACTTATACAACCCTAACCTAGTTTCTGGATCTATCTTTGGTCAAAGAGCACACATGTCACACGAGTCTTCAGGAAAAGGTCATCTTTACTTTCTACAGGAAGAAATTGCAGTATAAAGACATCAGGTGACACTCAGTCACTGACAATGGCATGGCCCAGTATAGAGCTGCCTGTCTAGAAAGCCAGTGTTCTCTTCCACACAACAGCTTTCTCAGTTGGTTTTCAGTGTAAAAAAGGCTTATAGATTTCACATTCCTCTTTATATTGAGCAAACAGCTCTACTGCATTCTTGACACAATCAGCAATTCTATAGCTAAAAACAGGGACATTAATCTATGTTGCAGTCAGGTTCGCATTGCTGGCAGAAATCACCTGACTAAGAACAGCTTGTGGGAAAAAAGAGGTTTATTTTGGCTTACAGGCTCGAGGGGGAAGCTCCATGATGGCAGGAAAAACGATGGCATGAGCAGAGGGTGGACATCACTCTCTGGTCAACATAAGGTGGACAACAGCAACAGGAGAGTATGCCAAACACTGGCAAGGAGAAGCTGGCTATAATACCCATAAGCCCGCCCCCAACGATACTCTGCCTCCAGGAGGTGTTAACTCCCAAGTTGCCATCAGCTGGGAACCTAACATTCAGAACACTTGAAGTTTATGGGGGACACCTGAATCAAACCACCACATTCCGCCCCTGGCCCCCATAGACTGATAACTATACATGATGTAAAATACAATGCATTCATGCAAATTTAAAAGTCCCCATAGTTTTTATCAATTCCAATGATGTTCATACATCCCCATAATCCAAGGTCTTTTAACTGAGCCATAATACCAAAAATATCCCCCAAAATACCCATAATGGCACAGAATAAAACATTCACACTGCAAAGGATGGCATTGGGCAAAACAAAGAAATACTTAACCAATACAAGATTTTAAACAACCAGGGCAAACGTCAAACTCTGTAATTCCAATCCAACAACTACTTAGTGACAAATCTCCAAGTCCAATACTTCTGAGCAGCAACAAGTCTCTGGAGTTCCAATTCTGCCCCACCAGCTAGGCTACTTACAGTCCTGGAAAACTTCATCTGGGGCCGGCAGCTCTCCTTGGCAGCCGTCTCATGGTCCCGGCATCTCCACTGGGCCTCGCTACAACTCAAGGTCCATCCTCATGGCCCCATGGGATCTCCATAGAGGCATCCAGCAAACCTGCTTCACACTGCCCATGGCTACTTCTAAATTACAAGATCGCATTGCAAACTCAATGATTCTCTCTTTCCTGCATTTCTTATACACCATAATACCAGGTAAAGTGACAATTTGTTAATCCAGGGGGGAATACATCAGACTTTGAAGAACAGGACACTCCTTCAGCATTCAGGCCCCTTCAAAAGAGTCTGCATTCTTCCTGTTGCCCCATTGCAGGTCAGCTGGCCCAATCTCAAAGGTTGTAATCTCTCAACTGCAGCTGAACGGGTAGAGTTCACCCAAAGATTTCATTTTTTCTGTGCCATATCCCTCTGCTCACACCAGTTCATTTCTACACAAAGCAACCCTGCACAACTTCTCAGGACATGGGCATAACAGCAAACTTGTCACACAAACTGCTAGCCCAGTCCAAATAAAGCTCTTTCTCACCCTCATAAGCCAAACCTCACAGTCCATAGTTCTAACTGCATTAAGGTCTTTCAGCTCTGACCAGAATAGTCCATTAAGCTGTACTTACAGCACTGCAAGGCATCTCTTAGGCCAAGATTTCAAATCCTTCCACATTCTTCTTGAAAATCAGCTCCAAAAGGCCAAAGACACACAGTCAGGTGTCTAGCAGCAATCCCTACAGGCTCGAGGAAGCTCCATGATGGCAGGAAAAACGATGGCATGAGCAGAGGGTGGACATCACTCTCTGGTCAACATAAGGTGGACAACAGCAACAGGAGAGTGTGCCAAACACTGGCAAGGAGAAGCTGGCTATAATACCCATAAGCCCGCCCCAACAATACTCTGCCTCAGGAGGTGTTAATTCCCAAGTTGCCATCAGCTGGGAACCTAACATTCAGAACACTTGAAGTTTATGGGGACACCTGAATCAAACCACCACATTCCGCCCCTGGCCCCCATAAACTGATAACCATACATGATGTAAAATACAATGCATTCATGCAAATTTAAAAGTCCCCATAGTTTTTATCAATTCCAATGATGTTCATACATCCCCATAATCCAAGGTCTTTTAACTGAGCCATAATACCAAAAATATCCCCCCAAAAAACCCATAATGGCACAGAATAAAACATTCACACTGCAAAGGATGGCATTGGGCAAAACAAAGAAATACTTAACCAATACAAGATTTTAAACAACCAGGGCAAACGTCAAACTCTGTAATTCCAATCCAACAACTAGTCAGTGACAAATCTCCAAGTCCAATACTTCTGAGCAGCAACAAGTCTCTGGAGTTCCAATTCCGCCCCTCCAGCTAGGCTACTCACAGTCCTGGAAAACTTCATCCAGGGCCGGCAGCTCTCCTTGGCAGCCATCTCATAGTCCCGGCATCTCCACTGGGTCTCCACTGCAACCCACGGTCCATCCTCATGGCCCCATGGGATCTCCATGCAGGCATCCAGCAAACCTGCTTCACACTGCCCATGGCCATTTCCAAAACACAAGACCGCATTAAAACTCAATGACCCTCTTTTTCTGCATTTGTTATACTCCATAATACCAGGTAAAGTGACAATTTGTTAATCCAGGGGGAATAAATCAGACTTTGAAGAACAGGACACTCCTTCAGCATTCAGGCCCCTTCAAAAGAGTCTGCATTCTTCCTGTTGCCCCATTGCAGGTCAGCTGGCCCAATCTCAAAGGTTGTAATCTCTCAACTGCAGCTGAACGGGTAGAGTTCACCCAAAGATTTCATTTTTTCTGTGCCATATCCCTCTGCTCACACCAGTTCATTTCTACACAAAGCAACCCTGCACAACTTCTCAGGACATGGGCATAACAGCAAACTTGTCACACAAACTGCTAGCCCAGTCCAAATAAAGCTCTTTCTCACCCTCATAAGCCAAACCTCACAGTCCATAGTTCTTACTGCATTCAGGTCTTTCAGCTCTGACCAGAATAGTCCATTAAGCTGTACTTACAGCACTGCAAGGCATCTCTTAGGCCAAGATTTCAAATCCTTCCACATTCCTCTTGAAAATCAGCTCCAAAAGGCCAAAGCCACACAGTCAGGTGTCTAGCAGCAATCCCACTCCTCGGTACCACTTTACTGTTGCAGTCAGGTTCGCATTGCTGGCAGAAATCACCCGACTAAGAGCAGCTTGTGGGAAAAAAGAGGTTTATTTTGGCTTACAGGCTCGAGGGGGAAGCTCCATGATGGCAGGAAAAACGATGGCATGAGCAGAGGGTGGACATCACTCTCTGGTCAACATAAGGTGGACAACAGCAACAGGAGAGTGTGCCAAACACTGGCAAGGAGAAGCTGGCTATAATACCCATAAGCCCGCCCCCAACGATACTCTGCCTCCAGGAGGTGTTAATTCCCAAGTTGCCATCAGCTGGGAACCTAAGCATTCAGAACACTTGAAGTTTATGGGGGACACCTGAATCAAACCACCACAATCTATAAAGGGTGTCCTATGGGAATGGCAGTTAGGATGTTCATTAAAGAGCACTCTCAGTCAGTGCATGTCTGTGACTCTAGAATTAGACTCACATATGTACACAGCACTCACAAAAACCCCTTGGAAAAGGCAACCAAGTCCCTTCTACATGGTCATATATAAGAATGTATAGTGTACTGCTTTCAGAAGAGATAAAATTCTTACACTGAATACAGTAAAGTAAAAATCTATGATGAATGATATCAACCTTGTGAAATCAGGACTGATAGCCACGCATTGATTTTCATCTTTACCAGGATAGGTAAAACAAACTTGATAACCTATTTGACTAAAATCACACATCAGCTCTATGTTGGGAAGGCTAAAAATCCAGAAACCAGTATGATGATCTCCAACCTGAAAGCCCTCAACTGTAGGGCTTTGAATCAGTCATTCACAAGGTATATTTCTGTGGCATTGATATTATTATATTTAAATATTTTCCCACTTTTATTTATTGACAATTTTTATACTTATATATATGATGTATTTGATCATAATCACCTCCCATGACCTCTTTTCCCTCCTACTGGGCCTCTTCTTCTTCCCAGGTAGTCCCTCTTCTACTTTACTTTGATGTCTGTGGGGTGGGGGAACTTTAGTTAGAGTTGCTTGCATGGGCATAAATGGATACTTTGATAGAGATAGTTAGAATCTTTTTTTTTTTTTTTTTTTTTTTGAGGTGGGATCTCACTTTGGCTCAGGCTGACCTGGAATTCACTATGTAGTCTCAGGCTGGCCTCAAACTCTTGGTGATCTTCTTACCTCTCCTTCCCGAGTGCTGGGATTAAAGGCATGCGCCACCATGCCCAGCTGATATTTAGAATCTTAACATTAATTTTTGTAAGTCATACATAGTTGAGCTGTGGCACACTTATAATTCCAGCTATTCAGAGATGAAGGCAGAAAGGTCACAAGTTTGAAACTTGCTTCAAATGAAACAAACTACTAAAAGAAGAAGAAGAGGAAGAGGAAGAAGGAGAAGGAGAAAAATAAATGTATATTTGAAGGAAAGTTTCCACCTTGGATTTTTTTTTTGTTGTTGAAGTAACTATCATACTCAGAAAGTTTAAAAACAACATGAAGCTAACACCAACCATAGGTTTTTAGAAAAAAAAAAATCTAATGGTCTGGAGAGATCGCTTAGTGGGTAAGGTGTTTGCCTGTGAAGCCTAAGGACTCATGTTTGACTCTCCAGGTCCCACGTAAGCCAGACACATAGTGATGCAAGCACACAAGGTCACACATGTGCATAAGGGGGCACGCATGTCTGGAGTTGGATTGCAGTGGCTGGAGGCTCTGGCACGCCAATTATCTCTAAGCAAGAAGAAAATTAAAGCTTAAAAAAAGAATAAATAGGGCTAGAGAGATGCAAAAAAGAAGAAATAGGGTTGGTGAGATGGCTTAGCCATTAAGGCATTTGCCTGTGAAGCCTAAGGACCCAGGTTCAATTCTCCAGAACCCACATGAGCCAGATACACAAGGTGGTGCATGCATCTGGAGTTCATTTGCAGTGCTAGAGGACCTGGCACACCCATTCTCTCTCTCTCTCTCTCAAATAAATAATAAAATAATAAAATATATTTCAAAAAAGAAGAAATAGAGCAGAAAATAAAAAGAAAGGGGAAAAGTAAAGACAAAGGTAAGAAAACAAACAATTCTAGGTTCGTAGTCACACCTTTTAAATAGACTACAGTGAGAGGATTGGAAGATAGCTCAGTTGGTAAAGTGCTTGTCTTGCAAGCCTGAGGTCCTGCGTGGGTTCCCCAGTAGCCAGACACGAACTGGATGTGTTGATATGCAATTATAATACCAGTGCTGGGGACAGGGAGACAGACAGATCCCTGGGACTCGCTGGCCAGTCAGTCTAGCTTAGTTGGTGTGTCTCACACCCAAAAGAGACACCGTTTCAAGAAAAAAAGTGGATGATGATGCCTTGTGAATAAGATTGAGGTGGTCGTCTAACTTCCATGTACACATGCACACATGCACACAGTTGTGTGGCCACACATACAAAATAGATTAAAATGACCAGATTTTATAATGGAACAAAGTCTAGCTGTATTTTGCTTATAAGAAACATGATATTGGGGTGTGTGTGTGTGTGTGTGTGTGTGTGTGTGTGTGTGTGTGACAGCTATGTGCAAAGCCTAAGGACACAGGTTCAACTTCCTAGAACCTACATAAGCCAGATGTACATGGTGGTGCATGCATCTGGAGCTCATTTGCAGTGGTTGGAGGCCCTAGTGCATCCATTCTTTCTCTTTTTCAATGAATGAATAAAGAAAGAAAAGAAAGAAAGAAAGAAAGAAAGAAAGAAAGAAAGAAAGAAAGAAAGAAAGACTAGAAATGAAGGCAGTAAGAGAAATATACTATAAAGTGAGAACCAAGAGAGAAGGTCAAAGATAAGCTAAATTAGGCCAGGTGTGGTGGCGCACGCCTTTAATCCCAACACTTGGGAAGCAAGGTAGGAGGATCGCCGTGAGTTCAAGGCCACCCTGAGACTACATAGTGAATTCCAAGTCAGCTTGGGCTAGAGTGAGATGCTACCTCGAAACCAACCCCCTCCCAAAAAAAAGATAAGCTAAATCAAGTAAAGGAAAAAACAAATATAAATTGTTTTAAAATGAGTATTTTGAGCAACTTCATGACAACAAATCTAAAAGTACGTGATTAGCAACAATGTATTACCAACATTAGCTCCAGAGAAACAGAAAAACTGAAACTATTGAGAAGCATTTTAAATTCAGTGGCATTGCCCAAACCTCCCCTGATACATATAAAATGGTACCACAATGAGTCTCAAGTGAAAAATCACAATGACGGGTGTTGAGAACTGCAGTTAGTTATTTGATATGCAGCCATTTTATTCATGGAAAGTTCTATGGAGTTTGTTCCCCAGGAGATAAGTAGAGACTGCTCACTCAGAAATGGCTAATTATTCTCTGATTTATGCCCTCAAGTCTGGCTGGTTATAAACAATAGTGGAACTTTTTTTTGCTGAAGAATGTTTCTTGGCAGTATGGAGTACCTCCATAGGGAAAGAGCTCTGGCTGTGGAATTTCTAGGTCAAAAGTTGAGCATTCACCTGCAAATGCACTGCATGACTGAGAAAACACCATCTAAGCTGCCAGTTCCCAGCACTCATAGGGATGGTCACTTCAAGACTAGCCACAGCGAGAAGGGATTGGCTGCCAGCACAAATCCCACCGCCCCTCACACCTAACCCACTCATTTCCTGCCAGAGGAACAAACCTCTTCAGGCAACCTTTATGCATAGTGAGATGAACTACTTTATTATCTGAAGCTGGGCATCCGCTTCATGTCAGGATGACGGATAACCGTGATGATGGATAACCAGGATGACCATGGAGAACCGAGAATGTATTCTCACCCTAATCATGAGATCTGCTGCCCAGAACATGATCCCAGGATTCCCACTTGAGCTCTAACCCTATCTATATCTTCAGATCTGCAAGGTGCAGGCTTAGTCATTATCTCTCTCTCTCTCTCTCTCATTCTTATAATAAATCTTTCATCTGTCCATCCATCATCTGTTGTTTCTTTGGAGAAACCTAATAAAAATCCTCTCAAGTAGACCTACGTTTTCTCTCTAGTCTCATGTATATCACAACGAGCCTATGCACGCAAAGGCTTCCTTGTTGTCACTCACTACCCTTCCAAACAATTTGTCCACCTGTCTATTGGGAGCGGGGTTGGAGGACAGTTTCAGCCTTACCATTGGAGCTTAATCCACTCAACTTGAAAAGCTCCTCTCTTTATTCCCATTATCTACTGACATCCCTGTCTCTCCTTTCCATGTCCTGAGGATGAACTTCAGGCTATGTTTATTTATCTTGATATTAGCTCCTATCGTGATGACCAATAACTTTAGCAGTTGACAAGATGGATTAGATATATGCTGATGCTATGTGGTTATCGTCAGCTATGTAAGCTGTGATAGTGTAGTGTGGATATGTTTTCAAAGAATTTTTATTCAACAGGTGTACTTTGATACTTTGACATATAGAGATGTGACGTCTGAAATTTCTTAAGGTGGTAATACAAAATTAGCCATGAATTCATCATATTAAAAAGAATGTTGTATACTTGGAGGTGGATTTTTCTTTTCTCTTTACTGTCGTACGTTTTTAAACATTTGTCTGTGATGCGGCCTGTGATGGAATCTCTATGGACGTTCTAGCTTACCCCATGGCTTCTCAGATCTTTGAGCTGCACTCCAGTGGAACTACTCAGTGTTGTGGTCACATTGAAACTTGTCATGGTGATCCAGGCAAGCAAAAGGATAGGTTGGCTTAAGCAAAACACACATCCCTTCTCTAACAATGCACTTGAGACTTCTACCTTCACTAAGTTGCAGAGGCAATATAGAGAATTGATTGGACCAGATAATTTGAGAATCCATCAAGCCCTGGATTCTATGTGTCCTTCTCCAGTGCAGAACCACTCTCTCTCTCTCTCTCTCTCTCTCTCTGAGGTAAGGTCTCACTTTAGCTCAGGCTGACCTGGAATTCACTATGTAATCTCAGGGTGGCCTTGAACTCATGAGAATCCTCCTACCTCTGCCTCCTGAGTGCTGGGATTAAAGGCATGTGACACTGCCCAGCAAGAACCACACTGTTTATTTGAGAGAGAGAGAGAGAGAGATAAAGAGAGAGAGAGAGAAAAAGAGAGAAAGAGAATGGGGATGCCAGCAGCCTCTCGGAAGCTGTGAACGAACTCCAGATGAGTGCACTTCCTTGTGGGCAAGTGCAGCATTGCACCCTTATGTCACTTTTTGTGTCTGGCTAAACGTGGGACCTGGAGATTGGAACCAGCATTCTTAGGTTTGGCAGGCAGGCGCCTTAACTACCAAACCATCTCTCCAGCCCAAGAACCACACTCTTTTAAGCATAATAATAAAAAATTCAGAATAAACTCAGCTTATTTTAGACCAAAGTTTTATATACTATTCAGGTATTATTCCATAAAGAACAATTTTCAAATAAGTGGATTAAAGATACACATTCTTTTTCTGGCTTCTTAATTCCTTTCTAATTTTCCTTTCCTTGCTTATTGCACCTAATAATTATAAGTAATAAAGTTCTGCAGAGGACAGTATAAAAGCCAGTAAATAAAATTTAATTGTATTTTGAGGATTAGTGGCAAAAATTGGAAAATCAAAATAATACTTTTTGTAACAGCAGTCAGAATATGAAATACATGGGATAAATTGAACAGAATATGTGCAAGGTCTATGTGTATGCTGAAAACTATAAATTATTCCTGTAAGAAATGAAAGCAGACATAAATAAATACATATACCACATCACTGAATTGAACGCTTTAGTATTGTTAAGATAACAAGCTTTCCACATGAATCCATAGGATCAGGGTGTCTCACAATAGTCTTTATGTTGCTGTGACAAATACATGAGAAGTACATCAAAAGGAGGAAAGATTGATTGTGGTTCAGTCTATAGTTAGTTGGCTTCCTTGCTGTGGGTCTCTGGGCAGGCTGAACATCATGGCAGCAAGAGTGTGTAGCTGCAGCTCATGACATCCAAGAAACTGAGAAAGATAGGGAAGATGGATGAGAAACAAGACACTCTTCAAAGGGGTTAGGCCCTAGCGGCCTCCTTCCTCCAACAGGGCCTACCTGCGGAGTCTCCACCACCTCTTAATAATGTCATCAGATTATGATGCCACCCATGGATGAGTCCAGTATGAAGGCAGGGCCCTCATGATCCAATCACTTCTCAAAGGCCCCCAAAGCTGTCGATCAGTCTTTAGCACATGAAAGCCATTTCACACCCTTAGTTAGACATCTCACAGGATCTTTTCATTAAAAAGTGATGATTTTATTCTACATTTTATGTGAAAATACAAAATACAATAACCAAACCCATTTGAAAAAAAAAGAACAAAACTGGAATATAAATAATACTTGATTTTAAAAAAATGTGGTGTCAAAGTGAAAATAAATGGGGAACCTTCACATATGGTCAACTATCTTCTTTTAGGTTTTTTGGTTTTTTTGGGGGGGGTGTTTTTTTGAGGTAGGGTTTCACTGCAGCTCAGGATGACCTGGAATTCACTATGCAGTCTCAGGGTGGCCTCGAACTCATGGCAATCCTTCTACCTTTGCCTCCCGAGTGCTGGGATTAAAGGCATGAGCCACCACATCTAGCTTCTCTTAGTTTTTTTTTTTTTAACTAATTTTCACAAATTGGATTTCATTATAACATTTTAATACATGCTTTGCTCGTATTCACCTTCATCAAATGATTTTAAAAATATTTTATTTATTTATTTAAAAGCCTGGTGTGGTGGCACATACCTTTAATCCCAGCATGTGGGAGGCAGAGGTAGGAGGATTGCCGTGAGTTCAAGGCCACCCTGAGACTACATAGTGAATTCTAGGTGAGCCTGAGCTAGAGTAAGACCCTACCTTGAAAAACAAAAATAAAAATAAAATAAAAAAAAATATTTTATTTATTTATTTGAGAGAGATGAGAGAGAGAGAGAGAGAGAGAGAGGGAAGCAGATATAGAGAGAAAATGGGCACACCAGGGCCTTTAGCCACTGCAAAAGAACTCCAGATACTATGCCATCTCCTCAGCACCCCCAAAGGTCCTAAGGTAATAAATGAGGAGAACTGAGCTAAAACTGCTGATTCTTAATGCTGTGGTCTTAATGCTGGAAAGTGCTGTGCAGCCTGTTGGAGGAGAAAAGTCATCAGTGGCCTTAACAACAGTGAACCCTCTAAGCTACACAACTGGCCATCTTGGTGAGATGCACCCACGAGTGCAATAATGGCATGTCTGCTATGCAGGTAACCAATTGCCTTCTAATTCTATTTGAGACTCACTCCATAGGAAAGAATTCACACCTGATATTGAAAACCTTATGAAAATCCTATTGCTGGGCAGGTCATAAGCCGAAGGTGGGAAGTTACTACTATTGTTTGGCTAAATGGTTATATTATTGCCCACCAAATTGCCTTCTAAATATCTATGTTTATTCCCATATATCAATACTGTTTTCACTTTTGGCTCGAGAAGCTTTTCAGACTGTGGTGGCTACTGGGGAGACTAAAAACTTATCAAAGTGCTGAGAAGTGTCATTGTGTTCAGCACCAAGTGAGACAGCTCTGTCACACCCTCTAGTGGTCCAGGGACTATAGTGGAAGAGGTGGTGAAAAGAATGGAAGAGCCAAAGGAACGGGAAGGAGTATTTTGGAATGAGTCTCCCAGACACAAAGTGACATTGCACTCATCACTTTATAACAGCTGTGATCATGTGCACAAGTCCTACAAAATATCGGAAATATCAACAGGTTGTGGTGGATGTTGGAGTAGAGCAACCCTCCCCACCAAAAAAAAATAAATAAACAATCAGAAGAAGCAATAGTAGAAAAGAAGAAAAGGTTCAGTGGAGGGGGTAGAGGGGACAAAAGAAATTGTAGGAAGGGATTATGAAAAATTTTAAATAGTTTTTATTTAAAATGTAACAAATGATAAATGAGGAAAGGATAGCTTTTCAACAAAAACAATCCTTAAATCTGAGTATTGGTATGGAAAAAAGCCAACCTTGACCCGAACTAATCATATCATGCCTGATAAGTAAGTCTGAATCATTACTATCAAAGTTAAAAATTTAAAACTTTTAAGAGAAAATAAAACTTCTAAAATGATGTGGAAGTGAAAGTAAGGGTTTCTTAGAACACAAAAGTCAAACCAAAATGAAGTAAGATAAATTGTATTTTATCCAAATAAAAGGTGTCTGTCTGCCCTGTGAAAAATATGTTATGAAGCTGACAAGGTAAATTACAATTCAAAGGAAAATATCATACACTTTTCTGACAGAGTACTTGCATCCAGACTATACAACAAACACAAATTCAATTAAAAATAGATGAAAGATTTGGACAAGCATTCCAACAAAGAAAACATAAGAATATCTAATATTTATCCCAGAAGATGCTCACATTCATTCATCACCAGAGAAACGAAAACTAAAGCCATATCAAGGTATCACTGGATGTCCCCGAGAACGGCTAAAATTGTCAAAAGAGTAATGGAGCAGATTTTGGAGGGACGTGGAGCAACTAGGACTTTTCTATGTTATAGACAGGAGTCAAAGCAGTGTGACTCATATAGTTACAGTGACCAGGGCTGGAGAGATGGCTTAGCACGTAAGGCACTTGCCTGTGAAGCCTAAGGACCCAGGTTTGATTCCCCCAGGACTCACATAAGCCAGATGCACAAGGGGGAGCATGCATCTGCAGTTCATTTGCAGTGGCTAGAGGCCCTGGCACACCCATTTCCTATCCCCTAAAATAAATAAATACAATTTTAAAATCAAGAAAAGCTACAGTAATCAAAACGAAACTTGGGCTGGGGATATAGCTCAGTTGGTGGAATGTTTGCCCAGTAGTTAAAAGCCCCTGGGTTTGATTCCCAGCACTGCATAGATTATGTGGGGTGATGCACATCTGTAACACAAACATTTGGGAGGAGGAGGGAGCAAGATGAGGAGTTTAAGATCTAAAAACTCTACTTCTGGGTATATATGCAAATGACCACAATCAGGGTCTCAAAGATTTGCATGCCCATATTCACAGTGTTGTTACTCAAGTGTAGTTTGATGGATGATTAAAGGCAAGTGCATTCAATAGACTATTATTCAATGGTTAAAAAAGAAGGGAAGTCTGACACATGCTACATCACAGATGAACTGTGAGAACATTATGCTAAAGGAAAGAAGACAGTCATAGAAAGACAAATTGTGTGTAATTCCACATCCACAATTTCCCTAGCGTAGTAAAACCATCAACACCGGAAGTAGGGTGGCCATTACCAGAGGCTGTGGGGAAGGAAAAGTGGGGAATTGTTTAATGGGTCAAAGTGAAAAGATCTTTGTATATCTGTTGTACAACCAAGTGACAGACCCCTTCCAGGCAGAAAGACAGGAAAGTGACATGGATTCGGAGCATAGCAAGGGTTTTTTGGTAGGTAGGTAGTCAGAACTGGGAGGGAATGTGTAAGGAGACAGTGATGAGGTCCAAGGCAAGAGAGTGAGGCAACATGGTGACAGTAGCAGAACTCAAAGTCAACACATAAAAAAAATCAGTTGGTTTTCATTAAAGGCTTTTGCCAAAGCCCTTGGTTTCCCTTGAGAAACAGATGGTAAGACCCTATTGCTGAAGACATCTCTTGCCTGAGAGGCAAGGTCTCTGAGAAAGCAAGCTGGTGCTGAGCAGAAAACCTTCTCCCTGTAGACCAGCCAACTGAAAGCTGGAAAAAGCTGCACTGCATGCAGCAGTATGGGAGACAGAAGTCATCAGTAGTGAAAACAGTGGACAATGAATATTCAAGTTTGGCCAGACAGGCCCAATGACTGAACAGGTGCAATAGTGGCATGTCTGCTCTTGGGGTAACCAACTGCTCCATAATTGGACTGAAGGCCCTCTCTATGGGAGGGAACACATACCTGGTACTGAAAAACCTAAGCAAAAGTCTATGGCAGGTGAGGTTGTGAGCCTTAGGGGTATAAAGCCTGCTTTTGTCTGGCTAAATGTATATATTATTCCCACCAAGCTGCCCTGAAAGCACTACACTTAACGTTCATATTCACATATTAACGCTACTCTCACTACTGGTTAGAGAAGTTTCTCTTTTCAGATGGTGATGACCACCAGGATGATCCAAAAGGCAACATAGTGCTGAGAAGAAGGGATGCAGGAGTTCCCAGCACTGAAACACCTCTGTCACACCCTCCAAGGCTCAGGGCCCATTGCAGAAGAGGAGGCGGATAGAATGGAAGAGCCAAAGGAAGGGTACGATTTCTTATAATGCAACTGCCCAGACAGAAACTGGCCTTGATATCCATGACCTTGCAGTGCCTAGCAATACATTCGCAAGACCCTCATAATAGAAGAAAAAGATGATGACTTCAAATTAAAAGAGAGACTAATGGAGAGAGGGAGGGGATATGATGGAGATTGGAGTTCTAAAGGGGAATGGGGGGAGGGGAGGGAAATATCATGCATTTTTTGTATGTAAGTATAGAAGTTGTCAATTAAAAATGTGGGGGGAAAACCCCCAAAATAAATAAATAAATAAAAATTTTAAAAAATCAGTTGGTTTTCTATAAACCAATAATAAGCTTGCTAAGAAAGCAATCAGAGCTGGACTTGATGGATCATGCCCTTAGTCACAGCACTCCAGCAGCTGAGGCAGGAGGATCACTGTGAGTTTGAGGCCAGTGAGTTCCAAGTCAGTGTAGGCTAGAGTGAGATTTACAACAAATAAAATAAAAAAATTGCATGCCTTTCAGCTATGTGTTTAAGATACACACATGAAAGACAAATGAATTTTAGGTTTGGAGTTTGGATAAGGGAAACTCAACTCCTAGTACTTCTTGCTGAGTCTGTTCACAGGGACCGTGGATCCTGTCTGCACCCGTGCTGAGCTGTAGGGCCTGGCCAAGTACACAGGTTCAGTGAAGATTTGTGAGTGACTTACTGGCAATTGATTGGATGCGCAGAGTTGCTAAATCTGCCTTGCCCTCTTGACATTTATTTTTTTGTTTACCTTAATCTCTATAATTTAGGAACTAGACTTAACTGACTATTGGTGTTCATGACTCAAACACAAAAACAGCTCAGCCGTTCTGAGAGGGAAACCAGCAATGCCTCAAAATGGCTGCAGATCAGAGGGTGGAAGGTCATCTCCACATTTGCTAGGATCATCAATGAAAGCTCCCTAGAACATTATTTTTTGGAGTATTAGGTACTGTCAAAGAAAGTTTCTACGTTGCTGGGATGAACCTCCAACCGAAAACAGTTTATGGGAGGGAGGGGTTTTTGTAAGCTGAAAACCTTACAAATCCAAGGGCAGTTCTGTCACTGGTGGAAGAAGCTGCTTACTTCATAGATACAAGCAGAGAGGAAAATTCTAGCAAGCAAAACACCAAAACCAGCACACATACCAACACCAGAAAACACCAACTGGCAACAAACAGCATCCCCTGAGCTCAGACCTCTGAGTATACCTTTGGGCTGGAATTCAGATCTACCCCCAGTGGCATAGCCCCCTGTAGCAAGAGTCTGCCTGCTAAGGACTGAAGCTGCAAACTCAATTTTAATAAAACACCTGAGTTTATGAAGCCATACATTCAAACTACCACAGATACTGAACAGATTTACTATAATCCATATTTTTCACAGCCACACTCTTCACAGCTTCTTTAACTTCTCTAATTGAAGAATGAAAATGATATATGTATGCATATCTGTGCATGTGTGTATATAAACACATGAGAAATCGTCCTATGTATATAGGATATCCTCTGTATTTGAACACATGTCAGTCAGTCGTTCATTAACTTGCTACACTATCCCATGATCCCTTTCTCAGATTTGACTTCTTGTTCCTCTTGTGTTGTGGATAGATCTACTTGGCAGACGAGGAAGGGGGGGACCAGTGGTTTAGCTCACAGACTGCTTGACAATCCCCAGATCTGTCAAATGGATTCTAAACATCCTAGGTGTAGCTGAGTGGCTTACTGTGGGATGTGTTTTCCCAGAGGGACAATGTTAGGCCTCTGGCTCAACAACCAGATGAAGGAACCCTCTTCATCTTCCTATACATGGCAGACAACTGGATATGAACAGCATTGAGAAATTAGCTATGGTTGTACAGATATTGGATGGTATGGTTGTGGACTTGTGATCAGAAATGCATCTTTCCTAAGAGTGAAATTAGCATCTAATTTTCTTAATTTCTCCTTTCCTTGCATTGTCTTTCTTTCCTTTCCTTTCCTTTCTCCTTTCCCTTTCTCTTTTCACTTTTCTTTTCTTTCTTTATCTTTCTTTCTTTCTTTTTTGTTTTTTTGAGGGAAGGCCTCATGTAGACCAGGTTGTCCACAAACTTATTATTTAATTAAGGCTGGCTTTGAACCTTTGATCTTTCTGTCTCCACCTTCCAAGTGCCAGAATTACAGGAGTATCACTCCCTGTTCAGTTGGACTCATATTGTTTACATCGATAACCCTTGGCCAAGAGAGTAGAGGCAGGTCATCAAAGACCAAGAAAAAATAACTCTCTTCATTTCAGAGGAGAAACCTATGGGCCTTTATAGTAACAGAGGAGAACAGGGCTCTGAATTCTGAAGGTGCAATCATGAAATGAGGGGAAGTGGCATGTTGCTGAACTGGCCCTTTGGAAAAGTAAAAAAAGGAAAACCTTGATTTCCAGAGTCAGATGTAAACACTCCTGCTGTGCTGAGTCAACGCTACCAATAGCTCAACAATCAACTTTAAAATTCCTGTAAATTTAGCAACAAGTTTTTGCAAGCAAGCCAGCAGATGCACATGACAGACAGATGGTAGGGTAGCGAGAGAAAGATCCTTGGAGCTTCCCCATCCTCTTCCCAGCTTTACCTGAATGCTGAGAGTCTGGTTTGGTGTTAAGTTTGAGGAAACTAAGTTGTGTTGAAAGGGGGAGGAGGAGACCGCAGTGATCACTCTGGATGGAGAGGGAGAGGAGCGAGGTCTTGCAGATTGCGTATTCATTCACAAGTGATTAGTGGCAGAGAAAGCTATGCAAGGGGGCCTGAGACACACTCGAGAAATAAACAGAATCCTGGTGGCTGCTGCTTAATTGTCTGTTTCTCCTGGACATTTCACCCACCAGATATGTACTGGGGATGGTCATTTCCCCTAGGAATGTGTAAACAGGCCAGAAATTAGACCAATTCCACACAGATATTCACATTGTGCTCTACACACAAAGAAATGGTTTTACATTTTTATCATGTATCAATAGAATCCTGTGGAATTAGACAACATGGAGGCTTTGTGTATAAAATGATGAACTAAGCTTACTGATTACATTCAGTTTGATGTTAAACCATTTAATCAGTTTTCTCACTTTAACAATTTTTGAGCTATGTGGAATGGAGTTTTCATAAAAGGATTATGGTTTTAGAACTGGAAAGAATTCCAGCACCGATCAGTCTTTCTCTTTCTTGACTCCCATTTTAAAAACTTTTAAAAATAGCTGTTTTCAGGCTGGAGAGATGGCTTAGTGGT
This sequence comes from Orientallactaga sibirica, assembly GCA_036365145.1. NCBI lineage: Eukaryota > Metazoa > Chordata > Mammalia > Rodentia > Dipodidae > Orientallactaga > Orientallactaga sibirica. The sequence goes on along the minus strand of JAEOAD010000053.1, from coordinate 10,070,153 downwards.
TAAGGCACCTGCTTGCAAAGTCTAAAAACTCCCTTTCAAACCTCCAGGTCCCATGTTTAGCCAGACGCAAAAAGTGACCCAAGGGTGCAATGTTACACATTTGCCACAAGGGGGCGCACACGTCTGGAGCGCATTCATAGCGGCTGACAGACCACTGGTGCACCCATTCTCTGTCTCCTTCTGTCTCTTTCTCTCTGTCTGTTGCTCTCAAATAAATTAATTAATTAAATAAACAAAAGAATTTTTTTTAAAAAAGATAAAATAAAAGGAAAAGAGCTGGCCATGGTGGTATGTGTTTGTAATTCCTGCCCTGGGGAAGCAGAGACAAGAGGATTTCTGAGGCTCAATGGCCACCCATTCTAACCTAATTGTCAAACTCCAGGCCAATGTGAAACCTAATCTCCAAAAAAGATGGACAGAGCTGGAGAGATGTCATAGTGGTTAAGGCACTTGCCTGGGAAGCCTAAGGACCCAGGTTCAATTCTCCAGTACCCACATAAGCCAGATGCACATGGTGGCACATGCATTGGGAATTTGTTTATAGTGGCTAGAGGCCCTGGCTTGCCCATATGTATTCTGTGTGTGTGTTCTCATTCTAATAAATAAATAAAAATAATTTAAAAAATATAATGACAAAATTCCTGAGAAATGACACTCAAAGTTTTCCTCTAGCTGCCACCGACACGTGTACACATGTATACATATGCATCTGCACACACACAAATAGGCACATACACATACTTCTTTTTTAAAAGTCAAGTTGAACTTTTAATAATCCACCTGGAGGTTCTGATTCAAAACATTTCATGAGCCAAAGCTTAATTTTTGGACAGGCACAGGGTTGTGACACAGCGCAGGATTATCCTAATATTGTCTTCAAACTACATCACTTCGAGAAAACAGACCTAAATCATAAAGGGAAATTAAAAAGTTCTCTAAACCATTTAGAAGTTGTCATTTCCTTTTATATGATGCTGGAGTGGAGGAAAATTTCCTCATGAGTTTCTTTTTTTGGCATTATCCACTGCACAACATACAATTAGCATCTAACCCAGTGCTCTCTTCTCCTAAAAGGCATTTATTTTATCCATCTTGGACTGGCAGGGTCACTTTTCAATGTGATGCCAATTTCATTTTGTTCAAATCAACATCCTATCTTAATGCAACTGTTCGTGGGTTTATGCAAGTAAAACAAATGAAGAAATAGCCTAGATTACAGAGGGAAGGAAAGTATTAAAGAAAAACCCCATCTGACTAGTCACATTTTCACTCTGTAGGAATAGCAGCTTCACTTAGTGGGAGATTTTACTTTTCAGCTAGGGAACTACTCACTGGGCCATTTGGTTACTGAACCAGGAGTCCTGGATCTGTGTGTTAGAGAGGATAGATCAAAGGTGCTGCCCTGTTCCTCATCACAAAATAAAATGAAAAGTCTGTCTGGACATTCTCCCAGAGAATGACATAGCTGAAAACTGCTACATGAGATTTCTTGGACCAGGCATGGGAAGCATCAGGCTCTCAAAGGTTCCAGATCTCTGGAATTTAGAGAAGACAGGGAGGGAATGCCCTGAAGCAACTTGATGGAAGGACAGAAGACACAGAGAGAATGGTGGATCATCCCTAGGATCTGTGTTATCTGATTCTTCCTCTTGCCCTTGTATTTTCATCCTTACCACACAATATCTGGTTTTTGGTGGCTCATGTTTTGAGGAGCCAACTGGATGAGTGAAAGCTAAAGCCATCTTAGGAGACAGAGTCAGAGGACATGAAATGGTGGCAGAGAGGTGTAGAGGGGAGTTTGCTGTGACACATTGCAATCTTGCAGGTCAGTGTACGGGAATTCCCCCATTTATATCCATCCACACATTGACTTACTTGGTCTGGATCCTTTGATGGAAGGAAGTCTTATGGACTTTAGGATCCAGGAGTAAGGTGCACCCAAAATTTGTCTGTTTCTGTGCAGATTTGAAAGAGGCATCTTAAAGAAAACCTTGTCAGTGCAGCACCGTGTCCTTACCCTTGTCTTCCTGACTGCTTTCTGAGCTCTTCTTGTTAGCAGAGGCCTGAAGGTTTACGTAAGTCCCTGCTTATGAAGCTGGCTGCATTCTGTCACTGACAGTTTTGTTCACCTCCATCAAATCTAAACACAAACAGATAGACATTGCTGTTGTGTGTGTGCATGTGTGTGTGCGTGTGTGTGTGTCTGTGTTGGGTTGTCAAAAGGAAAATCTCTCACACAAACCAATCTTGTACAGACAAAATTTGTGAGGCAAGGCATGGGTAGTTTAAATGCCATAGAATGGCTGTTACAGCACAAATCAAGAATTCAAGAAAAAGGCAAAGATGTCAACCCACAAGCTAGTAAAAATAGGACACACACATGAAAATAGCAAGGATACTTCTTCCTCTTTTCTTAGTACTATGTGTTATTCGGGGGGGGGAGTAAATAATGTCAGAGGGCAATTTGTTTGTAATTCTCTTGAAAATGGGAGATTTTTCTGTGTTTGGTGTTTGTGGGGAGAAGCGAGAGAAGATAAGGAAGAGCATCCCAGTAGAATTATCTCTCATTAGCCAGAGTCTCTGAGTATAGATTCTGAAAGAGGCAGAAAGAAGCTTACTGCATTTTTTTCCCTGTGGCCTGAGGACTTGTACAGGGTTGTTTTGTATAGAAATGGACTGGTGTGAGCAGAAGGATATAGTAGAGAGAGAAATAAAAGTTTCAGGCTGAAGACATCACCTGCTCAGCTACAATTGTTTAAGATGACCACCATTGAGTTTGGGTCAGCCCTTCTGCATTGGGACAGCAGAAAGAACACTCTTTGGAAAGTAGGGGATCTGAATGCTGAAGGCGTTTTCCTGCTCTTCAAAGTTAACTTTATTCCCCCCTGGATTAACAAATTTGGTAGGCCACCTGGTACTATGGAAATAGAGCAAGTGCAGGAAAGAAAGGTTCATTAGATTTACAATGTGGTTTTGGTTTTTGGAAATTATCATTGGGCGATGTGAGGCACACTTGTTGGATTGCTTGCCTGGAGGCCTGATGAAGCCATGAGGATGAACTGCGCACTGCAGAAGAAACCCCAGGAGATGCCAAGACTACTGGATGGCTGCCAAAGAGAGCTGCTGGTGCCAGATGGATTGTTTTCTGGGCTGTATGCAGCCCAGATGGAGGGGTGGAATTGGACCTCCAGAGTCTTTGTCACTGGTTAGAGATGTCGCACTTGGAGCTACAGGATTGATGTTTGCCATTCTCGTTTTAGATCCTATATATTGGTTCAATCTTTTCTTACTGTTCCCAATGCCATCTTTGACAGTGTGAATGTTGACTCTATGCCTTTATGTTACTTTTGTTTTACAGACTCACAGTTAAGAGACAATGGATTATGAGGATATTTGAACAATGTTAGAATTGATTAAAACTGTGGAGACTTGCAAAGTCCAACTGAGTGCACTGCATTTTACAGCATGGATGGTTATCAATTTGTGGGGGCCAAGGGGAAATGTGGTGGTGGAATATGGCAGTGAATTAGGTGTTTCCCATAAACGCATGTGTTTTGAATGCTTGGTTCCCAGCTAATGGCAATTTGGGAGGTGGAGCCTTGCCAGAGGAGGGGTGTTGTTGGAGGAGGGCTTGGGGTATTATAGACAGCACCCCTTTTCTAGAGTTGGACTCTCTCTCTTGCTGCTGTTTTCGCCTCCCATGGCAGAGGTGATGTCCACCCTCTGCTCATGACATGTTTTCCCCTGTCATCCTGGAGCTTCTCCTCGAGTCTGTAAGACAAAACAAACCCTTTTCTCCAACATGGTGCTTTGGGTTGGGTGCTTTGTGTGAGCAACAAGAAGGTAGCTGAAGCAGGTGCCACCCCTTTGTTCACCAGAGCCACTGGAGAACCTTCTAATGTAAAGTCATAGAGAAGACTGTGGTGAAAAGAATTTCATGATGCCTTGCCTTGTATAGTTTTTAACACAAGCTGAGGATTGAGTGAAGGATTAAATTAAATCGGATTTTTCACTCCAACCAGTCATTCAAATTTTCTCATTTAATAGCCTCAGGGTTCACTGATATTGAATAAGTTGATCCCTAGTCTGCATACTTTTCTCTGTTTAATCGTTTTTATGATTTGCTCTTCATCACCACAATATGCCTTTTTTGAGCCACCAGACTACCAGTTATTCTTTTCCGGCAGGAGATGCCCAGACTTAGAAAACCATGACATCCCACACACACAGGCAGGTTAGCAGGGCCTTTCTAGTGAAAGAAAGGCTCAGTCAGCAGCAATCCAGAGACAATCCATGAGAAATACAAGTGAACCACACAAAGGACTTTCAATTCTCTTAGTAGCCACATACAATAGCAGGAAATGTGAGAGGTTTAAAACTAACTTATCTAAACTGTATTTCAACATGTGCTTATAACAAGTTATTGGGAATTATATGGGATTGGATCTTAATAATGATGTGGGAGAGATACCGAGCTCTGGTGTTAGAACTCCAAGCTCTTGACTCTTGAACCTGGAAAAAGTTCTCTTATGGAGGCTTAGCTTACATCCATTTACATGAATAAGCATCCAATCAGGGTCACTTCATTGCCAAGGCCCAATGTACATGCAGCATCTTGATTGGTTGTTGGGCCCAGGAGGAATGCTGAGTCAGGAAGGAGAAGAGCGGAGACAGAATTGCTCTTTATGGTGATGTGGGATGAGGCTGAGTCAGACTGGAGTTCTCCTCTCACCAGGCCAGGAAGGCATCCATGTTTTCTGAGCCAGTCCATAGCTGACTGCCTCCAAAAAAAAGCTACCTTGCCCCAAATCCTTATTGGTAATATTCTCGAAATTACTTTCCTTCATGCTGTGAATTTGGGGTCTGGCAGCTCTTTATACCTATGGCAGTCCTCAGTTCTGTCCCATCACATTTCAAATGCTCAGGGGAGTGTTTTGAAAAGGCACATTGCCAGCAGATTAAGAAGTGGACAGGAGGGGCTGGGGAGTGTGGGCTTTTCCTTCAAGTTTTTTCTTCCTTTGTAAAGATTAGGCCAAAGCATATTAATGTTTTTGATTTTCAATTTCAGATGGATGAAATTACAAATACAATTGCAAATGCCGTACCACATTGAAAGTGGACAGCCATAACTGAGAACAAATTTCAGGAGATCTCTGCTCTGTACATGAAGACCATTTCTGGGCTCACGGTGCGTTTTTGACATAGTCTCACTGGGTATCCCAGAATGGCCTTGAATCTGCTTTATAGCATAGGCTGGTCTCGAAGTTTTGATCCTCCTGCTTCAGCTTTCTGAGTGCCAGGATTACGCATGTATGCTGCCATGCTAGGTGACAACGGCTTTTTGAAAAAGTATTCTTTAGGTGTGGTTCAAAGCTCTGTAGAATAAATACATTTACCCACTGCACTGTGTGGAAGAGGTGCCTCCTGACTCCTGTGTTGCAGGTGGAGCTTGTCCCTCTATTAATTTAGCCAATTTGATATCTAAGAAAAACGCTTGCAAAAACTCATATAGTTTTTAGAGTGCTCACCATGACAAGATGGAACCTACAGACATCATGTATTTGTATTTTTGCATCTACCTGTAAACTCCAGGTCACGTATGCAGATAACATTACTGGAAGAAATAGATTGGTATATGCTACAATTCCCCAGATAAATATGTTCTATTGATACCAGAGTGGGGGTACAGTAAGTAAAATTTTTGAAGGTGTGACTGTTGATGGTGTGGTTGGATGCACAGTACTAGATGATATATAATAATTTCACACATCTACCATGGTGAAAAACATCTCTGTAAAATGCACTGTTTCCTGGTTGCTTTTTGGCAGGAGGACTTGAGAGTATGATAAAAATTAGTCCTTGTGTTTGGCCCACACTATTTTTCTTTGTGTCCTAGCAACAATACCCTGTGATGTTGGCATGAGAAGAAAGAACAAATTTCCATGACCTTACTAGTTAGTGGGTAACTACATTAAAAAGCTCCACTTACACTGACAATAACAACAATGATAATTTTTTTCTGAGGACTTTTGCTGGAAGTGAAAACTAATTTTAAGTAGAGATGTGTGAACTTTGAAGCAGGATCTAGGGTTCTGGAAGCTCTGAAGGAGAGGTCTGTATTTCTCTCCTTGCCTCTGGAAGTTGCCAGTATTTTGTTGTTGTTGTTGTTTTTCCTTTAACTTGCAGCTCGATCATTCTAGCCACCTTCCATCATCACGTGGCATTCTCCTGTGTTCCTGTGTTAGCACATGACACCATCCTACCCTAGCATGACCTTATCGATATAATTACACTTGAAAAGACCTTGTTTCTGATAAGGGAACTTGGGTATCATTGAAAGTTACTGAGCCTTGGTCACCTCTTGAGTGGGCAATAGCCCAGGAGCTGGGATGCTACACACAGTCACACATAGGCTCCACTGCATTAGTGGCTTCCAGGTTTTTATCTTATGAATTTGGAAAATGACATTCACAAATCATAGAGAGTTAAGTTTAGAAAGATTTTGTTATAAATATTATAGATAGAACTTAAGAGAAGGAAGGAATACAGAGTTCTTGCCTCAGAGGAAGCAAGAGGGGGATCTGGAAAACAGAAAAGCCCACCTAGACTCCACATTGGGATCTTTTATGGACTGGATGAGGGCTGAACTAACCATCCGTGACACCAGGTTTGTAGGTAGGTGATCAGGTTTTCTGATAAAAAAGGGGCAATAGTCCCAGGAATCTTAACCCTCCAGGACCAGTGTAACCTTATGTCTTCCAGGAAGGGGAAACTCCCTTAGATAAGAAAACAAAAGGATAGGCCAGACCCTTTAGACATTTCTGACCTCTAGCCAAGTGGAGAACTTCTTCAGGGGGAAGATCTAGTTTATTCTCCTACTGGCTCAAGGATATTCCTTGTGGTGACTTTTGGGGCCCTGATCCATAAACTACCTCATTTCCAGATAAGCTCACATCCTCTTGTGCTAAAAGTACAAGAACTTCCACATACTTTTTTGCAGGACATGATTCTAGTAACATCAGAAGGCTTGAGAAATAGAAATTAAGAAAAGCTTTGCAAAGAAGGAGGGAACTTGGTGTACTGAATGGCAAAGCATAAGTTGTGTCTATTCAGGCTTCAGTGAAAGCTGATATTCTCCTTGGCAAAGTAAAAGTATCCCCAGATTTCTATATATTGTGGAACTTCTGCTAAAGGAAAATAGATTAGCCCACTTTTCCTTCCTTCAAATTGGGAAGCTTTGCCTGGGAACTTGAAACCCCTCTTAAAATTCCACAGAATGGGGGAGCGAACTGAATAGGGAGTTCTCGGATGAAGAAATACAAATGGCTAATACACACTTAAGGAGATGTGCAACATCCTTAACCATGAGGGAAATGCAAACTAAAACAACTGTGAGATCCCCCTGACACCCGTCAGGAGGGCAATCATTAAAAAACTCAAATGACAATAACGTTGGCAAGAATGTGGCAAAGAGGCCCCTCATTCACTGTTGGTGGGAATGGAAACTTGTAAACCACTATGGAAATCAATATGGAGACTCCTGAAAAAGATGTTGTGGTAGTTTGAATATATGGCCCCCAATATATTCAGTGTTTTATTAGTTATAGTTTGCATCTGCAATCACCTTGCTAGAGGCAATGTCACTGGGGGCTGGTCTTAAGGTGTGGGTTTGAGATTCCATTGTAAAGATATGCAAATGTGCCTAGCAGGAGTTCCTGAAGTGTGCTGTGTGACTTTTTGGCAGTAGTTTTGCTCTGTGTGCTGTGGTGGCTGGTTGGCTTTCTCTCTCTCTGCTTGGCCCTGTGAAAGCAGGCTGCTTTTCCTGCCTTTATGGAACTTCCCCTGGATCTGTAAGCTTCAATAAATAATATCCCTTCCTCCATAACTGGGCCTGGTCTGGAAGTTCATCTCAGTGAACCTGAAGCTGTCTGCTACAGATGTACATAGAACTACCAACAGACCCACTTAGCTTAATGCTCCATGCTTCACTACAGGGATATTTGCTCACCCATGTTTATAGCTGCTCAATTTATAATAGCTAAGAACTGGAATCAACTCAGGTGTCCATCACTGGATGAAATGATAATGAAGTTGTGGTTCCATACACAATGGAATTATACACATCAGAAAGAAAAAAAAATGATACAATGGAATTTGTAGGAAAATGGACAAACTTGGAACAGATCCTAGTCAGTGAATGCACACAATCACAGAAAGACAAACTCTACACGTTCTCACTCATCTGCAGTTCCTAACTTGGAGCAGCTTGAGTTGCTGACATACCTGACAGGCAGGTACAGGACCAGACAATAGGGATGGAAGGGTTTGAGAGGAGGGGAAGGGGAGATTGGGGAAAATAAGCACAAAATTAAACCCCAAATGAACTAGTACCATTAAAATGTTTCTCGTTGAAGGTAGACTAAAAGCTTTAACACTTAGTAAGATTATGGGGGTGAGGCGTCTGTAAAGAATGACCACGGAGAGGGTGGGATGAAGCCTAACCTTCAAACATTTGCTCCAGCCTGTAACTCCCAGTACCAGAAATAAATTGCTACCCACATTGAACTGTTGGTTGGAGAGACCTACAAGGTCCCCAAATATCTGTCAAAGCACTTGATTACCTGCCTGAGGTAAAGATACCGCTAAAGATACCATATGCTGCCAACATAGAACATGGACAGACCTGGCTGGAATCCAGAAGAGAAGCAAGTCCCTAGTGCTGGAAAGCTCTACATGAGCTACTGGGGGAGTGTGGCCAACAACGGAGTGAGCAAGCAGGGATCTAAGCTACTCAGAAGCAACCAGTATGACAAGACGTACACATCAGTGCAGTGGTGGCACACAGCCTTGGCCAAGAGATCTTGGCTAAGAGATCTGCTCAGTGGAAAGAAACTCATATCTGGAACTGGGAACCAGGTCAGAACCCCATGGAGACAAAGATTATGTTCTTCAATATCAAGTTCCCACTAGTCTTCGGCTAAAAAAGGGGTTACACCAATCAAAATCTCCCTAAATTAACAATGCCTATCCCATTTAACCTATGCTGACTTTATTCTCCATTGGAGAATCCGTTTTTCTTTTTCGGAAGGTTGTGAGATCCAAGGAGATAAACCACGCCCCCATACTTCAAACAAGGCCCAGGTGAAACCACATCGGAACCGGGGAGATGAGCAAGAGTGCTGCTTTCATGGTGAGTCTGACAATCAACACCAGAGTGATGGAGACAAACACTGAGAATACTTAACAATACCAAAGCAGAAATCCAGAGGCTCCTAATAGCTTATCAATTAAGTATACTTAACATGCACACACCAAGGCTCAGGGAATTTTGCAGAAGAGGGAATGGAAAGATTGTAAGAACCACAGGTTGGGATGTCATAGCCAGAGGCATTGCCCCCAATAACTGACTGTTGCTCTCACAACGCATAACACACAACCCCATGGGAAATACCAGCAACCCCACTGAGGAGGGCTCCCTGTGGAATGGGGGCAGGGAGGAGGGAAAAGATGGTATCAACAAATAATGTATCCATACAAAGTATGTTCTTAATAAAATAAATTCCACAAGTCACTGAAAGCAGTAAAAAATGTAGTGATTTTTAATATTATGTACCCTGGAAGAGGAACATCTGCTTACCCTAGTATCCAAGTCTTGTCTTTGGTTGTCCTTTTATTGATATTGAATCTGCAAAGACAGAAGAGAGAGAGAGAGAGAGAGGGAGAGAGAGAATAGGCCTTGGCATGGTGCCACTGCAAATGAACTCCAGGTGCATGTGCCACTTGGTGCACTTGGCTTTACGTGGATACTGAGGAACTGAACCTGGGCTGTTAGGCTCTGCAGGCAAGCATCTTAACTGCTGAGCCATCTCTCCAGCCTTTTTTTTTTTTTTTAACTTTTAAAGTCACTTTCTTGATGGCTAAGGGCACCTGGAACTCTTCAGAATTTGTTTAGCTTATTTTAGGACAGTTGATAGATGCTGGCTTTTTGATGAATTATAAGTTGAGTACTAATGTCTTTCAAAATACATATTTCTTCTTTCCTTACAATTAGAATAATCCATCTCTGGGAATTACCCACTATACTATGTTTCCTTTGGGTTTATTTCATTTAATAACTAAAAATCTCATATAATGCATTCCTTTTTATCTGTGCTATTATTTTCCTTGGGCATAAACATGTCACATCAGACAAAAGTTCTCTTTTGAACTGAATTTCTGTCACTAGGGACCTGCATGTACTGGAACCAGTTAAGACTAATAATTTTAACTGTAGCAGCTGTCACAAATAATTCACTCTGATAAATTTCAATGTGTGGGAAGACTGGGTGAGCAGCCCCTTGAAAGGACAAGTTTCAATAGCAGTATTTTCTCTCCTTCAAAAATGTTCAGAAGTTCTAGGGGAAAGATTTTGGGACACAGATGCTATTGGTAAGTGATGGATTTAGGTGTTTCTTTCCACGTTCCAATCCTGTGTTGATACATTTGAAAGTGGAAGTAAGAATTCATCCCTGTGTTCTCAAGGCTTGGTGTATGCAAAAAAAAAAAAAAAAACTGATGATGGTGGGACAGAGGATCCCAGTAGTGTCCCTATCCTTGGAGGTTCTTATTATCTCAGCTCCCAAGAACAAGCCAAGTGTAGGCAAAATAAAAGTTTGGGTGCATTTTATAAAAGCCATGAACTTAATGGGTTAAAACAACACAATTTTAGAGAGAACATGTGGTGTTCGTCTTTGTGTGCCTAGGTGACCTTACTTAGAATTTTTTTCAGCTCCATCCATTTTCCTGAAAATTTCATGATTTCATTTTTCCTTAATACTGTGTAGAATTCCATTGTGTATATGTACCACATCTTTATTATCTATTCATCGGTTGATGGGTATTTGGGCTGATCCAAATATTAGCTAATGTGAATAGAGCAGCAACAAACACAGCTGAGTAAGTATCTTGGTAGTAAAGAGTGGAGTCTTTAGAGTATTTATTAAACCTGCTCCAGGTTTGATTCTCTTGTGAAGCCAGATTTGCACTCTGTGAATATTATGAACAACTTGCTTGTGTTCACTTAAAAACTACAGTGTTCCAACCAAACATCTCTCAGACACCATGTCTCCTGTGAGGAGGGGAGAGGTAAATGGATGTGCGCCTATTTTATAAGTGGTCCTGCTGAAGCAGGAAGCCAGGTGGAAACTTGCTTGAGGCAGGCACCAGGCGAGGCTGGCACAAGCTGAGCCATTTCTTTACCACTCTGTCCAGTGGCTTCCTTTCTCTCTACAGAGTGGAGTGAGTACCTCCTGAGAGACTATGTCTTGGGATCTCGTTACTTATTCTCTGTCCACATGACTTGAGCTGAGATCCCTTGAAATTCAATTCTGTCACTATTGGAGTTTGAGAAATAATGAACTGAGAATGAGAAGGGTAGGTGTCATCAGAAGATGACATTTTTGACAGTATGTCCACAGGCTGCTCTTCATTATAGTTGCTTATTAAGACCCTCTGTTGCCTTCCACTGGAGTGATTGGCAATAAAAGTATTTTTAAATTTTTTCCCTCCAGGAAGTTTCCTTCCTGCTTTGATATGACAAAAGAAACGAGCAGCCTTAATTTAAGCCACATTCAACTCTAGGCTCCATAAGCCTCAAGTTAGGATACAATTGGGCAGTGTGGCAAGACATGTTAACACGTATTGGAGACTTGCTGGAAAGAATGCATGCTGTGAGTGTTGGCCAATTATTCTGCTGTTACCCTAGGTGGTGTGTTTTTTCATGCTACAGAACTATCTCCAGGGGTGACTGCTATGTATTTGCTGTTTGGATCTATGGCAGTACTTCAATGCCTTTTTGTTGTGCATCTTGGCATCTACTAACTACTGACTTTGAACAGAGTCTCTGAGAGAGAGAAACAACCTAAGTGACTCTTCTTTTTTTTTTTTTTTTTTTTTTTTTTTTGGAGGTGGGAGTCTCACTCTAGCCCAGGCTGACCTGGAATTCACTATGTAGTCTCAGTGTGGCTTCAAACTCACAGTGATCCTCCTACCTTTGCCTCCCAAGTGCTGGGATTAAAGGTGGGTGCCACTACGCCTGACTCTTTTCTTTATTTTTCTTTCTTTTTTTTTAGTTTTGATTTGTTTTGTTTGTAACGTAAGTGCTCAAACTCTGGGGCCTTGTGCTAGACAAATGTGTTACCACTGAGCTGTGTCCCCAGCCTTTTGTAACCATTTTTGTGTGTTCTCAATGTATGCTACATAATAGTAAATAATAAATCGTAAATCAATCTCTCCCTGTTCTTCCCCTCCTCCTCTCTTCCCCTCTTCTGTCCTCTCTCAAATAATTACCATACATGCGGGTAAGGATCCAGATATTTTCATTCGCTAACACCAATGTCCCCAAAATAGTCTAGTCAAGGAAGAACAAACTGTATTTGTTCTGAGTTATGGGAAGAATAGCGCACAAGGTTGGGAAACGGCAAATGCAGAATGTAAATGTAGAACTCCTTTACTGTCTGTCCACCCTTCCATCATGACACCAACTAAATGCCTGTCCACATACAGCCCTTGAACCCCCGCCCACGCTCTGCCTTGCACACGACATCTGATCGTCTGACGATACCTAATCAGTCCATTATATCTCAGTCTCCAGTGGTGGCAGAATTGAAGATCAAGTTGTGGGCCGGGGTTTAAATAGTGAGATCCCAAGGCACTGGCTCTCTCAGGTGGTGCTAACTGCGTCTGATGAGAGAGAGGAGACCAAAGCAGCTCTAGGCAGCCTCATTCAATGCTTCTCAAATGAATTGAGTGAATAATTGAGTGGCTGAGTTATAGCCCTAGCTGTGATTGAGTTGCTCAGAATGGCATCAAAAGTGGCACTTAAGTGGAGTCCTTTCTCCAGAGGAGTTTCTTTCTGTGCTAGAGGTTCTCTCAACAGCATTAACATCTCAGCATGGTGCCTGAAGCTGCTCTGGGGCTGGAACTTGTTCCTCGGGAACCCCACACAGTCTCCCATGACTGATCCTTTTGAGAGACATGGCTGCAGATCAAGTAGTGGGGGGTTGGGCTTCCTTTTTCTGGGGTGAGGTAGAAGGATTTAGGCTTGGATGGGTGATTCAGTACTTGGGTAATCAGGGACTGCCTTTCTCCTGTGTAGCACCTCCTACATCTTGGTAACTCTGCCTCCTGTCATTCTCTTTCCATTTCTCGCCCACATTTCTTTGCTGCATGATAAACCTCAAGGGGAAATGCCTCTCCAGGTTTCTCCACCAAATGTTCTTTGGTAATGAGAAAGGAGCTTAGTTTCAGGTCGTTGCTATGGAGAAAGTGTGTTTTCACATTGCTCTAATATATCAGGGCATGCTCCTTATCGAAAATCTGAGGGCTCCATCTCAGCCGGAACCTATTTTAAACATATTGTATCTTGGTTACACAATCACAAGCACACTTTTTCTGGGTTAATTTCAAATAGTGTTTATATTCTTCTATTCTTCAGTGTGACCAATGGTCTCACATCAGTGGTTGAGTCAGAAGATCACAAATACAACTTCTCTCCTATAGTCACACCACGTGCCTTCTGCATGTGTGTGTGTGTGTAAAGACACACTTCAGATACGTGTACAGAAACAGCACTGAAGTGATTCATGTTGCCATCACTAGTTCTTCATGTTCTTCATGCCTGAAGGCTGTCCTGTTTCTCCAAATACTGTTCACTTGAGCTAAGGCACTGACAATACAGGAGCGCCACCTGTACTCAAACTGCTCTCCTTTCCCATGGGGTCCATCAGGCTCATGCAAAGTTTGCAAAGCTAAAAGTCTGCACAAAATGTAGCTACAAAGCTGAGCAGGTTACAAAGCCAAGTCCCTTCGGAGCTCATAGTTGAGAGGAGAAAATGTTAGTGCTTAACACACTGTCAAGCTATATGACAGTTGCTTTACTAGCAAGGTAGACCACTGGTGGATAGGATAGTGGGCCTTGGAGATGTTCAGAATGTGAATTCTTCAATACACTGCTAATTCTGAAGATCTATGACCTTCAGAAAATTATTGAAACTTCTCTGCATATATGACCTCTATCATGAAAACAATACTGATTACATACTTTTCACAGACAGACAGGAGAAGATGTAATGACTCTTAGTATATCACCCAGACACCGGCTTCTTGATGAAGATAGTACTCAAAAATAACAGCTATGACAGAGGGATTTGTGTATAGTGGTCACAGCATCAGGGAGAAATAGGAGTCTTACCTCTCTGTGAGGTCACTTGTAGACCAGGACATTAAATAACAGGCTCAGTACATCTTCATTTGTGTGTCTAGTCATTGGCCTATCCAATGTTTATTGAATATGTATTAATTGCTGGGCAACGGTCTGGGTTTGGAGAGCTTTCAGACCTGATAGACTCTGCATTTAAATGCAGGAAACAGACCACAAATAGGTTAATTAGTTAGGTTGTGGGCCAAACTAAAGAAGACCTCTAAGATAGTCATAAGGTTTTTTTTTTTAATATTATTTATTTATTTGCATGTAGGTATGTGTATTGGGGCATATACCAGAGCATGTTGCTGCAAACAAACTCCAGATGTATAAGGCCATTCTTTGTATCTGGCTTTACATGGGTACTGGGGACTAGAACCCAGGCCAATAGACTTTGCAAGCAAGTATCTTTAACTGATGAGTCATCTCCCAGCCTGGTGCTAAGGTGTTAATTCTAATGTTTTTACCTGATGGTCAAGGTCTGGCATTGTTCGAGGAATCACTAGTCATCTAATCTCTGAATGGAGAGATTTTTTTTTTTTTCCTGGAGTCTATGATTATATCACCTATGTCACATAACAAGCAAGTGTTATGACTTACAAAGGACTCGCTTGGAAATTTTATGCCTGTTCATACATCACAGATTCAGTCCCTCCATCCTACCTGACTTCAGATGCCTTCTCTTCTGGGAGGCTGTCCTAACTACTGCAGGTCTCTCTTACACTTCATGCTGACCTTGATTACAGGGATCCATCTGTGGTATTGCAGTTAGGCCTACATCTCTTTCCTCATTGTTCTCTGTGTGTCTTGAAGGCAAGGATGTCTGTTACTCACTTTTTAAAAGATTTTATTTGATTCATTTATTTATTTATTTGAGAGAGAGAGAGAATGGATGCTCCGGGACCTCCAGCCACTGCAAACAAACTCCAGATGCATTCACCACATTATGGGTCCTGGGTAATTGAACCAAGGGCCTTTGGCTTTGCAGGCAGATGCCTTCACCTCTAACTCATCTCTCCAGCCCTGTTATTCACTTTTGTATCCCCAGATTCTAGAACACACAATGCTGCGTTTTTGAAGCTGCTGATGAATAACTATGTCAACAGAAGATCTATAAGCATATGTATATTTCTACACATGCCTCTATCAAGAGAGGGAGATGATAGCTGAATTCTCCCAAATGTTTTGCTTATCACCACCAGTTTTGTCACTTCCTGTGTAGATACTGTAGGCAGGCAGCTGAAACTCCCAGCTTTCTGTGGTAGCAGGTGGTGGTGATCAACTTGGTATTACCAAACAGGTCTTAGTTCATAGTTGTTGCAGGGACCTTGTCATTTCTGGGACAAAACATCTGGCCAAAAGCAGCTTATGGGAGGAAAGTATTTATTTCAGCTGATAGTTTTGAAGAGAAGCATCATCATGACAGTGAAAAGCGGAGCAGAGCCACGTCTGGGCATCACATCTTGTCACATCAGCAGGAGGTGGCAGAAAGACCGAGATGGAGAATGGACTGATAAATCTCAAAGTCCTCCCCCAGTGACACACCTCCTTCATCAAGGCTCCACTTTCCGAAGGCTCCACCATATAGGGACTGAGTATGAGAATAACAAACCCATGAGACTATAGAGAACATTTCACATTCAAACCACCACAGCAATAATCTATTTGCATGACGTGATTATTGAATGCTACTTAGAAATATGCATATGATATTAACATCTTGCAGCCCTGCCTTAGAGTATAAGCACCTTTGTTTAGCTGTGGCAGATGGCAGGCAACCTGCACTAAACTCATTAGCTAACAGGTCTCTTAGAGAAGAATTCTTCGGGGCTGTCTTATATTTTCTTTCTTCAATTTAGTTCAGGATCCCTCTGATGAGTCATAAGAGAGCTGCAATTTAGATCAACCAGTTGAATGTGCCTACATAAGTGAGTAAGATTATTTACTTGTTCCCTTTGTGACTTAATGTGGGAAAACGTCAGGCTCTCTCTATCAGAATATGCTCCTGGATGAGGCAGACATAATGGAAGTTATCAGTGACCTGAGACTCCGTGATATTTGTTCCTCAGGCTTTTATGTTTGGTTTCCTCAAAAAAGCCGTTTCTATTCCTATTAGTGCAGGCCATTCATAATCTCTACTTCTTACTGTAAAGGGCTTAGAACAAACTAAATGTTCCATTGTTTAACTGTCTTGGTGTTTGGAGCAGCCTGTAATGGGTTCAAAGAATGCCATTTGGCTGTGGGAATGAGTCATCCTATGTTAAAGCCAGATGGAGGTGTAGGTACTGTAGGCAGAATACTAAATTTGGCACACTTTCAAGTAAAATTTTTAAAGGGGAGGGGACAAATGTTGTGTTGAAGGAAAAGAAGGAAGAGGCAACGCTCTGTTTCTTTGCTTGGGCCCCATCATTTCAGCTTTGGACCCAGCTTCCTGTGTTTGTCACATCCTTGTTATTGGATGGTTTCATACCTTTAATGTAACAAAGTCATTCCTATTCAAAAATCACGTGGACACACATAAAAATAAAATAACCAGGGCTGGAGAGATGGTTTAGCGGTCAAGGTGCCTGCCTGCTAAGCCTAAGAACCTGGTTCCAGTCTCCAGGTCCTACATTTAGCCAGATGCAAAGTGACGCAAGGGCACAATGCCGCACTTGCCCACAAGGGGGCGAACACATCTGGATTTTAACAGCAGCTGAGAGACTGCCGGTGTGCCCATTCTCTATCTGTCTCCCTCTCCCTCTCTGTCTGTCTCTCTCTAAAATAAATGAATAAATAAATAAATAAATAAAATTTTAAAAAATAAAATAAAATAACCAATGTTTATATAAATAGTGAATGTCCTTATCCCATAGGCCTTTGTTTCTAATTCTTCTTGGTGTAATTTTCTAATAAAATAAATTGAGTACTTATGGATAGTTGTAATTTCCTTTAACATTCCTTTTTCTCATTTTCTTAAATGGTCCATGGCTTAGAGGGCCTTGACCTTTTTTCCCCTCTTCCTGTTCTTTGCTAATATAATAATCATAATCATAATAATTTGGGCAGCCGGAAAGGGAGCTGAATTCTCTTGTGGTGTTATATGTTACATCCCTTCAACATTACAATGAAAGTTTCTCCAGCAAGTTTGTCCTATAATTAATGATCAATTGATTATTTCTGAAAGGCAAAATAAATTTTACATTTGTGTAGGTAAACTTTAAAGATCTTCAAAACCTGGGAGGGAGAGATGGTTTAATAGTTAAGGCACTTGCCTACAAAGCCAAAGACCAGGTTTGATTCCCCAAGACCCATGTAAGCCAGATGCACAAGGAGGCACACACATCTGGAGTTTGTCTGTAGTGGTTAGAGGCCCTGGTGTGCCATTTCTCTCTCTCTCTCTCTCTCTCTCACACACACACACACACACACACACACACACACAAATAAAATAAAACAAATTGAAAAATAAATCTGCAAAACATCTAAAATTTGCTACTCGTGTCATTTGCCCTGGACCCCTGACTTTCCTTGGAGTAACCCGATGATCAGTGTCCCATCACAGTGCAGCAAAGTTTACCACTGAGAAGCAAAGAAGTCTCTGTCTTGAATCTTCAATCTGATATATTTTTTTCTCTATTAGAGAGCAAGAACATTTAGTCCCAAAGCCTATAGAAAAATTTAGTGGTTGCCTAGCAACACCATTCCCAGCACAAGTTTGTAGGTTTCTAAGTGTGTTGGGCAGGGGGAATGCCTTCCTTTCTCATTTCCCAGAGAGCCTCTTGTATTCTCTCATTATATTGAATTTGGGTTGATTGAAAGCATATAAGATGATATATGTAAAAACACTTTCAGATAGTCTAGTGTAAGTACAAGATGGGCTTATTACCTCTCATTAAAGCTCATTCTAGTCCCTGGCTCTTTAAAGCAGTATCTTTTTAGCAGGCTACGAATCACTGGTCTCCAATTCTTGGTATATTCTTCTGCACCAGACAGAACCGCAAATGTCAGCCCCAACAAGCACATGAGCCACTCCCTAAATCCTTTCATCTTTTCTTCTGATGGCAAGTAGTGTCTGTTTTTTGGTCTATTCTTGGTCCCCTGTCTCTCTTTCCCTAAGCACTGCCAGATTGGTGTGTAAGAGTCTGTATCTTGGCCTCCCTCCTTCCTAGTGACCTTAATCCAACTAGCCTGTGCTAGGTATTGCTACCAAGTCTATCCAGGGCACATCCTTAAGTTTTCTCCTTATCCTTATGCCTTCAAATCTGTTGGGCCATGCATCTGCCAAGTTAAAGATAAGAGTTCTATAACGCCACCTGGAAATATAGAACACACAATTGTTAGGAATTGATTCCCCATAGACCTCACACATTTCTGCATGACTCACAACAGAGATGCCTTTTCAAGGTTATTTGTGTAGTGGACCATCTTAGAGGATACAGTGTCTCTCACTGGGGCCAAGAAAAGGTTAGCTCAGTCTGGGGAAGTATTGTGAGTCTTCCCTTCTGCATCACAGGAGAAGATTTGCCTATTGTTCGTTAAAATCAGTGGGTTACCTGCACTTGCGTCTCTTTCCTTTAACACCCTGCATGGCTTAGGTAGGCAGTATCTGACATCCTTTGTCTTCCCCTACTGCGCTGGGCTTGGAGAACGGCTGCAGATGCTGATCTTCTGACCATTGTTGCTGCTGTGACTAATAGAGTCTTAGGAATCTGACTCAGAAATCTTACATCTTCCGCCAGCCTTGATGCTGATATTGTGGTTAAATAACCTATTGGCTTGAATGTAGGGAAAAATATCATGTGTTCTGGGCATGATGCCGCATGCTGTCATCTCAGCACTCAAGAAGCAGTGGCAAGAGGATTGTGAGTTCAAAGCCAGCCTGGGCTATGTAGCAAGACTGTTTCAAAACAAACAAATAAAAATGCAGATGGTTTGTTAACTATCAGCTGGTGAGAATCCCTTAACTACCCAGACAGGAATTGTGGGTAGTCAAGGAAAGGCTCTTCCTGGCAGCTCTTGTCACCTTCAGATTCTGGTGGTGGCAGAGAGGTACAAGTAGCAGCAAGTGACACCCTTTAGTATTACAGCTCTCATGTAGGCCTTGAGTACTGGGACCCATAACCCGATTGTGACAAGTGTTACAGTACTTGTGCAGGCTTCTGAAGTCAGGATAACCCAGACCTGATAGCAGTGAGCATTATAGCTTCTGGGCTAGGGAACTGGGATTCTCCAGTTCTTGATACAGCCCCAAGCCTAGGCGGTCTGAGGTCCTTAGTCACTAAAGCCTCCCCACTCTCCAGAACTCTTCCGCCTCTCACAGCACTTGTGGCTGTCACCTCCGCTACAGCTGGGGATGTGGCTGCTATTGCTTTTTGCCACTCTTACTGCATGTGTTCTCACTGCTCTTGCTGCCACCACCACTTGTTTTCCTTGGTGTTGTAAGCTCAGACCACTCTCTAATGATGAGGACCAAAACTAGGCAAGTGGGGGCCTGGAGAGATGGCTTAGTGGTAAAGGAGCATGACTGTGAAGCCTAAGGACCCTGGTTCAATTCTCTAGGTCCCACGTAAGCCAGATGCACATGGTGGAACATGCATCTAGAGTTTGTTTGCAGTGACTGGAGGCCCTGGTGCACCCATTCTCATTCTCTCTCTCCCTTTCTCTGTCTCTAATAAATAAATATAAATAAAAATATTTTAAAAGTAGGCAAGTGAGAGGCTGGAGAAGATGGTTCAATGGTTAAGGTGTTTGCCTGCAGAGCCTAATGACTTGGGTTTGACCCAGTACCCACGTAAAGCCAGATGCACGAAGTGGCACAAGGAAATGGAGTTTGTTTGCAGTGGCTAGTGGCCTTGCAGTGCCCATTTTCTCCACTCTCTATCTCCTTGCAAATAAATAAGTAAAAATAAATAAAATAAAATAATTGTAAAAAAAAATAGGCAAGTGAAGCTTCTTTGTGGAGATGGCTGTGGATACTGAGGGAACTCAAAACTCATCAAAGTGCTGAAAATAAAGAGGTTATTATTGAGAGCTCAAAATGAGACATGTCTCTCACACCCTACATGCTCAGGGAACATCACAGAAGAAGGGGTGGAAGAAACATAAGAGACAGAAAGTGGGGAGAACTACTTTGAGGTATGAAGCAAGCTCATCACCATTTACCCACGGATGATGAAGGGGGAAGAACAAGACAGCAAAATAGCAGAAAGAAGACTTGGAGAGATGAAGAGATTCAGTGGAACAGGACTGGAGAGTGGGGACGAAAGAGGGTAATGGGAGGGGATTATGATGAAATTACCATATGTTTGTACATTCAAATTGTCAACAACAAAAAAAAAAAAACAGGAAGTAGGAAAAGACCACTAAGAGAAGCCATGTATTGGGCCTATCAGGAAGGTGTGCAACACAAGAGGGTTCTCCCAGCTTGCTCACAAAGTGAACCAAGTAGGCTGCTCAGACAGCCAGAGGAAGGGTAGTTACACCAGCCACCACATCCCTTCATGCAAGTGAAGGACAGTGTTTACATCAATCATGCCACTGTCCCTTTTGTACCAGTCACAACAGTCCCTCTGCTAGCCCACCAGGGCACGTGCTTCCTTCTAGACTGGGCTGACATGACTGCTGAAGTGTCTGGATTTCAGTGCCGTGAAGGTCATGAAGCAAAGATCTGGGGTAAGCTCTTTGAAACAGTCAAGGTTGGGGGTGTGCCTTCCGACGCCAGAGTCAGGCCAGGGAAGCAAGTAGCTGTGATCACCTCACTGTGTAGCTCCCCCAAAGGTGTCCATGAAATGTCGAAGGCAGCCAGCACCTGACAAGAGGCCAGGCTGGCTGGATGCCTGCTTGGTTGCTAGTTGCTAGTTGCAAGGCAGACAGGGAACTAGGGAAGGGCCTAACAGCTGTCAATTAAAGAGTCAAATTGCTCATCTCCCAACATCTTAGCTTATTTATAGGAAGAATAAATATTGGACAGGTTCCGTACAATAAGAATTGATCATTAACTTTAATAATGATGTTAGTGGTATTTAACAGTGCTTTGACAATGCTCAGCACCATAGGGGGAGATGGACCCTCAATCATTGTCGCTTTGACCACTCTGGCTGGGATGTAAGTAGTCTGTTCTGAGTAAATATGTGTACTGATTAATATGTGTGTGTTTTTGTATGTAAGTGGGGGTGGGTGTTGGAACATATTTAAAATTGGTCCCAGTCTAGGTCATTTTAACCTAGAAAGGAAGATACTTTTGGGGGGAGACAGGGTCTTGCTATGTAGCCTAGCCTAACTAGTCATTAACTTGTGATCCTCCTGCCTCAAGCTTACAAGCATGTGCCACACACTTGACTTAAAACACATTGATTTTAAGTTGTATTTTAATAGATTTTAGAGGTCTGAGATACTACCCGTAGTTTCTACCAAGGACTGATGAAATTTTAGGACAAAAGAACTCAACAAACTAAAAGTGCAGTATGGTCTTAACACTTCATTATTTTAAAAAAATGAAATCCTGCTGGATTTGGATAGCTATGTACATCTATATTAAAAAGGCATATAGATGTTGAAAAACTGAAATCCTCACTTGAATAAAATTCATTTAAAATTCCTTAGTACTTGCCATGGTTTTAATGTGGTAGCCCTTAAGCATATGTTAGGTACTTAATCCTCAGTTAAATAAAGCTGGGACATCCTAATGACATATACTCTCTGAAATCAGTCCCCAGGTCTCACCGCCAACTCTTGCCGTCAAAACTCTACGCAGTCATCTGAATCATTGCAATGGTTTTCTAACTGGTTTCTCAAATTCTTGTTTGTACAATAAAGTCTGTCCTACAAACTTGGCTCAGTATGATCTGTCCAAAGTAAAAGACAGATGCTATTTAAAGTGTTTCACCACCCTTCCTGCTGAGAATAATCTTCCAGACATCTTAGACTGGCCTTCAGGAACTCACTCTTTCATGGCTCTTTGGCCTCTTGGTAGTTTTTGTTCTGTGGGAGGCAGTGTGTCTAATGGCTATGAATAACAGCTCTCTGGTTCTTACTCTATTTTCCCCCCAGTAGCTGAGTGATCTTGGGAACATTATCTGTAATATGGTGATAAACAAGAGCACCTACTTCTAGGGTTGTTAGAAGAATTAAGTAAAAATATTTATGTAGAAAATTTAGTAGGATCTGACCCACAGCATAGTTGTGTAATGTTGATTATATTAACAATAGGGACCTTTGTCCCGTTGTATGCCTTCTATTTGTCGTTCTTTGTCTTGCTCTTCTCTGTTTTCCTTTGTACGAAGTATTCTTGTCTTGTTTGCCTTTGGTGTCGGGACTGAGGCTGTGGGCTTTGGGTCTGGGTCCAGACACATGCATGTCCTATGTGGATTCATGGACTGTGATGAGCATTGTCCTGCACTCCAGATTCAACTCCGAGGAATCTCCTCTGTGCCAGTTATTGGGTGACTACCTTTTCCTCAAACCCATCTTTCTGGTTTTGATGCTGGGGCCAGGATTGTGCAATCTGCCTTTCTCTTTCCTGGGCAGGTCACTGTTGGATTTCCCCCGATAGGGGGCAGTATAACACAGATGCAGGCCAGGAGGAAAAGGAAGGACTTTGCCTTCCTGGTGTTTCCTTCATGCTTGTCATCTGACGCCTGTGCCTATCTACGCTGAGTGCTTTCTCCCTTTCTTATGGCAGGCATTAAGGAGAAACTAGTTAGGCATTTGCCTCAGGCAAAAATTTTAAGGAAGTACGAAAATACTTAGGAATCAAAATAAGGAGATAGATTGCTCAGTAGTTCAAGTGACTTGCTTGCAAAGCCGGATGGTCAGTATTTGATTCCCCAGAACCCATGTAAAGCCAGATGCACAAACTGGCACATGCAACTGGAGTTCGTTTGCAATAACAGGAGGCCCTGGAGTACCCATATTCACTCTTTCTCTCTGTCTTTTTTTTCTGTCTCTCAACCTCATAAATAAATGAATGAATGAATGAATAAATAAATAAATATTTTACAAAGGAATCAAGACAAAAATATATTCTGAGGCAATACTTTTAAATTATTTATTTATTTGCAAGCAGAGAGAGAGAGGGAGAGAGGGATGGGGGGGAGACAGACAGAAGGAACAGGGCACCAGGGCCACTAGCCTCTGCAAACGAGATCCAGAAGTATGTGCCACTTTGTGCATCTGGCTTTACATGGGCACTGGGAGATCAGAACCAGGTTGTTAGGCTTTGGAGGCAAGCACCTTAACCCACTAAGCCATCTCTCCAGCCCCCAATGCAATGTTTTTAAAAATAAAAATCAGCCTGGCATGGTGGTGCATGCCTTTAATCCCAGCAATCAGGAGGCAGAGGTAGGAAGATCACTGTGAGTTTGAGGCCACCCTGAGACTACATAGTGAATTCCAGATCAACCTGGACTACAGTGAAACCCTACCTCGAAAAACAAAACAAAAATAAAGAAGTAAAATAAAATATTAAAAAATCAAATGCACAAAATCCTTACTAAAAATATTGAAACTTTTAAGTAAAGACTGGTGCTGTCCCAAGACCGACTGGAACCTTAGGCAACTGGCATTCGTGGAAAGAAGCTCACTAATGATAGCTTCAAAATATCCTCTTTTACATATTGCACTTCAGTTGAGAGACTGTCGTGTTGGTCAGTTTTCCCAGCACCACAGAGGAGCTGAGTAATTCTTAGCTTAAGCTGCTCTAAAGTTACAATAAGTTAACGTTTCCTATAAATAAAATATTTAAAATTAAAACAACATTATGGTACTTAATAAAGTTGCTTTTTGGTTTTTCAATTGTTTTCAACAATTTTGCTGTTCTGCAAAAAGATTCACATTAAGCAGACATGTGAGCATGCACCTCCCCACATACACACTCTCTCGTGTTTCAGGGGGACAAGTTTCCCTTTATTTTAGGCTGCAGTCCATTTGCACCGTGCCACCTTCTCACTTATCTCATCCACAGCTGGGTACGTGTGTTGTATCTCCTTATGCCATTCCCTGTCTGTTAACATAGTTGCTGTGCTTCTCACTCCTGAATGGATTCTGAGTGACATAAAGTCAAGGTACAAACCAGATTTCTTCCTGTTTTCTTGCCTACTCCTGGGTACTTCCCCCATTGGTATTTTTCTTGTTTTCTGTTCCATCAGTATATTCCGACTCTTCTACTCATATATTCAACTTCTCCTATCCAAACCCAGTCCATTCCTCAAGATTCATTTCATATGCCTTGAAGTCACTCTTCAACCTGCCTGAAATGAATGAATATGTGTTCTCTGGTCACAGGATGCAGCGCTGTCTTGATATCAATACCATTGCCTTCCGCCTTGTCTCCGTTGCAGTCTGTGCATATTTCTTATTCCTCCTCAACCTCCCATCTGATGTTTACATCTTTGGGGATCAGGGACCGATTTCCTCCTGGTCATTCTCAACTTAGAGCACTTCTGATTCGGTGAGGTCACTCCACACAGAGACCTGGAGACACAGCTGAGTCACGAAATGCTGGACTTCTGCACTTCACTGAGAAGCCACACTGATGGGACTTTAAACTGTTTTTCCATGCATCTCCCATTCCCAATGATCTTAAAGCTTTCTTCCTCTCTCCCCTCCCTCCATCTCTGCATAGGTGCTCAGTTTTGGTCCTTTGAACAGAAGGGCTAACTCCTCTTTCTTTCTCCTCTTGTTGAGCCCAGAGTGCCATTAAAACAGACCAGAGCAACCTTCCCCAGAGTTTGAAAGGGAGGCTGAAAAGCCATATGGGATATTTGTCAGTGAGTGCTAAAAACCATTGCTGCTGCCTTGAATGGCATCATGAGCAGGCCATTTCCTCACAGAAGAGAGGAGGTGCTGGCAGGAACCACTAAGGCAGAAGCTGTGGAAATTGGGACCAGTGCGTGAAACACAAGGGAAGCATCAGGAACTGCCCATCTGCAACCTCCCACAGGCCCCTGCACTGCCCTTGTAGAAAAGTCACTGCTCACTGAGTCGGGGTGGGGGTGGGGTATTTTGGCCCACATTTATTTATTTATATTGCATAAAAATGACATTTTAAAAGCTCGAAGCCAACTGATTTCAGACTCCAAAAAGAATTTTCCAAAAACAAACCTATAAGGTCACATTTCAGCATCATAAAAGGCAAACTTGGCCAACCACAATAAAAGATGGCATATTAAATTACGGCTTTGGAAAAGAAATTTGTGTTTCCAGACCTCGGGCAGCCTTGGAACCCTGAGTGCACTGTAAGCTGAGAGCTCTCCCCTGGGAGCTTGCATCTTTGTAGCAGTGCAGGCTCGCTCACGTTAGGTCTCCAAGCACTAGAGACAAGGACCAGGATCACCGTGACTCTCGCCTTTCAGTATGTCTCCTGGTGTGCGTTGCCTTCCCAGAGGAGGGCTGTGGGTGAGTTCATTCTCAATGTTGCTGCAGTATTCCTTGCTGAGCAATAAGGCCCCAGTGAATTGTCACACTGGATTCCTGGTCCTTAAAGTGTGTT
The DNA here is from genome assembly GCA_036365145.1 of Orientallactaga sibirica. NCBI lineage: Eukaryota > Metazoa > Chordata > Mammalia > Rodentia > Dipodidae > Orientallactaga > Orientallactaga sibirica. The sequence goes on along the minus strand of JAEOAD010000053.1, from coordinate 10,044,444 downwards.
AGATGCTCCTCGGTGGGCTTCCTCTTGGAGTCAGACATAAACTCTGATCACTGGGATGCATTTTTGTAATATCCCAGGTAGAAAAGGGAAATCTGGAGTTAGACCCTAGAGACAGCCAAAGGAAAGACTTCGAATTTCCCTAACTCAGTTTGCTTCCTACTTTTCTTTTACCTTCATTCATTCATTTGTTCATTGATTTCTTTACTCATATCCATATTGGAGTATTTCTTGTGTCTGCACCATGCTGAGAGACAGTTTTCAGCATATCAAGAAAAGCATGGGGCTGGAGAGATGGCTTAGCGGTTAAGGCGCCTGCCTGCTAAGCCTAAGAACACTGGTTCCAATCTCCAGTGGTTCCAATCTCCAGGTCCCACGTTTAGCCAGATGCAAAGTGAGGCAAGGGCTCAATGCCGCACTTGCCCACAAGGGGGCGCACACATCTGGATTTCTTTCACAGCAGCTGAGAGACTGATGGTGCGCCCAACTCTGTCTGTCTCCCTCTCCCTCTCTGTCTGTCTGTCTCTCTCTCTCTGTGTCTCTCTCCAAAAATAAATAATAAAAATAATAATTAAAAAAAATAATAATTAAAAAAAAAAAAAAGAAAAGCATGATCTTCACCCAAGTGTTTCAGGGAGCTCTCCAGTTTTTTTTTTCTGGCTATTACTTCAGCAGCAGCCTTGGTTCTTAAGTTTCCAAAAGAGAAGAATTGAGACAGGAAACAGTAGTAGATCAGAAAGTCAAGAGTGTGATTAGAGCCACCAAAGAAGCTGTTTAGAAAAGAGGGGGCTGAGTGGCATCACAATAGCTTTGACCCTGGAAGGCATGGGTTTGTATTTCTGTCCTCCCTGTTGTCCCCTCCAGTATGAGCACTCCTTAGAAAAGCGTGTGCTTTGCTTAAATGCCCATTTTATCCAGAATTCAGCCTGTTGTAGGTAGATGTGTAAGATACAAAAAAATATACAGAGGTTGAAAAGTTCACTAGAGGAACATGTAACAGCCCTCTGCACGCGTTCCCCTGGCCAGGGAGCCTTGAAGGTACTTTAAGCTGGGCTAGATAGTGTGGACCATTATCACCTGTAGTTCCTTACATTCTGATTTTGGGGTCCTTAGCTGGCCCATCTGGAGTTGACTCCTGTTGTTATCTTTATATCTTGACCACTATTATCTTTACACCCTGTTTCAGGGCCTTGAGCTGGCCCACCCCTGTGCATCATGTGCTGCTATCCTTGAGGTCGCATTGGTCAGAACCTCCCAGATCCGACCTCTTGCCTGACACATGGACCAGCTTTGCTTCCCTAAATACTCAAGCCTATTGTGCAGTCACATGTCACATGGTGATATGATGGTGGTCCCATGTCACCTAGTAAACCTGTAACTGTCTCAGTTTTTGTAAGTACACAACACTTTGTGTTCCTACAAAGATGAAATTGCTTAATGATCCATTTCTCAGAACCAATCGCTGTTATCAAGTGACGCAGGACTGTAACTAACATACTTTTGGCTGTTTGGAAGACTTTCTGAAAGTGATAGCTTCTCAAATGAATACCTTTCGATGTCTTTGATGGTCCATATCAAAGCCTCAGATGTTTGGACCTGAGAGTTTTATGAAGCAACTACAGGTACTTTTCAAAATCGTATGTGCAAACTCCTCCTCCCCCCTTTTAAACCAATCAGGAGCAATTTTTTAAAATATTTATTTTTACTTCTTATTTGTCTGCATGTTTGTGCATACAGAGTATGTGTGGTATGTCATGTGATGTGTGTGTGTGGCAGATATATGTATGAGTACACATCTGTGTACTCCATGCACAGGCCAGCATAGGCCAGAGGAAAACTTCAGGTGCCATACTCATTTCTCTGTCCCCCGTAATCACTGAGCTCCAGTGATTCTCATTTCTCTGTCCCCTATAAGGGTTCAGATGTATGTGGCTACATGTGTGGCTTTTTTCTTTTTCACATGGGTGCTGGGCCTGGGAGATTGAACTCCAGTGGTCTCAGGTCCTCATGCTTAAGCAGCAAGCACTTTTACCCACTGAGTCATCTCCATGTCTCTTTATTAAAAAGAACATTATTATTTATTTGTGAGCATGTATGTATGTGTGTGCAGGTACATGTTTATCTATATAATATGTGTGTTGGGCATCTGCACTCCATGGTACATGCGTGGAGGACAGAGGAAAATTTTGAGTGTTTCTGTGCTCCTTCTATTGCCTTTTATTTAATGGCATATTTCATTTATGTATATAATTACGTTGATTATAATCTCCTTCCATTACTCTGTCTTGCCCCCCCAACCCATACCCTTCTATTGAGCCCCTTCCTTCCTCCAACCAGTCCCTCTTCTATTTTTTAAAATTTTATTTATTTATGTGCAAGCATATAGATGGGGGGATGGGCACACGAGGGCCTCTTGCCATTACAAACAAACTCTAGATGCATGCACCATTTTGTGCATTATGGATACTGGGGAATCAAACCTAAGCTGTCAGGCTTTGGAAACAAGTGCTTTTAACCACTGAGCCATCTTTTTTTTTTTTTTTTTTTTTTTTTTTTCCCCAAGGTAGGGTCTCACTCTAGCTCAGGCTGACCTGGAATTCACTATGTAGTCTCAGGGTGGCCTCGAGCTCATGGTGATCCTCCTCCCTCTGCATCCTGAGCGCTGGGATTAAAGGCGTGCGCCACCATGCCCGGCTTATTTTATTTCTTTTTTTCTTTTGCCTTCCTTCATGATCCATGACACCATGTGCTGATGAGCCTAATATAGTAGAGGCTATGACAGCCTCTCTGAGGCCATAAATGCAACAGCCACCTTGTGTTCCAGAGCACTCCTCCCATCCTTTGAGCTCTTGCATTCTTTCTGCCACCTCTTCAGAAATGTTCCCTGAGCCTTGGGTATGGCGGGGATGCCTCATTCAATGCTGAACATTATATTGTCGTTTTCAGTAAGTTGGTGAATTTTGAGTCTCCCCAGTGGTCACCATCATCTGTGAAAAGGAGCTTCTCTTATCAAAAGTGAGAGCTTTAGTACTATATGTGTATAAATATTAGTATTTAGAAGGCAAGTTGGTGAGTACAACTATCCATCTAGCCAAACAAAGCTTCCTCCATGGGACTTGTGACTTAAGCCATAGGCTTTTCACTAGGTTTTCAATGCCAGGCATGAATTCCCTCCCATGGAGTGGCTCTCAAATCCATTCAGAGCACAGCTGTTTACCCCCAAAGCAGTTATGCCACTATTGTATCGGTGGCTTATTCTGCTTGGCTGGCCAGTTGTATAGTTGACAGGATCCATTGATGGTGAAGACTGTCAATGTCTTCTCCTCCGTAGACTGCGCGGCACCTTCCTTCTATTCTTTGAGACAGGCCACTCTCTTTGTTTGGCTCTGGCTTCTTGGGGCTTTGTGATTCACTTGCTCTGCCTCCCTTTGACATTTGGTGCAGTGAGTTTACAGACACACTTGCCACTTTGTCTCTGGCTTTTTATGCTCTCTCAGAAAGATCAAACTTAAGTTGACAGGCTTGTAAGCAAGCGACTGTACACACAGAGACAGTTCCCCAGCCCAAATCAAGAGCAACTTTGCCAAAAAGGGGCATTTTCCGATGTGTGGAGACATGCTTGATTGCTACATTTGGGAAGGAGGTTCTGTTAGCATTTAAAAGGTGAGGCCAGAAATGTGGCTAAACATACTATGGTTCCCAAGCCAGCTGATGATTGAGTGTGAGGTTTAATCACAATCACATGAGGGGACATTTTACATTCAGTCCAACACAGTTTTCCTCCCAGAATGCCCTGCGCCAAATTGTCAGTAGTGATGAGGTTGAGAATTCTTGCTCTTAACCAACACAACCCTAACACCTTGCTGTTTTCTATTTTATTTTATTTATTTGAGAGTGAGAGGAAGAGGCGGGGAGGTTGGGGGGAGAGAATGGCTGTGTCAAGGCCTCTAGCCACTGCAAATGAACTCCAGAGACTTGCGCCACCTTGTGTATCTGGCTTTACGTGGGTACTGGGGAAATGAACCTAGGTCCTTTGGCTTTTTAGGCAAGTGCCTTAACTGCTAAGCCACCTCTCCAGCCCCTGTTTTCTATTTTAAATCAATAGGGAAGACTTTAGTTCTAGACAACAAAACTTTGTGAAGTTCGTAAGTTACCTTTTCCTTTAACAATAAACTATAGTCACGCTCACATTTTTCTTCACTGCAGAGCTTTTTCCACCCTCTGAGTATTCAGCTTGTTCTTACATCAGGTCTGGGGAAAGAGCTAATATTTTCAGTTCCCAGGGTTTTGCTTGGCTCTGGCAGGAACCCTCTTTTGATCTTTGGTTTCCTTCTTCTAATAGCCTCAGCAGACATGCAGGGCTTTTTCGGCCCGTGCCTTTGCTGCTCCTTCCTGAGGAGCCCTGGGAATTTAGCATCCATACTTTAGAGATAGAGACCCTGGCACCACAGCGTGAAACCTTCCTTCATCAAGGTCACCCGCAAGGCTTCAGGGCTCTCTGCCTCCTTTGGCTCAGCTCCTTACTCACTAGTCCCTTCAGGGAAAATATACTCAATAAATCACGAAACACCATCATTCCTAGTCGGCTAAATGTGCAAAGGTTAAGTTTAGCCAGGCAGGTGATTTTATAACTGCTTATTTTCTTTAAAACCTCATGGACAATTAAGAGAGTTTTCAGATAGGATGACAAGGAAGGAAATCTAATATTTTAAAACTCTTTGTTATTCTTCTTTGAGTAGGAAAATATTATTCATTTAAAATTTCTGTGTCCAGGGAAACATGTAGCTGAATACATTTTTGTAAAGTCATTGACTCATCAAAATTTGATTAAACAAAACTGTCCAGCATTGCATGTATTTGAGGTCTTCTAAAAGCCAAATAATCCATTTCAAAGAAATGGGTCTAGGAAAACAAGATCAAATGGCACAGGGGAGATGGCTCAATGGGTAAAGTGCTTCCTGCACAAGCATTAAGACCTAGTTCTGATCTCCAGAATGCACATGCGACGCTGGGCATGGCTGCACACTCCTGTGATCCCAGTGCTGAGTGGGACCCTTGGCGCTTGCTGGCTGGCTAGTATAGCTGACTTGGTGGGCTCCAGGTCAATGACAAGTGAACAGTGCATCTGAGGATAACAACTGAGGTTGCTCTCTGGCCTACATGTGTGCATGCATGCACACACACACACACACACACACACACACACACATGGAGATTTTTACTACAATAAATCAAGCCATTTGTTCTCTTTCCTAATGGAGCAGGGGAAAGCAAGAATTTATAGCACCGATAGACCAGGACACACCCTCTGTCCCTCACTGTGTACCCGCCCTGCCTACTTGCATCCTTATTACCCATTCTATTTTTCTTCTTTTTCTTTACACCTGTAACAGCACAATTCATACAATATCTGTTATCAAAGACACATTTTATCAACTTTTAAAAAATTATTTATTTATTTGTTTGCAAACAGAGAGAGATAGAAGAGAGGCAGAGAGAGAATGGGCATGCCAGGGCCTCTAGCCACTGCAAATGAACTCCAGATGCATGTGCCCCTTGTGCATCTGGCTTACGTGGGTCCTGGAGAATCAAAATGGGATCCTTTGGCTTCACAGGCAAACGCCTTACCCTCTAAGCCATTTCTCCAGCCCCTTTATCAACTTTTTGTAAGGCCTATGAAACTTGTGTTAGAAGCCCCATAGAGGAATAGAAACAGAACGGACTAACCATTCTATTTTTATTTATTTATTTTTTTGGTTTTTTATTTTTTTATTTTTATTTTTTTTTTTTTTTTGGTTTTTCGAGGTAGGGTCTCACTCTGGCTCAGGCTGACCTGGAATTAACTATGTAGTCTCAGGGTGGCCTCGAACTCTCGGCGATCCTCCTACCTCTGCCTCCCGAGTGCTGGGATTAAAGGCGTGTGCCACCACGCCTGGCTGGACTAACCATTCTAGAGTGCCTTTTAATGTTGGGAGTGACAAAATGCTTGCAATTCTTCTACTGCCCACTGCCATACTTAAAAGTGATTTCAGACTAGTTTCAAAATCCAGTCGCTCCTACCTTGTGACTTTCACTCACCTTTCTGCTTTTTTTAGAAAGTTGACTCAGGTGTTATCTTAGTGGAATGGAAGGTCACTTGTTTTTCTTACATTTCTTTAAAATGTAGATGACTTTTTTGTTGCATGTGTACAGTATATAATATATTACATATATATGTATATGTATGTATGTGTGTATGTATGTATGCGTATATATATATATATTCACATTTATATTTATATATAGTGTATGCATGTGCATGTATTCAGAGGCACACACTACAGGCACACCCATCAGAAGCCAGAGGAGAATATTGGATGTCTTACTCAATTGCTCTTCCAAGTTGTTTTCGGGAGACAGGCTATCTCTCTAGACAGGAAGTGAGCCTCAGGAATCCTCCTCTCTCTGCTTCCCTCAGGACTGGGGTTACAGGCATGCATGATCATGGCTGGCTGTTTTATTTTATTTTTTTTATTTGCAAGCAGAGAGAAACAGAGAAGAGAGCCAGAGAAAGGGTGGGGGGAGAGAATGGCTACGCCAGGGCCTCTGGCCACTTCTATCAAACTCCAGATGCATGCATCACTTGGTGCATCTGGCTTTATATGGCTACTGGGGAATTGAAACCAGGTGGTTAGGCTTTGCAGGCAGGTGCCTTAACCAGGTAATTCATCTCTCCAGCCCACAGCTAGCTTTTTACCTGGGTGTAGGGGATCAAACTCAGGACCTCGTACTTGTTGGGCAAGCATAAGCTGTCTCCCCAGTCCCTCAAATGTAAATGCCTTTTTAGTGGTGAGCAAATTTTATTTAGGAGCAAATAAATTTCTTTTTCTGGATTGTGGAAATTTGATGCTTAATTTCATGACAAAACAACTCAGCAACTAGGATATTTCTAAATGATCTTTTCCTCTGAATGTTGCCTGGCCTAATTTTTTGTGCTAAAAGTGACATTTTCAGCAATGCAAAGATATGCTTTCTAAACATGGCTTTCCTAAAAGTTAAATAACTTAATGGTGCATTTTTTTTTGTTAAAGCCAGTGTGCTATTGGTACAATTCATAAATGCTTTCTTTCAGAAAGCATATCTCTGTATATTAGAATGAGATTTAAACCAGCTATTATGCTAAGGCCTGGAAAATCAATAGGACATGCCCAGTGGTTCAAAAATACAATTAAATGAAATAAAAAGCCAGTGGTTTCTCTTAATATCTACCATACATGAACCTTAGCATTCCAGAAGATAGCCTACTGGTTCCTTGAAGTAAGGTGGAACTACTTATATTGTAGCTCAGTTTTTATTTATCCACATCTTGTCTTAATAAATCAATGAATTATAGGTACAGAGCTTCCAAATGGAGAAAAAAAACACCAACATCTCAGAGAATATGGCAACATTACTCACAGCTGATACTAAAATATTATAAATTACATGTATATATTCATAAATCTTTCATATTTTCTTTGGAAAGGGACAAGGCCTACAATTTTTAGCATGTTCTCAAGTGATCCATAGATGAAAAGTGAAAAACAACTTGCCTCTGATAGTCTGCATGACAGCTGTTATTTATCATAATAATACTGAAAATGTAAGTGCCCTGAGGGCGTGTATTGCGTTCACTGTTTGTGCCCCACACCTGGAACATAGTGGGTACTCAGTAAATATCTGCCAAATGAAGGAACAAATGACGCAGAAGCATTGCAACATCTCAGCCTTCTATTAACTCTATGAAGCCAAATCACATTCAATGGAATTTAAATATTGTCAGCTTGAACATTTTCTTTTGGAAAACTGGTAACTGGACTGCGAATGAAGTTGCTGAGTAGACTACCCAATGACTGCTTGCGTCATCTGCTGGGGATGCAACGACAGAACACCACCAGCTAGGGAGCTTTCTAACGACAGGATGTTGTTGTTATAGGAGTAGAAGCCGAGAAGTCCAGGTTCAACCCTGAGGACCAGCTTCCTGATCCACAGATGGCTGTCTTCTCCTTGGTCCTCACAAAAAGGTCCTTTTCTTGGGCCTCATCGCATTCAAGAGGAAAAAGCTTCCCGAAAGGCAGCACGGTTCGAAGGCTCCACCTCCTCGGACCACTACCTTGGGGTGAGTATTTTAACAAGAATTTTGGGAAGATACCCTGTAACTAGGAATCCTAATTTTGCAAACATTCTCCTCCTCCCCCTCCTGCGTCTCTCGTACTGGAGATTGAACCTATGGCCTCTTGCGTGACAGGCAAGTGCTCTATTGCTGAGCTACACCCCAGCCATTTCTTTGCTTTTAATGTTATCCGTTAATTTATATGGCCTAAGGATATCCCCCACCTTTTTTTTTTTTTTTTTTTTTTGCTCAACGGACTTAGTTGTCAGTTTTCTTCCTACCCAGTTGTCTGCCCTTCTCTCTTCTCTTGCCCTCAGAGCACCTCCTTGTGGCAAAATCAGGCATTGCAATCCCACCAAGCCTTGGTAATTCTTTATTTGCTTGTTTGTTTTTGCCAGTTCTGGGGACCAACGCTAGGGGTTTGTACTTGCTTGCTAGGCAAGTTCTCTATGACTGAGTAAAATCTCTAAGCCCTCAGTGATTGTTTATATATGTTTCAACAGTGATATAATGATTTCTGCCATTAAAGATACGCTACAGGAAAACAAAATACCTTTTTTCTCCAATCTCTGCACTCACTTCTACTGTGCTCCCACGTGACTTGTGTCACAGGTGGGGAGAAGAGTACATCTATTTAGTGTTGGCTACAAACTTTAAAAAATATGTTTTATTTATTTTTTTGCAAGGAGAGAGAGGAGGAGGAGGAGGAGGAGAGGAGAAGAAGAGACAAGGAGGAGGAGAAGAAAGAGAAAATGTGAATGGGCAGGGCCTCTAGTCACTGCACACTAACTCCAAATGCATGGGCCGTGGGCCATTTTGGACATCTGATTTACTTGGGTACTGAGGAATAGAACTCTGGTCGTTAGGCTTTATAGGAAGTGCTTTAACTGCAGAGCCATCTCTCCAGCTCTGGGTAAACTTTTAAATCATACAAAATATCAATACTAAGGGTCACATGGAATAAAATATGTTTGTTTCCTTCATACAAATGCAATGCTTTTGGGGGTTCATGAAAGACTAATGCCCTGCAAGTTGTTTACCATCATCATGATGTTGAAAGATGACAAATATCTGTGAAAAGTTCAGAATCAGTTATTGGATATGGATTAAAAATAAGCTAACTACCAAGACTCTGTCAAAAAAAATAAGTCCAAATCTATTAAATTCCATTTTTAGCGAAGCTGAATTTCTTCCGCAGAACACTAACAAAACACTTGCATATGGCGAGTGCAACATTCCCTTTGTGATCTTTGGACACGTGTCATGGCTCCTGAATTGCTCTTCTGTGTAAACACTTCGTGTTGGGTCAACTTCGTTTGATGCAAAGAGACGTCCTAAGGTTCTCACTGCAAATAGCTATTGAGTCTTTGTATTGAGCTGAATATTTAGTTGCTACAAATAATGGCAGTGGGCATAGGGCTACCTTGAAACGCAAGACAAGACAGGTTCACACAGACCTTATGCGAGCTTCTGTAAATCTCTACTCACTCTTAGATAGTCTTGTAACATATAATACTGCATTTTAATCTTGTAGTCTATAATTTTAGATTTACAAAAATGTGCAAAAATAAAAATAGAGTACTCTTTTAGCCATCATCCAGCTTTCCCTACATAACCATAGCACACGTCTTACATAATCACTACACAACTATCAAGCCTAAAAATAACGTACTCTTTCCTATTTAAAAAGTGTCCTAACTGGTGGTGTTCTTATTCCTCCCTACCTTCCTTTCTTTTCTTTCTTTCTTTCTTTCTTTCTTTCTTTCTTTCTTTCTTTCTTTCTTTCTTCCTTCCTTCCTTTCCTTCTTCTTTCTTTCTTTCTTTCTTCTTTCCTTCTTTCTCTCTTCCTTCCTTTCATCCTTCCTTCCTCCCTCCCTCCCCCTGTCTCTTTCTCTTTCTTTCTTTCTCTCTCTCTCTCTCTCTTGCTCTTTCTTTATTTCTTTCCTTCTTCTTTCTCTCTTCCTTCCTTTCATCCTTCCTTCCTCCCTTCCCCTGTCTCTTTCTCTTTCTTTCTTTCTTTCCTTCTTCTTTCTTTCTTTCTTCTTTCCTTCTTTCTCTCTCTCCTTCCTTTCATCCTTCCTTCCTCCCTCCCTCCCCCATCTCTCTTTCTTTCTTTCTTTCTTTCTTTCTTTCTTTCTTTCTTCTTCTTTCTTTCTTTCTTTCTTTCTTTCTTTCTTCTTTCCTTCTTTCTCTCTCTCCTTCCTTTCATCCTTCCTTCCTCCCTCCCTCCCCCGTCTCTTTCTCTTTCTTTCTTTCTTTCTTTCTTTCTTTCTTTCTTTCTTTCTTTCTCTCTCTCTCTCTCTCTCTCTTGCTCTTTCTTTCTTTCCTTCTTCTTTCTCTCTCTCCTTCCTTTCATCCTTCCTCCTCCCTCCCCCTCTCTCTTTCTCTTTCTCTCTCTCGCTCTTTCTTTCTTTCTGTCTGTGTATGGTAGGTATGCGTGTATGTACACAGGGTGTATGGCATATGCAGATGGATGCATCCCATGTGCGTGCAGAGAGGCCAGAGGAGAAGGTCTCGGTGTCTTCCTCTTGTTGCTCATCTACTGCCCTGAGACAGGGTCCCTTCCTCAACCTGGAGCTGCTGTTTTGTCCATTATGTAACCACAGAGACTTTCTGGTCTCTACCTCCACTCCTGTGGACTGGAGTTACAGATGTGCATGGCCACACCTAGCTTTTGATGTAGCTTCTAGGGAGTCAAACTTGGTGGTCTCCAGCCTGAGAGGCTCTCATGCTTAAGCAGCAAGCTCTCCTAACCATCTCACCAGCTCCTTATTCTTTCAGATCTTCACTGTTTCTCACTTCATAGAGGGTCAGGTGGAATTCTAGACTTGGACAACAGACTCATTCTCCAGCCCTGTGCTTCCAGTTTCTCCTTTCCTGCTAGCATTGAGCTTCTCTAGGAAGCCAACTGTCCATGTTTTAGCCTGGGGCTCAGAAGACTGGATTATTATTTCTGTATTTAGAACTCGCAGCATCTTAGTGCCATGGCCTCATATTAACAGCCTCAAACTCACCTCATACTGGTACATATTATAGGGAGTTTGCATCTTTTCACACAATACCACTCCTTTAAAATAAAACAATCAGGCCTGGTGGCACACGCTTTAATCCCAGCACTCGGAAGGCTGAGGTAGGAGGATCACCAGGAGTTCAAGGCTACCCTGAGACTACATAGTGAATTCCAGGTCAGCCTGAGCTAAAGTGAGACCTTACCTCCAAAAAACCAAAAATTAATTAATTAATTAAAACATTAAAAAATCAGTCAATGCATGTGTATATCTTAGGGAGCTGCTGTGTTCAGCCTGAACATTTACTTCATGGGGCTTCCAAATCCTGCCTCTGGCTCATTCTCCTGATTTCCAGAGAGCTTTGATGTCATGATTATTACAGACTGAGGACAAAGAATAAAACAGTCATCTTTATGAAAATTAATAAAAGAGAATGATTCACTTGAAGGATCAATTCTAGCTCATGATTTCTTTTTTTAAAAAAATATTTAATTTAATTTATTTATTTGAGATAGGAAAGAGGCAGGAAGATAGAGAGAGTGCATACTAAGGCCTCTAGCTACTGTAAACAGACTCCAGACACATGCACCATCATGTGCAGCTGGTTTACAGAAGTACTGGGGAATCAAACCTGGGTCCTTAGGTTTTGCACGTAAGCACCTTAATCACTAAACCATCTCTCCAGCCCATAGGTCATGATTTCTTTTCAGGGTATAGAGTCAGCCTTGTGGGGTGTGTGTGTGTGTGTGTGTTTGAATTTTATTGTGTATTAACAAGAATCCTTGGTTTGAGGTCAGTGCCATCTCCTGTAGACTGACTTCTTTTGTTTCTTCTGGTAATATGGCAGGAGAATATGGAAGGGGAGAGACTCATCAAGATGAACATATGAAAGAAGCCAGCTGGCAGAGGACTGAAAACCCATCTTTGCTCGTGCTAACTGTGCAGCATTGCAAGAAAAGCCTGCGATATACAAACGTAGGAAAGGCAGGTGCTATGAAAATGACCTTTCTAAGTGTATACCTTTTCCTAGCTCATTAGGCCACTCCCATTCTTGGGATCTTTCTTAGAAAAGAAAAGAAATAAAAGAACAGAAAACTGTCTCTATTTCTATTACCTTACCATGTGTCCTAGGAGCAAATGCTCGTTCCAGGACACAAGAACCTGGAAATTTCAGTGGGTGTCCCCTCTACTCAGACCTGTGCTTATAATAGTGATGCTACTGGGACTTCACTGGGGACTGTGATAAAAGCCCATCAGACATTTCATGCTCACCTTTCTCACTTACTGCAGGAAGGACCTGGGTTTACAAAGTGTTATTTCCAAGCAGGATCAGTGGCATCTGCAAGATCTACCAGCCAAACTCTCCCCAATTCAGAGAAGGGGTGTTGCAGGAGACACACACATACAGAGAGACAGAGGCAGAAATCGATTCATTGTGGTCTATTCCTTTGCGGTCTGTCTGTTGTTGAGCTGTTTAACCATCTACGGAGCCTCCACCATCCTCAGAACGATTAGAAATCCCTGGCTGTGGATAGAAAGGGCAGCACTAGCTCCTGGGTCATCTGAGTTTAATCAAAACCTGCTCCATACTGTTGAGAACACATAATTATGTCCTTCGCTCTTGGAACATGTGCATTTGGGTTGTTTGCTGAAGAGTCTGCTACAAGGAGAAAAGACAGTCTCTAAGGAGGCCATTCACGCCTGCCAATTTCCCTTTCTTTCCACGACAGGAACCATCATCCTGGTTGTGGGTGAGGCCTAGTGTTTATCATGCTAAAGATGAGACTGGGCAGCCCACAGTGACTAGTTTTTCAAGTCTTGGTTAGCCTGCAAGTCCAGAATCTTTCCCCTTATTCTAGAACATTTTGCTAGCTTTACCTTGATCAGTTATTCTTCTTTGTGTCATGCTGTTTTATTTCTATTAAATAAACCCACAGCTGTGTATGAAAATCAAACACAAATATATATCTGTCAGACTTCTGTGGAGTTTTAGGAGATATGGGAAGAATGTAGAGGGTGGCACAGGAAAAATGCTGTGCAGAAGGTTGGATCATTTGGCAAAATCTGCTGTGTAATTGAGGACTACAATTGTGGAAATGGTTGAAGCAGCATAAAGAGCTTACATTAAAAAATAGGTCTTGTAATTTGTGTTGGAAACTGCCAGCAGCAGGGCGCCTTTCCATTCATTACCGTCATCTGAATATTTTCATCTCTTTTTTGCCTCTGGCCATTAAAATGCAAGTAATCCACCACCCACAAAAGCCATTAGCATAAACAATAAAAATGAGTTGGTCAGACTGCATAGGGATATCATTGAAATTACAATGTTGGTCCCAAAGCAGTTTGCATTATAATAGACTGAACTGTCTAGGACTTTAATTTTGGGTTCTTTCCTATGTGGCTATTGTCTTTTTTTTTTTTGAAAAAAAGAAAACATCTGGCCCCTGTTACTTTAAAAAAAAATTCTCCTCTGTCTCACAAACTTTTCTGATAGACTTCAGAATTCTGTCTATAGACTAGAACAGGACAAAGAAAACTTGGCCTTTGGCTGCCCTTTGAATAACGGGAGGTTCTGATGGCTTCTGCTCTGCAAAGGGGCGTGCTTCCCTGAAGATGAGCGCCCAGCCCTCAGACACAGTGGAAGCATTCTGTGTGAGTGCTGAGGAGGGCTCCTGGTCGTGACGTTCAAGATGCAGGCTCCTCTCAGCAAGGCAAGATGATCCACGCGTCCTTCTGGCTCCTGCTGTGCAGCCCAGCTTTCTTGTAATGGAGACAGGGCTAGTCTTCATTTAACCTGCTTCAGAAAAGAAGAAGGAGCTGTTATCTCCACCATGATATTTATATTGTTCTTTCTTTACTCTGTTCCCGAGAGTTTGCTTTTTATTTTATTTATTTATTGTGTGCTTGTGTGTATACATCTGCATGGGCGCATGCATGTTCTTGTGACCTTGGAGGGTATCTTCAGGGTTTAGTCAGTCTGCGCCTTCCACCTTGTTTTATTTGCCAGTGTGAACGTCAGGCTAGCGGGGACTTCCCTCAAATGCATGTGCTTCTTGGGACCCACGTTTTGTGGGTTCAGAGGACACTGGGGCATAGACTCATTGTCCCAATGACATCGTAGCTATGTGGTTAACTGTGTTAGGTGGGGTGGGAAACTCCACAGCATAAAGAGGGCAGAGGACAATTATTTTAGTCCCTAATCTATGTGGTCCATTGAGAAATGGCTCCTTCTTGTTATTATATTAGTACCTTGATGGTTGTTTTTCTTTCACATAATTTGAAAATGGTACATCCGGTATTGGCTACAGTGGGTATTTAAGATGACTTTGACCTTGTCATTTCAACATTTACCATTGTGAAAGGAGCATATATCTTATCCCACATGATGTCTGAGGGAAAAAACGATACTTGATTTTTAGCTCTCCCCTATGAGCTGCCTATTCTGGGGAGATGGTCATACAAGCTGTAGGGAGAGCTTTGTGACCCCGTTGAAAGGTTCTCTGACATACCCAGAGTGGGACTGGGAATTGGCAAGTGAGAGATGGTGGTTTTGAGGATGGTGTCAGCTGGAGCATGGAGTCCCACAGAGCTGCAAGGAGGATCAATAACTGGTGGGGAAGACACACAAAGGACTGTATCCTGCTCATACCCACCATGTAAAAGTTTCAAACAAATTCCACCATGAACTGTAAGTAACTCACCGTCTATTTCCAGGCCTCGGGTTTTTTTCCTCAAGAACACATGGGGATCACCTGAATAACCTGTGATATTCCCTCACCTCTAACATTGCTTGATGTTAAAAACTTGGGTGAAGCTGTGTGAACTGCAATGAAGGAGACACTTGGAGCCAAAGGAATATTCTTCCTTTACTTTTTTAAGACTTCCATAAAGACAGCTGTAACACATGCCTCTTCTCTTTGAGAAAAAGACACATTTTGGGGGACACTCAGTAGAGGCCCCGGCCCAGGATTGTGCATTGGAGGACAACCCCGAGGTCCTTTTTGGGAGTGAAGCAGGTCTCCATCATCATTCTTTTGTGAAGAAGAGAATCATTCTTCTATAATGCAGAACTCTCAAGCCAGCCAGGGGTGACCAGATACAGGGTGATAAATATGCGCTGAAATTAGCAAGGTGAGCTCCCCAAGAACATATGTCTCGAAGGTCCATTTGCTTGTGATAGCTTTACTTCCTCAATTCTATTTTTAAAATATTTTATTTATTTGCAAGCAGAGAGACCCAGGCAGAGAAAGAGAGAGAGGTGTGTGTGCACAGAAGGGCCTCTAGTCACTGCAAAAGAACTCAGATGCATCTGTCACTTTGTGCATCTGGCATATGTGGATACTGAAGAGTCAAACCCACGTTCGTAGGCTTTGCAGGCAAGCACCTTAACTGCTGATCCATCTCTCCAGCTCCCACTTCCTCAATTCTTAAAGCTTATTAAAAATTCTATACTACATGTGTCTTTGCGTGAGTGCTTCTGAGGTATTCCTGTTTCTTTGGGCCTGTCATTATCTGTCTTCTCTTGAACATGTATATTTCCAACTTCCACATAATTCAGCAAAGCATTCATCAAAATTTCTAAGCTGCAGTAAAATTCTTCCATAATAGGTATAATTTTCTTCAAATGATTTCTTTCCTTTTTTCATTGTTGGAGGTCTGTTGCTTGGTGTGAAATGGGAGCTGTCTGTAGATTAAACTCAGGTTTGGAAGAATGAATGAAAATGATACAGGCATTTAAGTAGTCTGCTTTTTGCTACACAAGCTTATTAGAAGCCTGTTTGCCCCATGAGGGCCTCCCAGACCCCATGCTCACATAGGAATGGACATAGATGTAGACATTTAATTAGACCAGCCAACACACAAGGAAGAATATTGAAAACTATTTAGTTTACAAATGGGTTTTGAGAAAGCAATGTATAAAAATATACAATCATATCATATACAGTTTTTCTCTATCTAAATTTGAATGTTATCCTTCCCTTCTCATTTCTCTACCTCCTTGACAGTTGGTTCCCCTTGCCAAAGTGTGGGAACTTGAATTCATTTGTTTATTTAACAAATACATATAGAGCAGGGTACACGTTCTAGGCACTATGGATTCATGTGTGAACAAGGCAAATCAAAAGTTCTGTGTTGATGGAGTTTGTATTGTAGTGGGATAAGAGAGGGGTTGGAGGTGGTTCCCCAATACCCACATAAAGCCAAACACACAAAATGGTCCATACATCTGGCATTTGTTTGCAGTGGCAAGAAGTCCTGGTATGCTCATATTCGATCCTTCAAATAAATAAAGAAAATATTTTAAAAGAGAGAGGGAGTAATGTCCTGATGAAGCTTAAATTGATAAGCCTGAAATCAACCGTTTCCGCCCATCTGCTGCTTCTGGTGATTGTTCCAGTAACGAGAAGATAACTGTAATAGGTCTTAAGGACGAAGCCATCATGAACTAGATTGTTGACATATAAAAGAAACTTAAGGGGCTGTAGAGATGGTTCAGCAGTTAAAGGCATTGCTTGAAAAGCCTGACAGCCGGAGTTTGATTCACCAGTACCCATGTAAAGCCAGATGCACAATGTGATCCATGCATGTTGAGTTTGTTTGCAGTGCAGGAGACCTGGCATGCATGCCGTTAGTCACACACTCTCCTTCTGTCTGCCTCTTTTTCTGTGTGTCTCTCTTAAATATATATATTTATTTATTTAAAAAAGAAACTCAGGGGTGGAGGGATGGCTTAGCATTTAAGGCAATTTCTTGCAAAGCCAAAGGACCCAGGTTCAGTTACCCAGGACCCATGTAAGCCAGATGCACAAGGTAGTTTGGAGTTCATTTGCAGTGTGTGGAGGTCCTGGTGTGCCCGTTCTCTCTCTCTCTCTTAAATAAAAAAAAGAAGAAAAGAAACTCAAGAGGGACACCTCATCCTTCCCACGTATGAGGACACCATCAGAAGGAAGGTCTTTCCCTCGGGCTAAACCTGCTAGTGCTTTGTTTTTCAACTACGCAGCTTCAAGGACTGGGTGAACACAAGAAAGCCATCCTGGGAAACCTAAGGATCTTTGACAGTATGTATATAAAACATACTAAGAACAGGTAGTAATAGGACAGGAGAAACTAATTTTGAAAAGGAACTGTACCTAGAGAGCTATACATCCCAGTGCAGTGTCTGCCACCAGCCTGCAGTGGGCGATACTTCCTAATGCAGTGCCCACAAGCAGCCTGTAGGGGGCAATACTTCCCAATGTAGTGTCTGCCACCAGCCAGCAGCAGTCACAAGCTCATGGAACCCTGAGACAAGAGGAAGGAGCCCCAAAAACTTGAGGAAAAGAATGGAGGGGAGCAGAGGATTTAGAGAACAAACAAAAGCACCCCACGAAGAGAAATTAAAACAATATATAAAACAATTGTGAACCCAGATGTGGGCTTGGTGTTTAAACTCTAGCTATAGAAAGGGATGGCTTGACAGTGGATAGAGGGAAAGTGTTTCTGAGAGAAGTAGAAAGACGGAGAAAGGGAGGCACTCCTGAGGGACAAGCAGGGAAGGAGAAGAAGAAGAAAAAAAAAAGAACCCAAAATAAGGATCCTCCAGAAAGCAAGAACAGGACGCAGCGACTTGCCCCTCTTTCTGTGCCCTACCAGCATGGTTTACTGGTGAATATTCCTTTAGAAAACAGACAGGAAGATGAACAGAATTCTCACACAACACAATATTAGTAAAATATACTCCAGCATGCATCTGGGGATGTGGAAAATATGCTAGTCAGAAATAAAACCTAGGTAGAGGAATAAAAAACAACACAAATCAAACCTAGGAGACAATGAGATGAGAGCTGATAAAATTCAGGGAAAAAAAGTCATAAAAGCATATCAGAAATAGAGATTTCAAGGTGGCCAAGTGGAATTGCTTCAAACAAACAATAAAGGAACTCAATAAAATGAGAAGAATGAGTTGAAGCAAAAATGAGATGAAGAAAATAAAAAAGCATCAATCACAGAGAAATAAGGTGAAATGGAAACTAGGCAGAAGAGGCTAAATATTCTTATTATTGTTTTCTCCAAAGAAGAAAGGAAAAATAATGAAAGATCATATTTAAACCTCAGAGCCAAGAAAAAGTTTCAGAAATAACTAAATGTGAATATTGGAAGGTACCCTGGAGGGTACTTAGTACAATCAACCCCAAGACCTAGCTGGCAGATCTGTATGCTTTAAAGATAAAATGTAGAAAATATTCTTAGAGCTTCCAGGCAAGTAAGTGAAATAATTCGAGAGAGAGAGCGGGGGGGGGGGGAATTAAATTGAGCTCAGATTTCTCAACAATAACGTGCAGAGCAAGGAAAGCGGAGTTCCATTTTCAAGAAACCTAAGGAAAAACAAACCGTTGTCTTTCCAGTTCTAAGGTCCCTGTGAGTCATCTTTGAATGTTCCAGAGTTCTGGGCCTCACCCAGGAGTTGCTTGGTAAATTCCACCTTCCCTAGATTTCTGGGACCGACAGAGAGCATTAGGAAAATGTTTATTTGTGGAGCCAAGACTAAAATAAAGGTTGATCATAGGTTAAAGGGAAACATCTAAACATTCTGTACTGATCAACTGGGTCAAATGTTTAACTGAGAGAAAAACAAGAGAGAGAGAGAGATGTGAGTAAAGGAGGAGCAGTGTGAGAGGACTATGCAAGGGGTGAGAGTCCATGCCTTTCATTTAGAAAAGACAGAACAAAGAAAGAAGGAAAAGGAGGAGAAGTCCTCCCAGTGTCAGTACAAAAGAAGCCTCCAGAAGAAAAACAGATGGAAACAGCGCTCAGGCAGAGCCCCTCTTCCTCATCTCAGTGATTTGGGCCAGTTCCTGGATGCTGGATCATTACTTTTTCCTTCAGAGTATTTCTTAGTGGCCGGGCAGATGGCTCAGCGCTTGCTTGCAAAGACTGGAGCCGTGGCTTCAGTTCCCCAGTAGCCACATAAAGCCAGATGTACAAAGTGGCGCATGCATCTGGAGTTGATTTGAGTGGCAACAGGACTTGTCACAACCATGCTCTCCCACCCTCCCTCTCTCTCTCTCTGCTTGAAAATAAATAGATAAAAATATAAATTATTTCTTACATATAAGATATCTTGTGGATGGGACCAGATTGTAAGCATAAAACAAATGGATTCTTTTATATACATCTTGCACACATATGCTATTGCACACACACACATATATAATATAGTATTTTATTATATATATATATTTTTATTAGTAATAAATTATGTTTTTCCGTGTCTGTGTAAGTAAACCTGCCACTGACCTCACTGACCAAAAGCCAGTGTTCTGCTTTGAATGGGTACCCCCAAAACATACCCTGGAAGCTTAATCCCCAATGCAACCATGTTGGGGCAGGTAATACAGTATTTTAAGTAACAATTTTCTTTTGGGAGGGGCGGTTTGGTAAAGTCTCACTCTAGCTCAGACTGACCTGGAATTCACTATGTAGTCTCAGGGTGACCTTGAACTCACGGCAATTCTCCTACCTTTGCCTCCCGAGAGTGCTGGATTAAAGGCATGTGCCACCAAGCCCAGCTTTTTAAAATTTTAAAAATATTTCTTTTTATTTATTTATTACAGAGAGAGAGAGAGAGAGAGAGAGAATGGGCATGACAGGCCCTCTAGCCATCGCAAACGAACTCCAGATGCATGAACCACCTTGTGCATCTGGCTTAAGTGGGACCTGGAGAATTGAACCTGGGTCCTTAGGCATTACAGGCATGCACCTTAACGGCTAAGCCATCTCTCCAGCCCTAAGTAGCAAATTTTAAGTAACAATTTAGTGCTTCTGGTGTATAGATTTTCCATGGAGCAGGTCACGTCAATGCTTGGAAAGTTTCAACTTTGGGTTTGATCTGTAATATATCAAAAAAGGAGAGAAGGGAAAAAAATCAGATTTTGGAGTATTCTAGGTGTTGAGTTCTTAAATTAGGGATGTACAAACAAAGCTTTATGAGCCGTACCTTAAGGAATAAAAAAAGGCTACATTTAAGTAGTAAGTATAATATTCTCAGTCCCTAAAATGCACGATTCAACAGAATTGAGAAATAATCCAGAAGCTATGCTGATAAAATGAGATGGATTTATCTTGCCTATAAAGAGATCTTCACATTGGCTTCTATAGCAGAAAGCCAACCATATGTTCTAGACAAGGTATGCACCTAATTTAATTTTATTTTGAAAGAGAGAGAGAATTGGCATTCTAGGGCCTCAGCCACTGTAATTGAACTCCAGATGCTTGCACCACCTAGTGGGCATGTGCGACCTTGCGCTTGCCTCACCTTTGTGTATCTGGCTTATTATGTATGTATGTTAACCCCTGAAAAAACTAAAAATAAAAGTGGCAGGCCAAGTCTGAGAGATTGCTTAGTGAAGGTGTTTGCCTGTGAAGCCTAAGGACCCAGGTTCCATTTCCAGTGTCCGTGTAAGCCAAATGCACAAGGTGGTGCATACGTCTGGAGTTTGTTTGCAGTTGCTAGAGGCCCAGGTGCACCCATTTCCTCTCCATATTTCTACTTCTTTCTCTCTCTGTCACATAAATAAAATTAAATTTTTTAAAAGTGGCAGGCCAAGCTACTCAGCAAATGGCAAAGTCAGACAGCAGGGTTGCAAACTTGATGCTAAAGGAACTTCAAGTCCCAAAATGGAACACATGGAAACATTTTAGCTATAAAATAACTGGCTGGAATCCAGAAGACAGCCAGTCCCCAGACAGCCCATCTAGCGCTGGAAAGTGCTACAGGAACTACTGGGGAAAAGTGGCCAACAAAGGTGTGAGCAAGCAGGAATCTAAGTTACCCAGAAGCAAACACTCTGATAAGAAGTACACACCAGTGCAGTGGTGGCACACAGCCTTCGTGGGTAACCAATGGCTTTCTGATTGGCTAAGAGATCCGCTCAATGTAAAGGAACCCATATTTGAAACTGGGAACCGGGTCAGAATCCTATGGAGACAAAGATTATGCTCTCCAATGTCAAGTTCCCACTAGCCTTTGGCTAAAAGAGGGGCTAAATCCATCAAACTCTCCCTAAATCAATAACACTTATCTTATTTAACCTATGCTGACTTCACTCTCCATTAGAAAATCTGTTTTTCTTTTTCAGAAGGTAGTGAGACCCAAGGAGATAAATCACCCCTTACATTTCAACCAAGGCCCAGGTGAAACCACAGAGGAAGTGGGAAGATGAGCAAGAGTGCTGCTTCCATGAAGAGCCCGACAATCAGCACCAGGGTGAAGGAGACAGAAGCTGAGGATACGTAACACATACCAAAGCAGAGATCCAGAGACTCCTAAGAGCTCATCACTGAAGTAGACTTAAAATACACCCACAATGGCTCAGGGGATTTTGTGGAAGAGGAGGCAGAAAGATCTCATACCCAGAGGCATTGCCTCCCCACATAACTGACAGCTGCTCCCACAATGCATAACCCATAACCCCATGGGGAATACCAGCAACCCCACTGAGGAGGGCCCACAGAGGAATGGAAGCAGGGGGAGGAAAAAGATGGTACCAATACATGCTATATCCATACAAAGTATGATTTTAATAAAAAATTTTTTAAAAAGACTTTGAATAAGTGAGACACTGTTAATCATCACTTATGAAATACATGCAAATAAAAAGTTTACTTCTATGCCACTTGTCCTCCATCATACTAGCCACACCAAAGTCCCCCTCCCCTTGCCCAGATCACATCTGTCTTTGGCCTTTAGTGTAGTTCTATATGGCAGTATTTTGTTTTGCATAAATTACCCATTGATTCCCCAGCCTACCTACAGAATCCTATCAACATACCTCCCCTGGAGAACCAAGATTAGAAAGCATTATCTTTTCATAATTCTAATAACACACACACACACACACACACACACACACACACGTACATGTATATTTGGTTTTCTTGAGGTAGGTTCTAGCTCAGGCTGACCTGGAATTCTTCATGTAATATCAAGCTGGCCTGGAACTCACAGCAATCCTCCTACCTCGGCCTCCCAGGTCCAGGGATTAAAGGAGTGTGCTATAATGCCAGTGTATTAGTCAGGGTTCTCTAGAGAAACAGAACTGATAGAATGAATTGTATTAAAAGGGAATTTATTGGATTAGCTTACACAGTCCAGCGATAGCAGGTTGTAGGTCCCAGAGTCAAGAAACCCGGTAGCTGCTCAGGCCACGAGGCTGGAGGCCTTAGTAGTCCCAATCCGGCACTGAAGACCTGGAGGCTTCCTGGAGAGATGCTGTTCTTCAGTCCACCCTGGTCTTCAGTCCACACTGGAGAGCAGCAACACCAAGCAGCAAGTACCAAGCAGAAAACACAAAGCACCCAGTGGCAAGGAGCGAGCAGCACTGGCAGCCAAGTGGGAGAGAGAGAGCCTTTCTTCCAAGAGCTTCTTTTTATCAACCAGCCCCCTCCTCCAAGAGGGGCCGCCACTCTGGGGAAGGCTTATCCCTGGGGGAAGGATTATTCCTTATCCCTGGGGGAAGGATTATTCCTTTTGTTAATCCTTCCTACAGGCAACCTCAGAGACACACTTATGAGGAATGTCTGTGGATTCCTAAACAAGTCAAGTTGACACAAACTTAACCATCACAGCCAGGAAATATAACTAATATTTAACACTTCTATATTTAGCTTTAAAGTTTAGCTTTTATCACTTCAAAGGTGATCAGAAACGGTGATCAAAGGGCCTGAGGTGACTATGCTTGGAGTAAACCACACAGTACCATGTTTGAGAGTTCAGTTTCATTGGTGTCATTACAAATGTTATATTAGCCAGGCGTGGTGGCACACTCCTTTTATCCCAGCACTTGGGAGGCAGAGGTAGGAGGATCACCCTGAGTTCAAGACCACCCTGAGACTACATAGTGAATTGCAGGTCAGCCTGAACTAGTGTGAGAATGAGATCCTACCTTGAAAAATAAAAACAACAATAAAAAAGAAAAAGAAAAGAAATGTTATATTATGGTTGGAGAGATGGCTTAGTGGTTAAGGCACTTGCCTGAGAAGCCTAAGGACCTAGGTTCATTTCCCTAGTACTAACATAAGCCAGATGCACAAGGTGGCACATGTGTCTGGAGTTCATTTGCAGTGGCTAGAGGCCCTGTCATGCCCATTCTCTCTCTCTGCCTTTTTCTCTCCAATAAATATATCTTAAAAAATATTTTATGGTCTATTTATTTGAGACAGAGAGGCAGAGAGAGAGAGAGAGAGAGAGAGGGAGAGAGAAAGAGAGGGAGGGAGAGAATGTGTGCATCAGGACCTCCAGCCACTGCAAATGAACTCCAGATGCATGCATCTGGCTTCCATGGGTACTGGATCCTTTGGCTTTGTAGGCAAGTGCCTCAATTGCTAAGCCATCCCTCCAGCCCTAAATAAAAAATATTTTTTAAAAAGAATATTATATTAGCATTACTCCCCATACCTCACCCCATTACCTTTTTCTGGGCCAGGTAAAATGAATCTGCAACCTCCACTTAAAATCCCTCCCACGTACACAGCTTCACACAGCAGTCATATCTGCTGGTCCTTAACAGGAAATGCTGTTTTCTTGTGAGAATAGGTCACCCTCAGGTGAGTTTTCACTGACTTTGCTTCCCCTGCAGTGGCATCATGAACAACTTTGATGTTACCTTTTAGCGTTTAAAAGGTTGCACTCAAAGCTAGAATGTGCTTGGCTACTTCTTAGCTGGTCTTGAGGCTGAGGACAACTCATCTAAGAGGACAGTGTGCTCTCTGACTTCTGGAAGAGCAGTCAGACACTGCTGTGAACTATGTGTGACCTCCCCAAATTCATATGGCAAACCCAATTCCCCACTGACGGTGGGCAGAGCGGACACTTTTGGGAGGTAATTTTAGTGTCAAATAAAGTTAAGAGAATAGAGCCTGAGGACAGGATTAGCAACAGGAAAGGCGAAAGGACCAGATCTTTTTTTCTTTTTTAAAAAATATTTTATTTTTATTTATTTATTAATTTGAGAGAGAGAGAGAGAGAGAGATACAGAAATAGGCAGGTAGAGAGAAAGAGAGAGAATGGGTGCGCCAGGGCCTCTAGCCACTGCAAACGAACTCCAGATGCATGTGCCCCCTTATGCATCTGGCTTACGTGGGTCTTGGAATCGAGCCTCAAACCAGGATCCTTAGGCTTCACAGGCAAGCGTTTAACCACTCAGCCATTTCTCCAGCCCAAGATCTTTTTTTCATACTGAAGGAAACAAAAAGGCAAAGGAGGCAGCCTACAAGCCGGCAAGAAGGAAGGTCCTTTTGGGGCCTGTGGTGCTTTGAATAGATTGCCCTCAATATATTCCCTGTTTTTTTTTTTTTTTTTTTTTTTAAATTTTTGTTTGTCTATTAATTTGAGAGTGACAGCCAGAAAGGCAGATAGATAGAGACAGAATGGGTGTGCCGGGGTCTCCAGCCACTGTAAATGAACTCCAGATGCATGCACCACCTCGTGCATCTGGTTTACATGGGTCCTGGGGAATCAAGCCTCAAACCGGGGTCCTTAGGCTTCATAGGCAAGTGCTTAACTACTAAGTCATCTCTCCAGGCCTGTATTCAGTGTTTTATTAGTTTGTAGTTTGGATCTGCAGCCACCTGGCCGGAGGAGGTGTCACTGGGTGTATCTTAGGGTCCAACCCTAAGGTGTGGTGGTGGACTTGCAATTCCAGTCTAAAGATATGCAAATGAAGTTCCTGAAGGAAGCTTGTGGTGGTGTGGCCTTTGGTTCCTCCCTCCCCTGCCCTTGTGGCTTTTTCTTTTTCTCCTCTCTCTCTCTCTCTGTCTGCTTGGATCTGTAAAAAGCAGGCCAGCTTCTTCTGCCATTATGGAACTTCCCCTGGATCTGTAAATTTCAATAAAATCCCTTCTTTCCATATCATGTCTGGTCTGGAAGTTTATCTCAGTGACCTGCAGCTGTCTGCTACAGAGCCCAAACACACTGCCACCCTGACCTTACACTTCTAGGCTCCAGTACTAGAGATGTCCATGTCGTTTAAGCATGCATTGTATTGTTGTTCTTACAAGCCTGCGCTAAGACAGGCCTCTTCCAGTTAGAGATTATAGATTATATACGTTTACCATTAAACTATTCTAACATCAGTGGTTCTCAAATGGGGACAACTTGGCTTTCTTTGAGCCACAAGTTGGGACATGATGCACAAAGACATTGTCTCTTAACTTTTTTTTTTTTTTTTAATGAGATAGTTGGCGTACCAGGGCCTCCAGCCACTGAAATTGAACTCCAGATATTTGTGCCACCTTGTACACTTGCACAACCTTGTGCTTGTGTCACCTTGTGCATCTGTCTTCTGTGGGACCTGGGGAGTCGAACATGGGTCCTTAGGCTTCATAGGCAAGAGCCTTAACCACTAAGCAATCTCTCCAGTCCAACTTGGCTTTCTTTTTTCTTTTTTTTTTTTTTTTTTTTTGGTTTTTCGAGGTAGGGTTTCACTCTGGTCCAGGCTGACCTGGAATTAACTATGTAGTCTCAGGGTGGCCTCGAACTCTCAGCGATCCTCCTGCCTCTGCCTCCCGAGTGCTGGGATTAAAGGCGTGTGCCACCACGCCCGGCTAAACTTGGCTTTCTTTAAGGACATTTTTCAATGTTGGAGATTAAATGCTAGGAATTTAAGTCTTCTGGGGATACTCTTGTTGTTTTTATTATTAATTTTAAAATTTGACTCATTAAATTTTTTTAATTATTTATTTATTTATTTATGTAGACTCAGTTTTGCATACGACTGTGTGCAGGTGTGTATGTGTGTGTGTGTGCGCACACACATTTGCATATGGAAGCCAGAGGTTGACTTGGATGTCTTCCTCAATTTCTCTCAGTCTTATGTGTTAAGTCAGGAACTCTCACTAACCCTGTTTTGGCTAGACTGGTTAACCAGGAAGCCCCAAGAATCCTGGCCCTGCCTCTTCAGCACTGGGACTATGTATATCCCACCACGCCTGCTTTAATGTGGATGCTGGGCATGAGTGCAGCTTTTCATGCTTGTATGGTAAACACTTCACCTGCAGAACCATTCCCCCAGCCTGTTATTATTATTATTATTTTTTCTTGTAGCAAGCCCAGCAGACGGGCTTTTTAAAAAATTTTATTTGTTAATATTTTATCTTATTATTTATTTAAGAGAGAGAAGCAGATAGAGTGAGCGAGAGAGAACGAATGTGCCAGGGCCTCTAGCCCTGCAAACAAACTCCAGAGCATGCACCACTTTGTGCATCTGGCTTATGTAGGTCCTGGGAAATAGAACCTGGGTCCTTTGGCTTTGCAGGCAAGTGCCTTAACCACTAAGCCATTTCTCCAGACCAGACTGGCTGTTTTTTTAATGAGAGAGTGAGAGAATTGGTGTGCCAGGGCCTCAGCCACTGTAATCAAACTCCATACGTGTGTGCCACTTTGTGTGCATGCGGAACCTTGCGCATGTGTCACCTTGTGGATCTGGCTTAAGTGGGATCTGGGGAATTGAATATGGGTCCTTAGGCTTTGCAGGCAAGTACCTTAACCACTAAGCCATCTCTCCAACCCTCAGCCTGTTTTTTTTTTTTTTTCAAGGTAGGGTCTCACTCTAGCCCAGGCTGACCTGGAATTCACTCAGGTCTCAGGGTGGCCTTGAACTCATGGTGATCCTCCTACCTCTGCCTCCTGAGTGCTGGGATTAAAGGCATGTGCCACCTTGCCCGGATTTTTTTTGAAAGAGACAGAGAGAGAGAGAGAGAGAGAGTCAGAGACAGAGAGAGAATGGGTGCACTAGCTGCCTCTCAGCTGCTATGAATGAACTCCAGACGCGTGTACTGCCTTGTGTGCATGTGTGACATTGTGCACTAACGTCACTTTCGCATCTGGCTAAATGTGAGACCTGGAGATTCAAATGGGTGTTGTTAGGCTTTGCAGGCAGGTGCCTTAACCGCTAAGCCATCTCTCCAGCGCCATCCCCCGGCTGGTTTTTAAAATAATATCTTTATTTATTTGTAAGAGATAGAGATAAGAGTATGGGCATGCCAGAGCCTCTTGTCATTGCAAACAATCTCTAGATGCATGCACCACTTTGTGCATTTGGCTTTACATTGGTACTGGTGAATCAAACCCAAGTCAGTAGACTTTGTAAGCCAGCACCTTTAACTGCTGAGCCATCTCCCCTGCCAGTTTTGCTTTGAGAGAGAAAGTCTTATAGTAGTGTTACAGGAATTAATGAGGCAATGAGAATAATCAGGCAAAATCCACTTCAGAGAGAGGAAGAGAGCCTTCATTCACTTGCAGAATTCTGCTGACTAATGCCAAGAACCTGACAGAGGCCCTGAACTCAGATTGTGCTGGATTCATAGACTTTTTACAATCCTTTGTCAGAATTCTCCCGCACTTAGAGAGGGGAGAGATTTACATCCATAAATGGAGGGTTCTGTCAAATAAGATTAAGTACAGGCAGTTTTCTCCTGAGATAAGGTAGTTATATATTGTCCAAAGGGGTCAGCCTCAGAGTCACGGAATTCTTGTTAGCCACCATCAGAGGACTCTCCCCTGCTGCAGTTTCAGAGGAGGGAAGTGCAACGTCTATCACTTCACTCGAAGTCCTAGGTACATTTGCATTTCTTATAGATACATTGATTATACTCCATCTAAACTAATATAATCCAGGGACATTAAATGTATGGTATTCCTTCAATAGTAATTCAAGCTGGCCTTTAACTTGTGATTCTTAGTTTCTTGGGTCTCTCGTAAATGTTGGGATTACAGAGTGTGAGACCATGCCCAGATCAAGAGACAGTTTTGGAGGAGTAGATGCTGCAATCATACAATGCTCAGATGCCCATGAGAAAAAGTGGTTTCCTACAGAGTATCAATGGTGTCTAGGCTGAAAGCTTGCTTTCGAGGTAACTCAACTGTTCTTAAGTTTTCTTTCCCTGAAATAGTTCTTTCTGTTTCTCATTTGGAGCAAACTTAAGAACAAAAATAGGGAGGCCAAACAGTATTTTAGAATAAGTAAAAACTGCAAATTCAGACTATGCCTTTTCTTTTTCTTTTTTAAGACTAGCAGCGCAAAAATGCATTTTGGCCCCAATTTCCTCCTCAGACTTATTAGGTGAGAACGTCTAATGTGAGGAGATTTCTCACAAGTGTTTAGATGACTAAATAGTCAAGACTGTTTCCATAGAATCACACCAGCACAATGGCGCTCCTCCAAAAATGTATTTACTTACATGAAAACACCATTTTTATACTAATTAGAGAAATCTTCAAAGTATCTGCCTGGGCATGCCCTCTCTGTTCCCTTATTTTGCATCTACTGTTTTCATCTTCTGATATCATTAAGTGAAATGTTTTACACCAGAAAAAGGAAACAGAATTCTGTCTCTCTTTTCTCCCATCCCAAATAACTTTCACGTTCTAATGGCTACAGTCATCCTTCAAAGAAAAGTCTTGCCCAGGGTTATTTTATTTAATTTATTTATGTAATACAGTGTAGAAAGCTATCATGGCATAAGCAATGATTCTGTACAATCATCCTGCAGAGAATTATTTTTGGAGAATTCTTGGTAACTTGAGACCAGCAGAGCACCCCTCCCCCCACCCTTAAAAGTGCTTACAATGGACAGGGATTTTTTTTTTTTTATCAAAGATTCAAAGATACACGGACAAAAAAAGATTCAAATTCTTAATGCTTAATGTGTGCACATAAAACAGGCACAAAGAAATCAACGTGTATTCTCATTGTTCCTATATCACAAGTGTAGCGGAAACAGCAACCTGTACAGTCAATGGTCAATGCAACCATGAAAACAAATTCTCTAAATCATTCGGAATACTTAAAAAAATGTTTAAAATGCATAGTGATCAGGAAAAGAATACTTAGACAAGAGAAGCCGCTAAACTCCCACGCTCACAGGACGTGTTTCCCCCATCGATTTTTAAAGCATACTTCAAGTAGGACTTAATTAGGTCACAACCACGAGAATAATATACAGGGGCTGGGCTAAGTATGCGGTAAATAATCAGGAGAGCATCTATTCATGCACTAGTTTGATACAGCTAAATTCTTTACAGTACACAAAACCCATTAATGATGTAGTTGT
The DNA here is from genome assembly GCA_036365145.1 of Orientallactaga sibirica. Taxonomy (NCBI): domain Eukaryota; kingdom Metazoa; phylum Chordata; class Mammalia; order Rodentia; family Dipodidae; genus Orientallactaga; species Orientallactaga sibirica. The sequence continues at coordinate 10,015,218 of JAEOAD010000053.1, read as the reverse complement.
AGAGACCAAAAATGGAGAAAGAGAGAGAGAGAGAGAGAGAGAGAGAGAGAGAGAGAGAGAGAGAGAGAAGAGAATACATTACTGATTTGTATATTAATTCAAGTTCAGGCATCTACTTGTGTTACAGCACGGCTGTCAAAAGGCGATGGCTCATGAGCAAATAATAAAACGGGAAGGGTTTGTTTCTTTGCACATTATTCTAGAAATGAACACCGATGGGTAGTGAAGCAATGGTTTCGCTGTCCAACTTCAGAGTCTGCGGTGGGTTTAGTTCTGCATCTGCTCGAAGAACTTGTAGGTTGGATTCTCGTAGCCGTTCTGCTGCATCTTGGAGAGGTGGCGCTCCTCGGGAGTCACCGCGGCGTCCACCTGGAAGGCAAGCACGAGGACCCAGTTAACAAGGGCATCGACCCTTCAAGAGTGCACATAGACTCGTAAGCAGTAAAAAGACAGGGTACATTGTGCTCCTCTTTGGCCAAGACTGCACAACATCCAGAATTTTCTCCTCCTTGAAGACAACGGCCCCGCCCCGCCCCAACGTGGACACCTGGGGTTTCAAAGCTTTGTCCACCACTCACGCAGATGCACCATTTATCCACCAGGTGGCGCTTAAAACCTTGTGGTGCAGATGAGCCTGCACAACAGGGCCCACTGGATAGCTTTGATCAATTGGGTAAACCTGTTGCGATTAATAATAATTTATTGTTTCTTCCTTGTTGGCTAAAAGAAGACAAACCGTGATGGAAGTTTACATAAGCGTGTGGTGGAAGGCCAGAAAGAAGCCCAGAAATTCCATGGATTGTGCATGGCTCAGTATACTACATCCAGATCTGTGTACATCAGGACATGCAAAATAAAAATATTTAAAGAAATAATGAATATATATGAGAGCTAGAGAAGTCATACCTAGCCCCACCTAAAGAGTAATTCAGACGGGGAGAGCTGTGTTGACATTACCATGTTCCTCCATGGCTACAGTGCATGACCTCCCACGTCACAGACCCATGACTTTCCAGCCTGGGCATGAGGTGGACTTCACAATGTAACAACGTGGCCATGGTTAATTCCCAGTGTGGCTGGAATAGGGAGCAGCATGGCGCACCTAGGTGTTTCTGTACAAACAACGCACTGACAAGTGCTACCAAGAACCAGTACTCAGAGGACACTGCTCAGAGGGAGGCAGGGGACCACTTCATGTTTCCTTTCATGTGCCCTGTTGTCAACAGATGAAGTCACCTGGCTTTAATTGGCAATTATGTACTTAGCTATAGGTTTGTAGGTTGAAATATCCTCTACAGATGAGTACCAATAATGACACTTCATTCACTTTCTGAATCTGCTGGCTGGGGAACAGCCTGCCCCGTAGCTCTGTGCCGCTCGCACCTAGACACTGTTTGTTTGTTTGTTTGTTTCTTTTTTTTTTTTTTTGCTTTATACCACCTTGTTATTCAGATTCCAAAAGCTAGGGGTTTGAAAATGATTTTGCTTTGGCGGCCAAACATATTTGAGTATATAACAAAGTGCATAACTGAGGCTGCTTGAAGGAGGAAATATCAACCTTCAGCCTCTATCAACAGTCATCTGCAGTCACCTAATACTTTTTATTTAATTCTCTCACCTTCAAATTCCAAAGGCAAAGTCAAGGGAGCCCTACCACTGACACAGGCTCAGAGGCCGATTCAATGCTGGTGTCTCACTTTCCTGTCTTTCCTTGCCTTGGCTCTGCACGTTGGTCCTTGGTGCCCTTTGGCAGAGAGCAGCTGTATTTCATGTTTTCTGCAGTGAGGTGGCTTGGCTATTGGAGATCACAGGGCTCTGAGCTTTTGAGAAGGTGGCATCTTTTATGTCTAACCTCAAGTGAATACTCACATCCAAGGAAAAATCCGAGGCTCTACGAAGAGCACCGAGTAAGGGAGACCCTTCCTTGCAGCAAGGGTCTTTAGTCCCTTCCTCTGTGGCCCACTCTCTTTATGACCTGGTTCAGTACAAATACCCTACCACTATTGCCGTAAAGCTGAGCTGGGGCAGGCTGAGATGGGGATGCTGCTTGGGAAGGCATGATGGAGCCACAGAGTGAGGGACAGGCTCCATCTCTCCCTTAGGAAGGAGCACAGCGAGATAGACGCAGCATCCTCTTTTCTGAATGTTCTCTATCCTGGCTGCCAGGATTGGTCCGTAGAGGGGCTGATGGGAGCAGGCACCAGCCCCTGGGGTGCAGTGCTCTGTCATAATGGAGACCTAGGTCCTTCCCAGCACAGCCTGCTTTGACTGGCTTCTGCAGATGGCACTCTGAAGAGTTGAGTGCAGACAGCCCTAAACTAGTTTTGAGAAAAACTTACTGTTTTTGTAGTGCTAAGGATCAAACCCACGGCACACCAGGCAGGCTCTAGCAGTGACCTACTTCTTCCCCGAGGAGAGGCCACGGATACTTGTTTGCTTACAGCCCCTTGCTACATTTTTCTACCTGAACTCAATTCTGTGGAGTCACTCCTTCCTCCATTATACCCAGAGGAATCTACACCACAAGTGTCAGGAAACAGGTGAAATTCCAGGACGTGGCCTTAAGTTTCTGGTCTACATTTAGCAACCAGCAGGCTGTGCCTTAATGGATGTCCCCTTATACATGGCACTGAATTAGGCCAGACCCCAGAGTCCATGCCTTTTACCACTTCAGCTCATCTACATGCACCAGGTAAACAGAGGGGAAATGACAAGGTGGACATCAAAGGAGCTGTGGGCTCATGAAGGGACGTAATCACAAAGCAAATGGCAATGCCATTTCAAGGGAGTGATGTGTCTGTCCCTCCCGGCTCTGATTTTCTACGCATCTATCCCTAAATATGCTCCTTTTCTTAATTCTGATCACAGCTCCTTATAAGGAGTGATGTTACTATCAGGCAGGGCTCAGGGCCTCCTTGGCTATCCCGGCATAATCAGTGGGATGCGTTTCTTTCAACTTTTCAGGTTCCTTTCCTGCTCTTCCCTGAAGTGACCTGAAAACCCAAAGTTACCAGTCTTCCCTTTCTTTCTTTATTCCTTTTTTTTAAAGGATTTTATTTTTATTTATTTAAGGCAGAGAGAGAGAGAGAGAGAGAGAGAGAGAGAGAGAAGAGTGAGAATGCACACGCCACCTTTAGCCACTGCAAATGAACTACAGACACATGCGCCACTATGTGCATCTGGATCACGTGGGATCTGGAGATTCCAACCGGGGTCCTTAGGCTTTGCAGGCATGAGCCTTAACCACTAAGCTGTCTCTCCAGCCCCAGTCTTCCTTTTCTTACCTTTGATTCCCATTTAACATGACAACTTTCTCCAAGTCCCCTAGGACACCCACATTAGAGCTGCCAGGTGCATCTATCCTGGTGGGTCAATTTCTCCCAGGAAGAAAAAGACCTCTAAGGCCAGGTTTTAAAAAATATTTTATTTTTATTTATTTATTTAAAAGAGAGATACAGAAATAGGCAGGTAGAGAGAGTGAGAGAATGGGTGTGTCAGGGCCTCCAGCCACTGCAGATGAATTCCAGATGCATGCACCCCCTTGTGCATCTGGCTTATGTGGGTCCTGGGGAATTGGACCTGGGTCCTTTGGCTTTGCAGGCAAGTGCCTTAACCACTAAGCCATCACTCCAGCCCTTAAGGCCAGGTTTTGATGATGTCACCAGGCTGACACTCAGAAGAAAAGTCACATGCCAAAGTGCCTCCACAAACAGCCAAACAAGCCACTTTCCTTATCTAGGTCATTCAGGAGCTGACTGCAGTGGGGGTGGGGAGGGGAGTGCTGATGTTCCTTGTTTTCAAGTATGGAAAAGACGGACTTCTTTTACACCCTATAATAAAGAGATAGTGGGGCCACACCTTTCCGAAGGTCAAGTGTCCACCTGGCAGGAGTAAAGAGCTACAGTCCAAGCATGTTATTTTCAGACATCCATGCCAATGTTCATCAACGTAGAAGAGTGTTGTACTGGGCTGGAGAGATGGCTTAGCAGTCAAGGTGCTTGTCTGCGAAGCCTAAGGACCCATGTTCGACTCTCCAGATTCCATGTTAGCCAGATGCACAAAGGTGAGGCAATCACAAAGTCACACAAGCCCACTAGGTGGTACAAGTGACTAGGGTTCAATTACAGTGGCTGAGGCCCTGGTGTGCCAGTTCTCTATCTCTCTTCTCCCTCTCTCTGTACAATAGAAAAAAAAAAGGAAAAAAGGGGGGAAAAGAGCATTGTACTGCTAACAGAATATGGGAGGGGCATGGGCTTGCAGGACCAGGTAATTCATCTGACAAGAGACTGCTCTGCCACCAGAGACAGACTCGGATGCTGTGGGCACATCTGGGAAGAGGCATAATAAAGGGCCATGCTGTCCTTGTTTGTGGGTGGCATTTACCTCCTTGGGAAAGGGAGGTCCATGCTGGCAGAATGACTCTTTGGCCTCATGCTAAAGTCAATCATGAAATCAATCTTTATGGGCTTGTAGTTAGAAACAAAAACTAGCAGCTGCTCATCTTTGACTGCTAGCTACTCTATCTTGTGGGAGAATCTTTCACTGGCCAGTGCTGCCAGGCCCTTGTGTGTGGATGGTATAAGGCATGATGTATTCTGTCTTGAGTGACCAGGGCCGGTCCCACTGGATATACTCACTACTCCATTCTGTTCCTAGTGAGGCTGGGCTCTGTTCAGCAGTAAAGGAGGTGAACCCGAGCTGCATCCATGTCCTCAGGGAATTGGTTCCAAGACTGAAACCCACAGATGTTCCAGTCCCTTATCTAACATGGTGTGGTATCTGCATAGAACCTTCACGCATTCTCCTACGTACTACGAATCATCCATAGATGACTTATAATTCCAAACACAATTTAAATGTGAATAATTGCTCTAGTGTATATTGATGGGATAGCTGTATGTATTCAGATTTTTTCCCAAATGCATTTTTTTTGTCTACTGGGAGTGAGCAGGCCTCTTAAGGCAGGCGGAAGAGGGTTGCATCATCCAGTGCACATCTGGGGGCACTCTGGGGTCCTGTGGTGCTGTGTCTTACTGGGATGCGCTCAGGCTGAGCTGCAGCGCTTGGTGGCCGAGTTCTACCACTGCAGCTAGGTAAGACCTCCCTGAGGGCACAGGATAGCTCCAGGATAAGTTCCATATCAATCCCCTGGCTGCACAGGATGTGAATGGACAGAAACAAAGGCTGTGTATACAAAAGAGAGTTTCTAGACTCTCAAAAACATCCTTCTCTAGGGAAGAAGGAGAGAAGAGGAAATAAAAATCCAAGAAGAACTAAAGTGAATACCTTTAGCTGAGCCTCTGTCCTCCATCCCAACTGTGCTCTGGAAAGGAGGGCGCTGGTTTAAAGATTATTTGTCTTCAGAATCCGGGTCAATGTGTCAACTTCTTTTTCTCTGACAGTCTAAAGAGGCATTTCTTACTAAGTGACTGAAAGAAACTCCCAGCCTAGGCTCTGGGAAGGGCATTAAGAGGTAACTTAGTCTTGCCTTGGAGGCAAGAGCAATCCTTTTCTATTCCCTTAGGTTTGCTTAGAGAGAAACTCCAAGAAATCAAGTGCTAGTTCTATGTGTCAGGAGCTGTCACACCTGACTGCATGTCTGAGGCGGGAACTTTCTCAGCATTGAGATTCCCAGTCTCCTGTTGGAGAATTCTGTTGTCCTGGGGGAGTGTGAGGGTGGGGTTGTACTTGGTAAGTCTCACACACCTCTAAGAAAGGGGAGCCCTGGCAGAAGCATTACTTTTCTGCTAAACATTACTGGGCCTCATTGTGTCCTTACCAAATTCTCTGTTAAAGGCCTAATCCCTCAGTACCTCAGATCATAGCTATATTTAAAGACCAGACTTCAAAGGGGTCACTAAGGTTACAGGAAATCATTTGGGTGGACTGTAATCTGGTTATGACTGGTGCCCTTTGAAGAAAGGGACAAGGACATAGTAGGACCCATGGAAAATGACAGGAAGATGCAGAGCGAAGGTGGCACCTACAAGCTAAGGAGAGAGACCTCCGGAGAATTTGCTGACACCTTGATCAGACTTCCAACCACGAGCACTATGAGAACGAAATTCCTGCTGTTTAATCCAGTGGTACTACGCCATTCAGTTACTCCATCCCTGGCAAACTGAGACAGGCTCTAAGCTTGGGGCATGAGAAAGGTTCTAAGCCTGGGGCATGAGACGGGCCTTTCCAATGACAGATATTTTGCAGACAGGAAGCTCCCTTGTGGACAGACTCACTAGTTTAAGGCCATTGAAAGACGGAACTATATTAATGATATTCCAAGAGGTCTTTCAATCATTCAAATATGAATACACTTTTCCCAATAGAAAATTAAAATATAAAACCAAATTTAAGTAGAATTTGATACTGCAAATAACACCTTACACTGTGTTGAAAGATACATGGTTAGATATGTGACTGGACACAATAAACCCCACCCTGACGATGCAGTTACTGTTTCACATGCATCCATACTGTACTCTGTGAACCGTCCAGCTCTTTGTAACTCCTCTTGCTACTTGCTGATCCCTGGGTCTCATTCAATACTCTGCTTGTTAGCACATCCTCACCAGTACAGACAGGAAAATGTAACTTCAAGCCCCACAAACACTCCTGTAAGTAAGATGTCTGTGAAGATCCCAGGTGCTGAGGAAAATGGGATTTCTGTTTTTATCTTTTTTTCCTCCTCACATTTAGTTTATTAAACTGTCCTTGCTGTGCTGTAATTGAGACTAACTTGAAGGATGGCTTAATTAGTAAAGTGCTTGCCACAGAAGTGTAGGGACCTCAACTTTGATCCCGCGCATCCAAGTAAGTGCCAGGCATGGTGACACATGCCTGCAATGCCAGCAATGGGGCAGCAGAGGCAGGCAGATTCCCTATGGCAAGCTAGCTGGCTACACTAGCTGACTGGCTAGCTGTCTGGGTTCAGGGAGAAACCCTGTCTCAAGAAATAAGGAGTGACAGATGAAGACAACAGACGTCGATTCTGGTTTCGACCTGCACACACACGTGTGTACCTGCACATACATATGTCTCACATATAACATGCAGACACATATGCACACACACAGGCACAGCAAACAATAAGAAACAAAGACAAGTAGTTTGAAGTCAGTGCGACATTCAACACCGGACTTTTTTCTAGTGAAGAAAGCAGTGGGTGGTATAGGGAAAGCTGGACTGTGACCTTGACCGTATTTAACTTGACATTTGGTGAATGCATTGTTTTAGCCTCAGTTAACTCATCTACAAAATGAGGACAGTTTGGTCACTGAAGTCTCTTTCCAGTTCCTGAAACTCAATTCTCCAAAAGCCTAACTCACTATACTATGAAGTTTTAAAATCAGTCCCTCACCAAAACTACATTGTTAATGCACAAAAAACCCTTATTTATAAAAATGCCTTCTCTTCGTCTCCTTCCTGTCTCAGGAGTTTAAGAAGTTATGCTCGAACCTTCTACTGCTCTATGTGATCTACTATTTCTGTGCATGGCTATTGGCCAGGCTGGCCTGTTGGAAGAAAGGCGTCTGTACAGCAGTGGCTGTCTTGTGTATCTGCTGCCATGCCCATAGCTACTGCACCAACATCCTGAAAGTAAGTGTTTTTACTTTTTTTTTTTTTTTAACTTTTATTCTTCTTCTTCAGATGGAAGTGATGAGTAATACGCTGAACACCAATCATACATGTTGTACTGCGCTCTCTGGTACAATGTGAGCTCCTATGAAATTTAAAGGTGAAAGTCATTATTGAAAATTAGTACAGTTGGTCATTACCTGGTTTCACTCAGAGCCTAGGCTCCTTAAATGGAGAAAAAAATGTAGAAACTTATGTGCCTATGTGTTCTTCTTCTTCTTCTTTTTTAAAGTGAATATCTAGTCTTCTTTGTTTCATCTCTTCCTGTTTTTGTTGTTAGATTGAAAATATTTAAGGGTAATCATATTTACTTTTAAAACTAGACATTATAATTATCATTATTTTGGTTGATTTTCGTACATTATAAACTGACGTAGGCACACACAATCTCAATGAATCCTCATGATAGATATCCACAGTAAATTGGAATGGTTGAAAACCACAGCAAGAAAAGAACAGCTGGAACCCGACCCCCACGGAGGGTTATCATGAATCGCTTTCCACGGAAGAGGCACCTAAGGGTCCCCCAGACTGGTGCTCGGCATCACTTCCCTCACCGCCTTCTGTCCTTTCTTTGATTCTCTTTTGTAAACAGAGCCCCAAGTTTACTCACCTCCACCACGCCATGATGGATGGATGTGTACTGCTTCTTCTTCAGCATCACCAAGGTGATGACGATCACTGTCGCTATGACAACCCCACCCACCATGAGTCCGATGATGGCACCTTTGTTTGAGCCCACATCTTCTGCAAAGAACACCTTGAAAATAAGCCAAGAAAAACAAACTAATTGCAGGAGAGACATCTGGGTGGGATAGGTAGAGAACGAAATTGTGTCTTCTACTCTAGCTCAACCTAAGTTCGAGTTAGTCAGTCACTGAAAATGGCAAAGGATGGTGGTTTGCTTTGGTTATTTGCACACCAAGGTCTCTTGCTGCTGTAAATAAAATGCCAGTCCAGCTTCATGTGGATGGCTGCAGAGTTAAACCTGGGCTGGCAGGATTTGTAAGCAAGTACTTTTAACCACTGAGTTATCTCCTGGGCCCCACCCACCACCTGGCAGTCCCATTCTTTAGGGCAATGGACAGCATGTGTCTTTCCCTCTGCATGGGAAAACAGAATCTGCAGGGATCTGAAATCCGCTGGCAGGCTCTGGCAAAGGCCTTGATCGTGAGAGAGGTCAACACTTTTGTCCTCATAGCAGGCAACTAAGCCGTGGGTTCTTTTCAAACTGTGCGTTTCCCTTTCTCTGGAGGGACATGTTCAGTACCTAGCAATCAGCATTCTGAAATAAAGGAGGAGATCACAAGAAAATAGATGGCTCCATGACTTACCTCAAGCCATAGATTCTAATTACCTGCGAGAAGCATAAGCTCTCTGACAGTATAACACTGTTTCAAAGGGCAGGAGGAGCATGCGGGGGAGACCACAGTGACAGAGTGTGAGTTATGTATGTGTAACTCAAGCTTCCTGACTATGTGTCTAGAAACGGAAGTTGACATTTTTTTCTTTTCTTTTCTTTTTAGTTTCTCAAGGTAAGGTCTCGCTCCTCTAGCACAGGCTGACCTGGAATTCACTCTGCAGTCTCAGGTTGGCCTTGAACTCGCAGCAATCCTCCCATCTCTGCCTCCCGAGTGCTGGGATTAAAGGTGTGCGCCACCACACCTGCCCTAAAACTATTACTTTATGCTGGTTGTTTATGTGCATTAAACATAAAAGGACTTTGAGAACGCCATAAAGAAATTTATCCAGTATGATGAACTGACCGCACTATTTTCCTTCCTGTGGTTTCCAAAAGGAAGTTATTTTTCAGATTTACCTACTTAAATGGAAGAACAGATGAAGAGTGTTACTTTAATCATCTTGTTATATAAGGAGATGATCCGTTGCCAGATCAAGAAAAGAAAAACGATTGCTAACCATATACCATTTAGTTAGGTAAGTTTGTGAAAATAGCCCCCCCCCAGGATAATTCTTTTTCAATAGTGCCTCAAGATATAAAAATGACTGAGTTCAGGTGCAAAACCCACCAATATAGTGATCTGAGAAGTTAATGTAAAGGAGGGCAAAAGACAAAGGAAGTTCCTAAAAGGATGTTACCCATGATGCATCTGCCACAGTATGAGAGATTGTTCATAATTAATCCCCTTGCTAACCAGATATGCTAGCGCAACAGATTTCTAAAAAGGAAATCATTAATTAGCTAATGATACTAGAGCAAAGTAATCAAGAATGAATGTGTGTCTGGACATATCCCTGTGTCTTTAAGAAAATACTGTAATTTTGTAATATTCATTGCACTAATTATAGTACATTATCTTATCAACTAGCTCAGTAGAGGGAGCTGATGCTTCTAATTGCTGCTGCAGCCATTAGTCACTGTCGCATTACAGGCGTTAGTGTAATTGCTGGGAAGGGCTTATATGATGCAGGCCGTGAAAAGTGCTATTCTGCATTCATCTTTAGCTCTTTGGGACCCCCATTCCCAATTCTGCAGCAGTCTCTTCCTACTCCCAGGGTTTTTTAAAAAATTCTTTAATATCAGCATGCCAAGAACACCCCTGATTTTATAATAATTGACACAAGATTAACTTGCCAATTAACCAAAGGCTGGATGTCTTTTTCCCAAAAAGATGACAAGTTAAAATGCAAATCGGAATTTCAAGCCAATTATGAATTTGCTTCAATAATTTAGAGAGAAAAGAAGCCAAGCAGTACAGGCTTTTCTTCTGGAAATTAATGCTGGGATTTATAAACTTTATGAATATTTCACTCCCTGAAAAGTAGTAGACTCACTCACACACACTCCTCCCTCAAGCAGAGCTTGTGGAGATTTGCCAGGAGTTATGATGGGAGAGTCTTAGTTCTATGTTTTCTTCACCTCTGAATGAGTGTCTTCTGTCATTAATATGAGCCCTTTACTGTGATCACCAATGACATGGAAGGCATCCTAATACTACTCAGGCTTTGACTGAGCTAAATTTTGGGGCTTTGGGTAAAAAAAAAAAAAAAAAAAAAAAAAAAAAAAAAAAACAGTTTTGCATTCAAAGAAGGTGTTGTCTTTGTCCTAGCTTTGTGATGAACGATTCTAGGAGGAAAGTCAGAGTAACCTCCTGCCTCCACCCACCGTGGCAGGGACCCCACTATCTTCCTTGTATAAGAGAAATGCAAACCTTGGTGGGGGTGGGAATGAGGGGCTGGAGTTGACAGATGGATCCTTCCAGAAAGAAACTTAAGCAAACAAGCCACTCACCCCCACAAGGGTTCTATAAAACCAAGTACTGTTTGTATGAGTTTATCTAAGATTCTGATCCTTAAAATAAATCCGTTATAGGTTGAGGCTCCTTTATGGGAAATTGTGGTGAGCAGCAGAGTTGAATTTTGGCCCTTTTCCATTTACATAATGAGATATCTTGAGGATGAGACCCAAATCTCAAACAAATACCATTTACATTTCCTATACATCTTTTACACCTAGCCTGAAGATAGTTTTACACAGTAAAAATTCATTGTGTGAAATTTCCTTGTTGGTGCTCAGATAATATGAGCTCTGGTGCATTCTTGCATTTTGGGTTTTCAGATTAGGGACACTCAACCTATACGAACCTATTTCCCTAGAAAACAGGGTGTACCTCGGTTCACAGATGTGTTATGGTGAAATAATTTCCCTTTAAGTTCTGCATGGGCTCAGCTACCTTCTAGTCAGAAGGAGCTTTAGGCAGCATTCCCTTTTCATTTCTTCATGGTTTTGTGCTGATCTTATAGGCAAGCACTTTCGTTTTGTTTTTATCTTTCCTTTGATTTGATTTTTGGTGACACAGTTATGGGCAGAGATAATAAGTTTTTGTCACATACCAGTTTTTGATGACGAACTTCAAATCCTGAATCATGTCGGAACTCTGCATCCATCTTCACCTCAGAGATCTCTTCCGTCTTGATATTGGTCAACCCAGAACCTGCATTAAGCCATAGTTAAAGTACGTGCGACTATTAGTTTCACGTATAAGCAGTAATATGAGACAACTGCCAGAAACTTCCTTCAAGGCCTGAAGTTAGGGGAAAACAGATTAAGGACTTTCTTAAAAGAAAAGTGACATTATCAGAAAAACAGAAACACTGGAGAAAGCCGAGCTTACTGCTGCTCCTGTGGTGGGAGGAACACAAAGAAGTTCAAAGCTAGCTGGAAGGTGGCACAAATTTGTTCCTTGAAGATGTTGGCTTGGCTTTAGTGGCTTGTTGCTTATTACCTGTTCATTTCTATGTGCTTATATTACTTCAGAAAACAACAACAAACAAATTCAAGGCTTTAAAAAGGAACATTAATTACCGGGAGAACAAAACTGCTACATTGGGACTTTGTTCTAATTACAAATGAATTATGTTCACATTTCTATGCAGAGAAGCATTGCAACAATTATATAATTTATTTAGTTATGTAATCCAGTTATGTGTACTAAATGTGATTCTGCTGAGTATAGAAGGGCCATGCATTACTCCTGAAATACTTCTTTGGGACTAAGAATTCATAATCTAAAAATTCTTCCTTCTCCACACCTTGCTGTATGATTTCTGTAGCAATTGCTACAATGAATTTCAATATTCACATCCTAGTTTGAGGCTTACAAAGTACAAATGTATTTTACTATTTTTTTGCATGTATATTTATGTGTGCGGAAGGCCAGCATCTTTGTCTATCACCTCTCTACCTAATTTTATGAGATAGGGTCCCTGACTGAACCTGGATCCCACTCATTTGGCTAAGACAAGCTCCCAGCAAACCCCATGGATCCTTTTGTCTGTCTCTCCTAGTACTGGCATGATGGATTAGAGGCACAGGCCGCCATGCCTGACACTTTTACCAACTCAGATCCTCATGCATACACGACCAGCATTTTACCTACTGAGGACTCTCTCCAGCCCCACAATGGTATTTTAGGAATAAAAATGAAAGCACAGAGGATAAGGAAACATCGGTTTCTGGGTTGTAGTATAAATCAAAAGTCAGAATTTTGGGCTGGAGGGATTGCTTAGTGATTAAGGCGTTTGCCTGCAAAGCCAGGACCCATGTTAGCCAGATGCACAAGGGGGTTCATACACATCTGGAGTTCGTTTGCAGTGGCTGGAGGTCCTGGTGTGCCCTCTTTCTCTCTCTCTCTATCAAATCAATAAAAATAAAATATTTTTTAAAAGTCAGAATTTTAGGGATGAGAACTCAGTGTAGTAGATCATTTTGCAACCTCTTGTGTTTGATTTTGCCTGCTAGAATATCTTTCCTACACGCAGCCATCCTCAGCATCTCTACAACTTGGTGCTATGGAGCTTGGTTTCACGTAGAGCAAGTCTCCTCCCTCATTTACCCACCACAGCCCTCACTGAGCCGCATGTCACACTCCAAAGGAGAGACAACAGGTTCCTGAAGATTCTTCGCCCCTTCAGCTCCTACAGGAACTCACTGCTGGCTCTTGGTCTAATTGTTCTTCCAATCTTGTCTGTAAGGGGCTGTGAAACTTGTCACCCACCTGCTGACACTGAAAAGCACAATGCCTACAGCACAGAGGGCACCAGCCAGCATCAGCTATTCCACAGAACAGAGGAGAATTTGACAGACTTGGGCAGCTCATGCTGGGTGTGAAACATCGCTGTCCAACTGCTCACTGGCTTCCATTTTCTAGCCATCCCAAACCAGACCTCCATCAACCCAGCTTACACATCACTTACAGACCCTGATGTTATCACAACCCTCACCCTTCTGTTTTTCACAATATCATTCTACCATCCTTTTCTTCCATGCCTACTTTCCGGCTCTTCTCCTGTTCTCTAAATTCCCACAAAGACCAGTGTTCTATTTCCTTCTCAAGTTCTCTTGGCCCGGGATTTATCTTGTCAAAGGAGCTGTCCTGGGCTACAGAAGTCAGACTCAATATTCCCTTCACTTACGAGAGGCCAATGTGGTAACTGGCTTCTACATAAACAGAATATGGCTGATGTGACAATGAGGCTAGGTCATAACTAGGTCCCTCTCTTGGATTTCTTGGTGTAGGGGAAGCCGGCTGCCAGGGAGAGGTACCGAGGTCTCCTGCCAACAACCCTGTGAGTGACCCATCCTGGTATCGGCTCACCAGCTCCAGCCACACCCTCAGCATGACTAATGATGTTCACAGCTCAGTAGTTGGTGAAACTGTAGGCAGAACTTTTGCCACTTTTTTTTTGAGCATGGATGTCATTTAGAAGACTTTCTATACACCAAGCAAATTACAAAGGGAAGATTAATAAAATAATAGGAACAATCTATTTATTAATAGGAAAATGCCTTCATGACATCTTTTAAGCACTTGGGAGAAAAGGATCTGCGTTTCTTTATTAGGCTTGGAGAATGCTGGGTATATAATATGATGGGAGGGTAGCTTGCTTCTTTCCTTCCTTCCTCTTCTTTTTTTTTTTTTTTTTGAGGTAAGGTCTCGCTGTAGCCCAGGCTGATCTAGAATTCACTCTGTAGTCTCAGGGTGGCCTCAAACTCACGGCGATCCTCCTACCTCTGTCTCCTGAGTGCTGGGATTAAAGGCGTGTGCCACCACGCCCGGCTGGGAGGGTAGCTTTCACCCATGTAAAGAGCAAACTAATGTGTTTTCTATTAGCTTCACCTTCAGAATTCATTTGCCCCTGTAAACACGGCAGGAACAGTAGAATAATGGCCACTACATTTAGAAATCAGCACCTATTACTGTGGCTGCTCTGTGACTCTACATGCTCGGTTACGTGCTGGCTTTTCGGATGTGAACGGGAAGAAGCCATTCTCCTCACACGATGCACTAAACCCTCTTGTTATTTATTGTTTCTGAGTGACAAGAGAGATTGTTCAGATACAATGGCACAGGACAATCCTGGAAAGGGTTTCTAAGTTTGGAAAGTTGAAAGATATAATTGGCAAATTAGAGTCAGGTGTACGATCTCATCAAATGTGCTGATGAAGATATATCAAAATGAATGCTACTCAACAGAGGAAGATGTTACGTGTAAGTGCTTGCAGACCCACTACACGCACAAACACATGTCTTCACACATATCCATCTAACACTGCTATTCATAAACATAGCTTGGCTAGGACCTCCCTCATGTCAATTACATACACTCTGTCTCATTGGTAGCTCTCTTCTTGGGGGACACAGCCTAGGACATGCTCTGATCTGCATAGAACTGCTATCCTTTTTGCCACTTCGTCTGCTTCGAATCTTCCACCACCTGTCTGGAAGTTCATCTGCTGCAAGTTCCCCGGTTAACACACCCGAGGTCAGCCCTCCATCACCCTCCATCGGCTCACATCACAAAGCATCTTTGTTCGCGCTCAAGTAGCTTTGTACTCCTCTGCCTTCCCAGCTCCATCTTAATCTTTCTAAATATGCAAAGTGTGTTCTTTCCATTGTGTTCCAAGCTCCTGAAAGCAGGGGCCTTGGTGTTTAATGCTTTTAGATTCTCCATAGGTTTTTTTATATAGATAACTGTGAATTATCAAAATGGAGTGATACTTTTATTGTTATAGAAAAGAGTTGAGATGGCCTTCTCCTGTCCATAAATTATCATTAGCTATTTTCTAACCCTTATCTAAAAACAGATTATTTTGTTTGCCAGTGTGGACATACCCTTTACATGTTAGATTTAAAAATAAAAGAAATATTGACAAGTGATGTGTATTGTGCCTTATTATTTCAACAACATATAGGTCTGGTTTGTGGAGTGCAGGAAATTAATAAAATCAGTTCAATGACTGCTTCAATATCCCATTTTATGTTTCTAAATGGAAAGTGTAAGAAAAAAGTTTAGAGGTGAGTTTGAAAGGAAGGATCAAATAGACATCTCCAGTTTTTATTTAGGTTTTAGAACTGGGAGCTTGTTCCATGTTTTCGCAGTACGGGGACCCTGGAAACATTAGTCAGTGACAGTTTGCAGAGAGTTCATTATTGTTTTTTAAAGATTGGGGGTACAGCTGTGCTGGCAGGGAGCGGGGAGATGGGAGGTGACTGCCAGACAGACTTCCTGGCATCCAGGTTTTATCTGAGGGTCTTGTTTGCCAACCTCTTTGCTCCATGGTTTTGTCTGTTGATCCCTTCAGAAAGTATATCATGTTAGAAAAGTAAAACCAGTAGTGTCATAAAAAAAAGTCCCGCTGGGTGTGGTGGTGTACGCCTTTAATCCCAGCACTCAGGAGGCTCGGGAGGCAGAGATAGGAGGATCGCTGTGAGTTCAAGGCCACCCTGAGACTACATAGTGAATTCCTAGAGTGAGACCCTCGAAAAACCAACCAACCAACCAAACAAACAAACAAAAAAAAGTAAAAAAAAAAAAAAGTCCCAAGGCAAAAGACTAGCCTTAGCTGGTTTCAACAGTAGTAAGTCCCACACTGACTCCGGCTTTGAGTTTCAGCAGCTGGCTGAGCAGAATGGGAATGCCAATTGCGAGCTCTGTGAATGCCAATTGCGAGCTCTGTGAAATTTACTTATATGACACTGGCAATAAGGAGGACATTGGACAAACTGTCTCTGACTCATTATAACTCAAGGTCTTCTTAAAAGCCCTTAAGTCAGGAGGTTCATAAAATCAGTAAGATCAGTTGCCAAAAACATGTTGCTCTATTGACTCTGTCTCACTGTGAATCATAGCAGTGGGAAAGAAGGCCCCACGGAATCTTCATCTGTGACTGGCTGGCTGCAGCCACGTCTTGAAGCTGTTGAAGTCAGGGTTGACTCTGGCCTTGCTGCTAATGTAACTGAACGAGGGAGCAAAGGTTCACCTTCCCACGTTGAAGTCTTCAAAAGAGGTGAAATCCCTTGTTCTTGGACTACTGTTCAGGGTGTGAGGACAACAAAAGTGTATATGGGAAGGTCTAGGCTAGTTGGAATTCATAGTTTTCAATTCACTAAATGCCCCCACTCTTTCCTGATTCACTGAACATGTTGGCCACTGTTGTGGGGCGAGGCTCTGCATGGAGTAGACATGGGTGTGTATGCGTGTGTCCTGTGGTGTGACTTTATTCTTAAGATTTTTCTGCCTTTTCTGCCATAGGCTAAATACAGAATATACAGGGAAAATGCACTCCCTTTTAATTTCGGCAAACTGTAAAAAAAAAAAAAAAAAAAAAAAAAAAAGTAATTTGGTATTAATAGAATATGTGCAAAATTCTGCACATACATCTGTTGTGTTATTTGAGCCATTCACTGAAGAGTAAGGACGTTCAACCCACAAGGGAAAAAGTATTCTTGGCGCTGGAGATATACCAATTCTGGAATTTTTAGGAAACCATGACTATTTCAGTAACTAACTAAAGTTTGAGCCAACTCTGGTTTGGAAAGGCCTCAAGTGGGCACTAAACATGAAATAAAGGAGACACAGGCAACAGGAACCGAGTCACCACCGGGGAGTCTGCACCTGCCTGGGCTCCCATCTTTGAGGCCAGGTTCTACATGATTATTTTCTTCATTTCATAAAAAGAAAGAAAGTAATCAAGAAAAATATATGCCACTTGGAAAGGCTCTCCCGAGTTTCAAAAAAAGAAGAAAGAAAGAAAGAAAGAAAGAAAGAAAGAAAGAAAGAAAGAGCTCAGAAGCACCCCCCCCATCCCTAAGTTAGGAAATTGGGAAAATAAGTGAAGGTACAGCAAAGGAGCATGTTTTACAACATGGTGTCCTTTGAAAATGAACTTCATTTCAAATTCTGTTTGGCACTATGTGCAGCTTCGAGATAGACAAATAAGAGACAGAGTAGGGGATTACATCTGCTAAGTGCCAAGTGCTGTGAGGCAGAAGGGCGGGGAGTCAGATACCTGGTCGGGTGGTCAGTCCTCGGTCGGCAGCAGGGCGGGCATCAACAGGCTCAACTGGGCGCAGGAAGCAAGAGACAGACAGAAGAGGAGACAAATGGAGATGTTAGGTGGCTTTTGAACACAAAGCAGGAAAAAGCATGTGCAATCAACAAGTTATGAATAGGAGCAGCTGGAAAAAGAACCTTTGTGAGCTAATCCCGGGCATCGAGGAATGGGAGGGGTACCACTTCAGAAGACTTAGCACCATTGATGCGCCAAAGCAGCTTCTCAGTTCACTCATCAAAGCGCTCCCCAGGATGTGCGGTGGCATCAAAGGGGAGGGCTGTGGGCTGGTGGATTTTCCTTGGAGCTAGTATAGAGAAGGTTTCTTGGCTTCTGATTGGAAATAAAATAGACTATGCCCTGCACAGTGCTAAACCTTAAAGATGCCTCCTTATACAACTGTCTAATGTTTTCTTTTATAGTTAATTAACTATAAAAGGATTCTGTTAAATCGCCAGAGGAAGTGCACATATGAGTTTATCAAGACAGCAAAGTCTCACCACACAAGGTACCATTAAGTGACTCAAATCTGTCCTTCCTTTGAGGGTGGAAGAGGTTAGCCACAGGCTCTCACTGCCTCTCCTATTACAAGGCTGGTTTCCACTGGGTTGATGACATTCCACTGAAATGTGAGAAATGAGTCTACTTCCTTTTATGCTCTCCGGCATTCACACTTATCCCTTTGTATGCACTCTGGATCAGACCCAAAGCCAACAGTGTCAGGGGTATAGAGATTCCACCACTGCCTGCCACATGTGGCATCACTTGGCATTTCCACAGTACTTCTCACGGTCAGGAACACTTCCCTGAGCTTCTACTGTGTCTTGAAGAAATAAGAAAGGGAGTGGGGGAAAAAAGCTTCTAACGCTTTTAGGATTATCAAATGCCTGAAGGGAAAATGAAGTCAAGGAAGGAGTGAAAGCTGATTCTTAAGGTTTGGCACGTGTGAAGCACAAGGTGAGGGGCACAAGAGCAGAGGGGAGACATGGAGTGCGGGATGGATGGGCGGGGACACTTTCAGCTGTATACCTACTGGAGGTTCATAAGCCATGCCCCGGGCAGGGGATTACAAACCCAAGTCAATTCTGAATGTCACATGTTGGCAGGAGAGGTGAGGGAGAGGCAGATGGCAGAAAGCATAATGAGAAATATATGAATATGAATCACAATACGAGAAAATCATGTCTCTGAGAGAAGTAGCAGAGACTGGCAAAACAGTGGACAGAAAGGAGGGCAATAGTGCCTAAACCCAGGCCCAGCATTTACAAGGTCTATGACCTCGGGCAAACTGTTCCATATGGAAAAGAAAAATATTAGCACCTGTTTCTTCCAAATGCAGTGAGAAACAAGTGGTTTTGAAAGTCTGTTTCAGAAACTCTCTAATACTATTCAATTAGATTTATTAAAGGTCCTATTATTAAATATTCTTATGAGTGGATGAAGAATCTCTGGTACTCTGTGTGTCAGATTAAGGCATAGCTTCTTCTGCAACTCACAAACATCTCTCTCTCTCTCTCTCTTTTTCGATAGGGTCTTTATTTCTCTGTAGCCCAAAGTAGCCTTGAATTTGTGGCAATCCTCCTGTTGTGAGCTAACACAACTGACCATTGACATCTTTGAGCAATGAAATATAGTTTCTCTGTATTTCACTTTTTCCGTCTGCTGTATGTGACTTTGTTATTCCTTGTAAAGTAGAGTTCGTTGAAGCACTGTTGTAATTTTTGAAAATTTCCTGCTGATGAGGGGTCTAAATGGTGCTTCAGCTGCCAGTAAAGCAAACCACACTGACAGTCACATCCTTAGAAAATGTGGATCTGCCTGGGGGAGCAGGTGCAGCTGTGGTTTAAAGGCAGGATGAAGAGATGGCCCTCAGAGTTCAGTGCTAATGCCACCACTTATTTTCTTTGGACAAATCACATTCTTCTGTTTTGTCACAAGAAGACAGGGTTGTTTTTGTTTTTGTTTTTTCCTGAGGCTTACATGTGGACACTTACATGGAACAACAACAACAACAACAAAAATAAGACAAAGCACCTATGACTAGTACTTAAGAAAATAATGTATATTGTCAAATGTGCATAGAAAAAAAATCTGAAAGGCACTCTTATAAATGCTGTCACTCATTATCAGTGAGATGATTCTTTTGCTACTGTAGAAACTAGAAAATATTTTATGATACTGGAAAACTGGTGTATCTATTTCTTTTTAATGTAAATTAACTAAATGCACAGGCATCAGACGCTCCACTGGTCTTCACTGATTATTCATGAGAAAAACAACATACTTCTGGTAAGCATTTGGGGGTAGGATGATAAGGGCTCCATAGACAATGACAGGAAATCCTTTGATAACTGCAGATATTTTCAATAGGTCAGTATGTGCACATAGCTGAAACAGAAAGATTAATAAGAAACAAGTTTCTGGGGGAAAGGGAGAGATGGGAGAAGAAGTGAGATGTCTTCAGAAATGCATTATTGTGCATCTTGGTATATCTATTTATTTGTAGGACATATTATTTGGGCCCTGTGATGACACATAAGCCAAAAGGATGACAAAGTCTCTAATAAGATCCTGTTTCCATTAAAATAATTTACTATGTTCCAGGCACTTTGCTAGGAGTTTTCATGCAATTCCATTTAATGGTCTCATTCCATCTTTGAGCTAGGAATGAATGTTTGCCTTATTTTATAGACCATGCAACTGCTAGACAGGCTAAGCACCGTGTGCACAGTCACACAGCAGAGCTGGAATGGAATCTCGCGTCTGTGTCATTCAGGAGTGCACAGTAAGCCCGTACCTACTGTCCAATGGGGTGGTAGGGAATATGGAAGGGTTTAGTTGCTAGATTAGGGAAAGAAAAGCCAGCACTGGCATTTAATAGGTAGGGACCACTGATATTAGATGCTATACACAGGGCCAACAAATCCTGCACTCTACATAGCTTTCTCATTTTACATTGGCCATATAGGTACTTTTGATAATGTAAGCCCAGGTCAATTTCATGGATAAACATAAAGTGTGTGTGTGTGTGTGTGTGCGCGCGCACGTGCGCGTGCATGAATGCATGTCACCTTGAGCGCTGGTCTTCACTAGCCACCTTGTTTGACGCCGGAGCTCTCATTGTTCACCAGTGTGTAAGTCAGACCAGCTGGCCTATAAGCTTCCAGATGCTCATACTACCATGTCTGACTTGAATCTTTAAGTGGGTTCTGGGGATCTGAACTCAGACCCTTAACTTTGCATGCAAGCACGTTATCGACTGAGCAATCTCCCCAGCCCAATCGGAAGCATTTTCTTGCATAGTCTTTAATGCATGTTACTGGGTAAGTGGAGAGAATACTGTTTTATTTAGAGCTTTCCTGAGAGTTACTCACTATTCTACAAAATCCTGTCCACGATGCTCTGTGACTGGTGGAACCCAAGTCATTGGAAGAGACCCGGTATTAGTTTGTAGCACTTGCTATTTTACATGGAGAAATGCTTCTGCAAAGACATGCCATGAGTCCCCAACCTGGACCAGAGGTAACTACAAGGATGGCACTCCCAGAATCTAAACATGGATGTTTGGCCAACAACAGGCCTTTCACTCAAAACGGTTCTATGCAACTCTCACTATACCCTTTGCCACCTACAAAACAGGACTGTTATCTTTACCAACAGATACAGCTTGTATGCTTTGTGGTATTAAAATTTAAAGAATAATCCAAAACTATTTCTATGCAATAGATATATCATTCCCTAGTAACAACTCTTAGTATCTTCTCCCTTTCTCTCCCATGCTGGGGATCAAACCCAGGGCCTTGTGCTTGCTAGGCAAGCATTCTACCACTGAGCTAAATCTCCAGTTCCAGTGTTTACTTCTTAAGCAAAGTAACATTACAGTGACAATATTATTACGAAAACCACGCGGGCATACACACCAGAGCTAGCTGGCTTCCGCTGGGGATTCTTACCTTCATTCTCCGTGTTGGCCGGTACAGAGTCCACCCCAAAAGGATGCCATGGCTGGAGATCATCCAGGCTGAACTCCCCATTCACAGGAAGAAGCTCCACGGTGGTTTTGGTCTCCGTTAGGGATGGCATGAGGGCATCATTTCCATAACTGATTCTGGGTTCACTGATCATGTTGGCCAAGACATCATCCGAGTAGTTCTGCTCCTTCTGAAGCAGCTCATCTAAACAAACCCATACCAAACCCGCGGTCAGTAACAGCCATCACCGTATCCACAGATTCAGCAGCAACTTCCTGACTGACTGACGCCCACTTGGACCTCCCCTAACAGAGGTGGAAACTGAGGCACATGGAAGGTTAGCCACTTATGCTGAGTCCAAGCTAACGAATGCTCCAGGAGGATTTGACTCATGGAGAATGGTAGTGGCCTCAGGCTAGGTCACTGCCACCCCAATGTCCTTCACATGTGGAAGATTCTGAGAGATAACTCCCTTTTCCTGTACACAGATTCCCCACTTATCAGTGATGAAGAAGGAGTCCATGGTATGCTCTGATATGGCCTCCGGGTGGAGTACCATCACCAGGAAAAGAGCAGCCTCTCCTAAGCCCCAGGCTTACCCTGGATGCCTAGTCTTCTGTGAACACGTGGGTGGCTAAGAACAGCATTGCCGATGGGCAATCTGCTTCACTCTGAAACAGTTCTGTCATTTACCTTGGAGGACAATCAGCATGCCCCAAATGCAGTTCTCTTGTCCTTCTGGGTGTAGCCATGCAGACAAAGCTGCGTTCAGCCTACTCTGAACTCATCATTGGTCCCTGCCTCCCAGTATCATATATGTGACCTGAGACCAAATCTGGCTTTCCTCACTGCAGCTTCTTTCTTCCAAAATAAATGCTATCACTTATCTCCCTCTTAAAAAAATTGACCAAGGGGCTGGAGAGATGGCTTAGTGGTTAAGGCCCTTGTCTGCAAAGCCAAAGTACCTTGGTTCAATTCCCCAGGACCCACGTAAGCCAGACGCATGTGTCTGGAGTTCATTTGTGGTGGCTGGAGGCCCTGGCATGCCCATCTCTCTCTCTCTCTCTCTCTCTCTCTCTGTATGCCTCTCTCTCAAAGAAATAAAATAAAATAAAAATTTGAAAAAAACTGACCAAGCAGGCTGGAGAGATGGCTTAGTGGTTAAGGCACTTGCCTGCAAAGCCTAAGGCCCCATCTTTGATTCTCCAGGTCTCACTTAGGCCTGACATACAAGGCAATGCAAGCAAGCTAGTTTGCACATGCACACAAGGTGGCACACAAATCTGGAGTTTAATAACAGTGGTTAGAAGCCCTGGTGTGCCAGTTCTCTCTCTCTGCCCCTCTCTCTCATTTAGAAACAAACAAAAAAGGCCAGTCTGTTGCTTCAAAACAAAAACAAACAAAAAACCTGACCAAGCAAAAATCAACTTCACGGAATCATTGACCAATCTGAAGTTGACAGTCAAATGCTAACCCTCAAGCCATACATTTCATTACTTAAATAATATTGCTGGAGAAAAGAAAGCTTTAGAAAACAATCACAAGTTTTCTGTGTTTCCTATTATCTTACTAAACATTCACCAGACCTTTTGTTTCATTTTTGAAAATTCAAAACTCATAGGTAACATATGTGCTATTAATAATCTCTGATTAATTTTAGTATCTCATTTTCCAATCATATCTGTGTCATGAGTTAATTGTGTTATATATCTTTCAAGCCAATCATTAGTTAATACTAATCCAGTAGAAAATGAAGAAAGTAAAATCAGGATTTAAATTTGATTTGTAGTATTTTACTAGCATACTTTCAATTCTCTCTCTCTCTTTTTTTTTTTTTTTTTCTGAGGTAGGGTCTCACACTAGCTCAGGCTGATCTGGAATTCACTATGTAGTCTCAGGGCAGCCTTGAACTCATGGCAATCCTCCTACCTCTGCCTCCCAAGTGCTGGGATTAAAGGCATGAGCCACCACACCAGCTTTCAATTCTCTTTTTTAAGATGACAAAAAAAAACTCCAATTTATCTGGAAAATTAAAATTCTGTTCAAATATACCCATTAAAACAGTTTGATGGTCCAGAGTTAAAGTATGCGATTAATGTCTTCGCATAGAGTCAGTTTTATTACAAGAAATTATTTTGAATTATAGAATCCTGAGCAAACTAATCCTTCTGAAGTCTAATTTGAGTGATCATATATACACTTACTCACTGTAATAGTGTTCTAAAAATGCAAAAATTGGCTCAGCAGTTAAGGTGTTTGTGCAAAGCGTGCTGTTATGGGTTTGGTTCCCAGTACCTAAAAAGAGCCAGATGCAGAAAGTGGCACATGCGTCTGGAGTTCTTTGCAGTGGTAAGAGGCCCTGGTGTGCTGCCCATTCGCTCTCTCCACACTCTTTACAAATAAATAAAATGTTTTTCAATTTTTCAAAAAAAATGCAAAAACTGTTGCTTGCAGTGACCTTTCCCCTACATATAAAAGGCCTCCATCAGATTTTCCTCCAACTTTTTCATGTCTTATAAAGTCACAGATAATGGCCAAAGTGTGATCTAATAAATTAAATGTGCATTTCTTTGATATAAATCTTATGCTTTGACTTTTTAGCATTTATCATCTAAAATCTAAGTTATTCTGGAACAGTCCCACTGCTTACACATTCTTCTCACGAGAAGAGAACTCCAGGAGGGGTACTCTTGACTCCCCCACAACCTGCTGTTGATGGTGTCTTTGTAACATGTACTGTCACTTTCCCCTGGGGAAATCCCCTCCACACTTGTAACATCAAGAAGCTCCGACTCTTGGACAGATCTGAAATGTTGCTTATTATTAACTTATATTATCTTCCTCTTGGGACATTAGTTTGATAGGTGTGGGACTGTCCTCAAGACGCCTTCATCTCCCCCCCCCCCGCCCTTTTTCTAGTCCCAGGGGAATCAATGTTCTAGTCTCGTGCTATCTATCTATCTATCTATCTATCTATCTATCTATCTATCTATCTATCTATCTATCTATCTATCACACACACACACACACACACACACACACACGGCACAGTTGAAGGCCCCAGGCTACTGGAGGTTTAGGCAGAACTGAGCTGTCAGGCATGACTAGGGCCTGAGTTTGCAGTGAGCCTGGATCCTGATAATCTCGAGGCCGGCAGGAGTGAGGTTTCAGTGAGCCTGGACCTCTGACAATCTCCAGACTGGCAAGAGTGAGGCCATTCCCACCCCGCAGCCCAGGGCACCTGGACATCCTGAAAAGACTTAGGTTTTGCTTTCCCCAGAGCCTTGTGACCTTTGTTAGCTTATGTCCCTATATGTCAATGGGGTACCAGCCAGCAGCCTTTGCATAGCCAATCCCCTACGACCTGTTCCCTATACCTTTCCCACCACTTAGACCATGTGACCCTTCCCTGCTCACTCCTGACATCATTACATGCTAATTAGGCATCCGCAGGACCTTTGAACTAACCAATCCCCTTATGACCCACACCTCTTCCTGCTGTTTCACAAATGCTTTTTAACCCATTCCCCTGTCAAATAAATGAGCTGTTCTCTGAAGCTGTCTCCTGGGTGTTTCTTCCCGTCGCACTCACGGCCACTCAAGACCCCACTCTGTTGTTGTCTGGATGCCCCTGGGACACCGAGGCGCCATGGCCACAGGATGACCAGGAACCCCCCCCCCCACCCACACACACACCACTCCTGATGGCTGTTTCATTCCATTCTGAGTGCTGTCATCCATGTCACCCTAAGTTTT